>OY282608.1:102912276-103394776 GCA_958298945.1 Atherix ibis
GTTTGTTGGTTTGTTGGTTTGTTGGTTGGTTGGTGTGTTGGTTTGTTGGTTTGTTCGTTTGTTGGTTTATTGGTTTGGTGGTTTGTTGGTTTGTTGGTTTGCTGGTATATTGGTTTGTTGGTTGATTGGTTTGTTGGTTTGTTGGTTTGTTGGTTTGTTGGTTTGTTCGTTTGTTGGTTTGTTGGTTTGTTGGTTGGTTGGTTTGTTGCTTTGTTGGTTTGTTGGTTTGTTGGTTTGTTTGTTTGTTGGTTTGTTGGATTGTTCATTTGTTGGTTTGTTGGTTTGTTGGTTTGTCGGTTTGTTGGTTTGTTGGCTTGGTCGTTTGTTATTTTGTTGGTTGGTTAATTTGTTGGTTTGTTGGTTTGTTGGTTTGTTGGTTTGTTGGTTTGTTGGTTTGTTGGTTTGTGGGTTTGTTGGTTTGTTGGTTTGTTGGTTTTTTGGTTTGTTGGTTTATTTGTTTGTTGGTTTGTTGGTTTGTTGGTTTGTTGGTTTGTTGGCTTGTTGGTTTGTTGGTTTGTTGGTTTGTTCGTTTGTTGGTTTGTTGATTGTTGGTTTGTTGGTTTGTTGGTTTGTTGGTTTGTTGGTTTGTTGGTTTGTTGGTTTGTTGGTTTATTGGTTTGTTGGTTTGTTGGTTTGTTGGTTTGTTGGTTTCTTGGTTTGTTGGTTTGTTGGTTTGTTGGTTTGTTGGTTTGTTGGTTTGTTGGTTTGTTGGTTTGTTGGTTTGTTGGTTTGTTGTTTTGTTGGTTTGTTGGTTTGTTGGTTTGTTGGTTTGTTGGCTTGTTGGTTTGTTGGTTTGTTGGTTTGTTCGTTTGTTGGTTTGTTGGTTTGTTCGTTTGTTCGTTTGTTCGTTTGTTCGTTTCTTCGTTTGTTGGTTTGTTCGTTTGTTGGTTTGTTGGTTTGTTGGTTTGTTGGTTTGTTGGTTTGTTGGTGTGTTGGTTTGTTGGTTTGTTGGTTTGTTGGTTTGTTGGTTTGTTGGTTTGTTGGTTTGTTGGTTTGTTGGTTTGTTGGTTTGTTGGTTTGTTGGTTTGTTGGTTTGTTGGTTTGTTGGGTGTTGGTTTATTTGTTTGTTGGTTTGTTGGTTTGTTGGTTTGTTGGTTTGTTGGTTTGTTGGTTTGTTCGTTTGTTCGTTGGGTCGTTTGTTGGTTTGTTGGCTTGTTTGTTTGTTGGTTTGTTGGTTTGTTGGTTTGTTGGTTTGTTGGTTTGTTGGTTTGTTGCTTTGTTGGTTTGTTGGTTTGTTGGTTTTTTTTAATAGGTTTGTTGGTTTGTTGATTTGTTGGTTTGTTGGTTTGTTGGTTTGTTGGTTTGTTCGTTTGTTGGTTTGTTGGTTTGTTGGTTGGTTGGTTTGTTGGTTTGTTGGTTTGTTGGTTTATTCGTTTGTTGGTTTGTTGGTTTGTTAGTTTGTTGGTTTGTTGGTTTGTTTGTTTGTTCGTTTGTTGTTTTGTTAGTTTGTTGGCTTGTTGGATTGTTGGTTTGTTAGTTTGTTGGCTTGTTGGATTGTTGGTGTGTTGGTTTGTTGGTTTGTTGGTTTGTTGGTTTGTTGGCTTCTTGGTTTGTTGGTTTGTTGGTTTGTTGGTTTGTTGGTTTGTTGGTTTGTTGGTTTGTTGGTTTGTTGGTTTGTTGGTTTGTTGGTTTGTTGGTTTGTTGGTTTGTTGGGTGTTGGTTTATTTGTTTGTTGGTTTGTTGGTTTGTTCGTTTGTTCGTTGGGTCGTTTGTTGGTTTGTTGGCTTGTTTGTTTGTTGGTTTGTTGGTTTGTTGGTTTGTTGGTTTGTTGGTTTGTTGGTTTGTTGGTTTGTTGGTTTGTCGGTTGGTTCGTTTGTTCGTTTGTTGGTTCGTTGGTTTGTTGGTTTGTTGGTTTGTTGGTTTGTTGGTTTGTTGGTTTGTTGGTTTGTTCGTTTGTTGGTTTGTTGGTTGGTTGGTGTGTTGGTTTGTTGGTATGTTCGTTTGTTGGTTTATTGGTTTGGTGGTTTGTTGGTTTGTTGGTTTGCTGGTTTATTGGTTTGTTCGTTAGTTGGTTTGTTGGTTTGTTGGTTTGTTCGTTTGTTGGTTTGTTGGTTTGTTGGTTGGTTATTTTGTTGGTTTGTTGCTTTGTTGGTTTGTTCGTTTGTTGGTTTGTTGGTTTGTTCGTTTGTTGGTTTGTTCGTTTGTTGGTTTGTCGGTTTGTTGGTTTGTTGGTTTGTTGGTTTGTTCGTTTGTTGTTTTGTTGGTTTGTTCGTTTGTTTGTTTGTTGGTTTGTTGGTTTGTTCGTTTGTTGGTATATTGGTTTGTTGGTTGATTGGTTTGTTGGTTTGTTGGTTTGTTGCTTTGTTGGTTTGTTGGTTTGTTGGTTTTTTTTAATAGGTTTGTTGGTTTGTTGATTTGTTGGTTTGTTGGTTTGTTGGTTTGTTGGTTTGTTGGTTTGTTCGTTTGTTGGTTTGTTGGTTTGTTGGTTGGTTGGTTTGTTGCTTTGTTGGTTTGTTGGTTTGTTGGTTTGTTTGTTTGTTGGTTTGTTGGATTGTTCATTTGTTGGTTTGTTGGTTTGTTGGTTTGTCGGTTTGTTGGTTTGTTGGTTTGTTGGCTTGGTCGTTTGTTATTTTGTTGGTTGGTTGGTTTGTTGGTTTGTTGGTTTGTTGGTTTGTTGGTTTGTTGGTTTGTTGGTTTGTTGGTTTGTTGGTTTGTTGGTTTGTTGGTTTGTTGGTTTTTTGGTTTGTTCGTTTGTTGCTTTGTTGGTTTGTTGTTTGTTGGTTTGTTGGTTTGTTGGTTTGTTGGTTTGTTGGTTTGTTGGTTTGTTGGTTTGTTGGTTTATTGGTTTGTTGGTTTGTTGGTTTGTTGGTTTGTTGGTTTGTTGGTTTGTTGGTTTATTGGTTTGTTGGTTTGTTGGTTTGTTGGTTTGTTGGTTTGTTGGTTTGTTGGTTTGTTGGTTTCTTGGTTTGTTGGTTTGTTGGTTTGTTGGTTTGTTGTTTTGTTGGTTTGTTGGTTTGTTGGTTTGTTGGTTTGTTGGCTTGTTGGTTTGTTGGTTTGTTGGTTTGTTCGTTTGTTGGTTTGTTGGTTTGTTCGTTTGTTCGTTTGTTCGTTTCTTCGTTTGTTGGTTTGTTCGTTTGTTGGTTTGTTGGTTTGTTGGTTTGTTGGTTTGTTTGTTTGTTGGTTTGTTGGTTTGTTGGTTTGTTGGTTTGTTGGTTTGTTGGTTTGTTGGTTTGTTGGTTTGTTGGTTTGTTGGTTTGTTGGTTTAGTTGGTTTAGTTGTTTGTTGGTTTGTTGGTTTATTAGTTTGTTGATTTGTTGGTTTGTTGGTTTGTTGGTTTGTTGGTTTGTTGGTTTGTTGGTTTGTTGGTTTGTTTGTTTGTTTGTTTGTTTGTTTGTTTGTTTGTTTGTTTGTTCGTTTGTTCGGTTGTTCGTTTGTTCGTTTGTTCGTTTGTTGGTTTGTTCGTTTGTTGGTTTGTTGGTTTGTTAGTTTGTTGGTTTGTTGGTTTGTTTGTTTGTTCGTTTGTTCTTTTGTTCGCTTGTTGGTTTGTTGGTTTATTGGTTTGTTCGTTTGTTGTTTTGTTGGTTTGTTCGTTTGTTGGTTTGTTGGTTTGTTGATTTGTTCGTTCGTCGGTTTGTTGGTTTGTTGGTTTGTTCGTTTGTTAGTTTATTGGTTTGTTTGTTTGTTGGTTTGTTGGTTTGTTCGTTTGTTGGCTTGTTGGTTTGATAGTTTGTGGGTTTGTAGGTTTGTTGGTTTGTTGGTTTGTTGGTTTGTTGGTATGTTGGTTTGCTGGTTTATTGGTTTGTTCGTTTGTTGGTTTGTTGGTTTGTTGGTTTGATCGTTTGTTGGTTTGTTGGTTTGTTGGTTGGTTATTTTGTTGGTTTGTTGCTTTGTTGGTTTGTCCGTTTGTTGGTTTGTTGGTTTGTTGGTTTGTTCGTTTGTTGGTTTGTTCGTTTGTTGGTTTGTCGGTTTGTTGGTTTGTTGGTTTGTTCGTTTGTTGTTTTGTTGGTTTGTTCGTTTGTTGGTTTGTTGGCTTGTTGGTTTGTTCGTTTGTTGGTATGTTGGTTTGTTGATTGATTGGTTCGTTGGTTTGTTGGTTTGTTGGTTTGTTGCTTTGTTGGTTTGTTGGTTTGTTGGTTTGTTGGTTTGTTGGTTTTTCTTTGTAGGTTTGTTGGTTTGTTGGTTTGTTGGTTTGTTAGTTTGTTGGTTTGTTCGTTTGTTGGGTTGTTGGTTTGTTGGTTTGTTGGCTTAGTCGTTTGTTATTTTGTTGGTTTGTCCATTTGTTGGTTTGTTGGTTTGTTGGTTTGTTCGTTTGTTGGTTTTTTGGTTTGTTGGTTTATTTGTTTGTTGGTTTGTTGGTTTGTTGGTTTGTTGGTTTGTTGGCTTGTTGGTTTGTTGGTTTGTTGGTTTGTTCGTTTGTTGCTTTGTTGGTTTGTTGTTTGTTGGTTTGTTGGTTTGTTGGTTTGTTGGTTTGTTGGTTTGTTGGTTTGTTGGTTTGTTGGTTTATTGGTTTGTTGGTTTGTTGGTTTGTTGGTTTGTTGGTTTGTTGGTCTGTTGGTTTATTGGTTTGTTGGTTTGTTGGTTTGTTGGTTTGTTGGTTTGTTGGTTTGTTGGTTTCTTGGTTTGTTGGTTTGTTGGTTTGTTGGTTTGTTGTTTTGTTGGTTTGTTGGTTTGTTGGTTTGTTGGTTTGTTGGCTTGTTAGCTTGTTGGTTTGTTGGTTTGTTCGTTTGTTGGTTTGTTGGTTTGTTCGTTTGTTCGTTTGTTCGTTTGTTCGTTTCTTCGTTTGTAGGTTTGTTCTGTTGTTGTTTTGTTGGTTTGTTGGTTTGTTTGTTTGTTGGTTTGTTGGTTTGTTGGTTTGTTGGTTTGTTGGTTTGTTGGTTTGTTGGTTTGTTGGTTTGTTGGTTTGTTGGTTTGTTGGTTTGTTGGTTTAGTTGGTTTAGTTGTTTGTTGGTTTGTTGGTTTATTGGTTTGTTGATTTGTTGGTTTGTTGGTTTGTTGGTTTGTTGGTTTGTTGGTTTGTTGGTTTGTTTGTTTGTTTTTTTGTTTGTTTGTTTGTTTGTTTGTTTGTTCGTTTGTTCGGTTGTTCGTTTGTTCGTTTGTTCGTTTGTTGGTTTGTTCGTTTGTTGGTTTGTTGGTTTGTTAGTTTGTTGGTTTGTTGGTTTGTTTGTTTGTTCGTTTGTTCTTTTGTTCGCTTCTTGGTTTGTTGGTTTATTGGTTTGTTCGTTTGTTGTTTTGTTGGTTTGTTCGTTTGTTGGTTTGTTGGTTTGTTGATTTGTTCGTTCGTCGGTTTGTTGGTTTGTTGGTTTGTTCGTTAGTTAGTTTATTGGTTTGTTTGTTTGTTGGTTTGTTGGTTTGTTCGTTTGTTGGCTTGTTGGTTTGATGGTTTGTGGGTTTGTACGTTTGTTGGTTTGTTGGTTTGTTGGTTTGTTGGTATGTTGGTTTGCTGGTTTATTGGTTTGTTCGTTTGTTGGTTTGTTGGTTTGTTGGTTTGATCGTTTGTTAGTTTGTTGGTTTGTTGGTTGGTTATTTTGTTGGTTTGTTGCTTTGTTGGTTTGTCCGTTTGTTGGTTTGTTGGTTTGTTGGTTTGTTCGTTTGTTGGTTTGTTCGTTTGTTGGTTTGTCGGTTTGTTGGTTTGTTGGTTTGTTCGTTTGTTGTTTTGTTGGTTTGTTCGTTTGTTGGTTTGTTGGCTTGTTGGTTTGTTCGTTTGTTGGTATGTTGGTTTGTTGATTGATTGGTTCGTTGGTTTGTTGGTTTGTTGGTTTGTTGCTTTGTTGGTTTGTTGGTTTGTTGGTTTGTTGGTTTGTTGGTTTTTCTTTGTAGGTTTGTTGGTTTGTTGGTTTGTTAGTTTGTTGGTTTGTTCGTTTGTTGGTTTGTTGGTTTGTTGGTTTGTTGGCTTAGTCGTTTTTAATTTTGGTGGTTTGTTCGTTTGTTGGTTTGTTGGTTTGTTAGTTTGTTGGTTTGTTGGTTTGTTGGTTTGATCGTTTGTTGGTTTGTTGGTTTGTTGGTTGGTTATTTTGTTGGTTTGTTGCTTTGTTGGTTTGTCCGTTTGTTGGTTTGTTGGTTTGTTGGTTTGTTCGTTTGTTGGTTTGTTCGTTTGTTGGTTTGTCGGTTTGTTGGTTTGTTGGTTTGTTCGTTTGTTGTTTTGTTGGTTTGTTCGTTTGTTGGTTTGTTGGCTTGTTGGTTTGTTCGTTTGTTGGTATGTTGGTTTGTTGATTGATTGGTTCGTTGGTTTGTTGGTTTGTTGGTTTGTTGCTTTGTTGGTTTGTTGGTTTGTTGGTTTGTTGGTTTGTTGGTTTTTCTTTGTAGGTTTGTTGGTTTGTTGGTTTGTTGGTTTGTTAGTTTGTTGGTTTGTTCGTTTGTTGGTTTGTTGGTTTGTTGGTTTGTTGGCTTAGTCGTTTGTTATTTTGTTGGTTTGTTCGTTTGTTGGTTTGTTGGTTTGTTAGTTTGTTGGTTTGTTGGTTTGTTGGTTTGATCGTTTGTTGGTTTGTTGGTTTGTTGGTTGGTTATTTTGTTGGTTTGTTGCTTTGTTGGTTTGTCCATTTGTTGGTTTGTTGGTTTGTTGGTTTGTTCGTTTGTTGGTTTTTTGGTTTGTTGGTTTATTTGTTTGTTGGTTTGTTGGTTTGTTGGTTTGTTGGTTTGTTGGCTTGTTGGTTTGTTGGTTTGTTGGTTTGTTCGTTTGTTGCTTTGTTGGTTTGTTGTTTGTTGGTTTGTTGGTTTGTTGGTTTGTTGGTTTGTTGGTTTGTTGGTTTGTTGGTTTGTTGGTTTATTGGTTTGTTGGTTTGTTGGTTTGTTGGTTTGTTGGTTTGTTGGTCTGTTGGTTTATTGGTTTGTTGGTTTGTTGGTTTGTTGGTTTGTTGGTTTGTTGGTTTGTTGGTTTCTTGGTTTGTTGGTTTGTTGGTTTGTTGGTTTGTTGTTTTGTTGGTTTGTTGGTTTGTTGGTTTGTTGGTTTGTTGGCTTGTTAGCTTGTTGGTTTGTTGGTTTGTTCGTTTGTTGGTTTGTTGGTTTGTTCGTTTGTTCGTTTGTTCGTTTGTTCGTTTGTTCGTTTCTTCGTTTGTAGGTTTGTTCTGTTGTTGTTTTGTTGGTTTGTTGGTTTGTTTGTTTGTTGGTTTGTTGGTTTGTTGGTTTGTTGGTTTGTTGGTTTGTTGGTTTGTTGGTTTGTTGGTTTGTTGGTTTGTTGGTTTGTTGGTTTGTTGGTTTAGTTGGTTTAGTTGTTTGTTGGTTTGTTGGTTTGTTGGTTTGTTGGTTTGTTGGTTTGTTGGTTTGTTGGTTTAGTTGGTTTAGTTGTTTGTTGGTTTGTTGGTTTATTGGTTTGTTGATTTGTTGGTTTGTTGGTTTGTTGGTTTGTTGGTTTGTTGGTTTGTTGGTTTGTTTGTTTGTTTTTTTGTTTGTTTGTTTGTTTGTTTGTTTGTTCGTTTGTTCGGTTGTTCGTTTGTTCGTTTGTTCGTTTGTTGGTTTGTTCGTTTGTTGGTTTGTTGGTTTGTTAGTTTGTTGGTTTGTTGGTTTGTTTGTTTGTTCGTTTGTTCTTTTGTTCGCTTCTTGGTTTGTTGGTTTATTGGTTTGTTCGTTTGTTGTTTTGTTGGTTTGTTCGTTTGTTGGTTTGTTGGTTTGTTGATTTGTTCGTTCGTCGGTTTGTTGGTTTGTTGGTTTGTTCGTTAGTTAGTTTATTGGTTTGTTTGTTTGTTGGTTTGTTGGTTTGTTCGTTTGTTGGCTTGTTGGTTTGATGGTTTGTGGGTTTGTACGTTTGTTGGTTTGTTGGTTTGTTGGTTTGTTGGTATGTTGGTTTGCTGGTTTATTGGTTTGTTCGTTTGTTGGTTTGTTGGTTTGTTGGTTTGATCGTTTGTTAGTTTGTTGGTTTGTTGGTTGGTTATTTTGTTGGTTTGTTGCTTTGTTGGTTTGTCCGTTTGTTGGTTTGTTGGTTTGTTGGTTTGTTCGTTTGTTGGTTTGTTCGTTTGTTGGTTTGTCGGTTTGTTGGTTTGTTGGTTTGTTCGTTTGTTGTTTTGTTGGTTTGTTCGTTTGTTGGTTTGTTGGCTTGTTGGTTTGTTCGTTTGTTGGTATGTTGGTTTGTTGATTGATTGGTTCGTTGGTTTGTTGGTTTGTTGGTTTGTTGCTTTGTTGGTTTGTTGGTTTGTTGGTTTGTTGGTTTGTTGGTTTTTCTTTGTAGGTTTGTTGGTTTGTTGGTTTGTTAGTTTGTTGGTTTGTTCGTTTGTTGGTTTGTTGGTTTGTTGGTTTGTTGGCTTAGTCGTTTGTTATTTTGGTGGTTTGTTCGTTTGTTGGTTTGTTGGTTTGTTAGTTTGTTGGTTTGTTGGTTTGTTGGTTTGATCGTTTGTTGGTTTGTTGGTTTGTTGGTTGGTTATTTTGTTGGTTTGTTGCTTTGTTGGTTTGTCCGTTTGTTGGTTTGTTGGTTTGTTGGTTTGTTCGTTTGTTGGTTTGTTCGTTTGTTGGTTTGTCGGTTTGTTGGTTTGTTGGTTTGTTCGTTTGTTGTTTTGTTGGTTTGTTCGTTTGTTGGTTTGTTGGCTTGTTGGTTTGTTCGTTTGTTGGTATGTTGGTTTGTTGATTGATTGGTTCGTTGGTTTGTTGGTTTGTTGGTTTGTTGCTTTGTTGGTTTGTTGGTTTGTTGGTTTGTTGGTTTGTTGGTTTTTCTTTGTAGGTTTGTTGGTTTGTTGGTTTGTTGGTTTGTTAGTTTGTTGGTTTGTTCGTTTGTTGGTTTGTTGGTTTGTTGGTTTGTTGGCTTAGTCGTTTGTTATTTTGTTGGTTTGTTCGTTTGTTGGTTTGTTGGTTTGTTAGTTTGTTGGTTTGTTGGTTTGTTGGTTTGATCGTTTGTTGGTTTGTTGGTTTGTTGGTTGGTTATTTTGTTGGTTTGTTGCTTTGTTGGTTTGTCCATTTGTTGGTTTGTTGGTTTGTTGGTTTGTTCGTTTGTTGGTTTTTTGGTTTGTTGGTTTATTTGTTTGTTGGTTTGTTGGTTTGTTGGTTTGTTGGTTTGTTGGCTTGTTGGTTTGTTGGTTTGTTGGTTTGTTCGTTTGTTGCTTTGTTGGTTTGTTGTTTGTTGGTTTGTTGGTTTGTTGGTTTGTTGGTTTGTTGGTTTGTTGGTTTGTTGGTTTATTGGTTTGTTGGTTTGTTGGTTTGTTGGTTTGTTGGTTTGTTGGTCTGTTGGTTTATTGGTTTGTTGGTTTGTTGGTTTGTTGGTTTGTTGGTTTGTTGGTTTGTTGGTTTCTTGGTTTGTTGGTTTGTTGGTTTGTTGGTTTGTTGTTTTGTTGGTTTGTTGGTTTGTTGGTTTGTTGGTTTGTTGGCTTGTTAGCTTGTTGGTTTGTTGGTTTGTTCGTTTGTTGGTTTGTTGGTTTGTTCGTTTGTTCGTTTGTTCGTTTGTTCGTTTCTTCGTTTGTAGGTTTGTTCTGTTGTTGTTTTGTTGGTTTGTTGGTTTGTTTGTTTGTTGGTTTGTTGGTTTGTTGGTTTGTTGGTTTGTTGGTTTGTTGGTTTGTTGGTTTGTTGGTTTGTTGGTTTGTTGGTTTGTTGGTTTGTTGGTTTAGTTGGTTTAGTTGTTTGTTGGTTTGTTGGTTTATTGGTTTGTTGATTTGTTGGTTTGTTGGTTTGTTGGTTTGTTGGTTTGTTGGTTTGTTGGTTTGTTTGTTTGTTTGTTTGTTTGTTTGTTTGTTTGTTTGTTTGTTCGTTTGTTCGGTTGTTCGTTTGTTCGTTTGTTCGTTTGTTGGTTTGTTCGTTTGTTGGTTTGTTGGTTTGTTAGTTTGTTGGTTTGTTGGTTTGTTTGTTTGTTCGTTTGTTCTTTTGTTCGCTTCTTGGTTTGTTGGTTTATTGGTTTGTTCGTTTGTTGTTTTGTTGGTTTGTTCGTTTGTTGGTTTGTTGGTTTGTTGATTTGTTCGTTCGTCGGTTTGTTGGTTTGTTGGTTTGTTCGTTTGTTAGTTTATTGGTTTGTTTGTTTGTTGGTTTGTTGGTTTGTTCGTTTGTTGGCTTGTTGGTTTGATGGTTTGTGGGTTTGTACGTTTGTTGGTTTGTTGGTTTGTTGGTTTGTTGGTATGTTGGTTTGCTGGTTTATTGGTTTGTTCGTTTGTTGGTTTGTTGGTTTGTTGGTTTGATCGTTTGTTAGTTTGTTGGTTTGTTGGTTGGTTATTTTGTTGGTTTGTTGCTTTGTTGGTTTGTCCGTTTGTTGGTTTGTTGGTTTGTTGGTTTGTTCGTTTGTTGGTTTGTTCGTTTGTTGGTTTGTCGGTTTGTTGGTTTGTTGGTTTGTTCGTTTGTTGTTTTGTTGGTTTGTTCGTTTGTTGGTTTGTTGGCTTGTTGGTTTGTTCGTTTGTTGGTATGTTGGTTTGTTGATTGATTGGTTCGTTGGTTTGTTGGTTTGTTGGTTTGTTGCTTTTTGGTTTGTTGGTTTGTTGGTTTGTTGGTTTGTTGGTTTTTCTTTGTAGGTTTGTTGGTTTGTTGGTTTGTTGGTTTGTTAGTTTGTTGGTTTGTTCGTTTGTTGGTTTGTTGGTTTGTTGGTTTGTTGGCTTAGTCGTTTGTTATTTTGTTGGTTTGTTCGTTTGTTGGTTTGTTGGTTTGTTAGTTTGTTGGTTTGTTGGTTTGTTGGTTTGATCGTTTGTTGGTTTGTTGGTTTGTTGGTTGGTTATTTTGTTGGTTTGTTGCTTTGTTGGTTTGTCCATTTGTTGGTTTGTTGGTTTGTTGGTTTGTTCGTTTGTTGGTTTGTTCGTTTGTTGATTTGTCGGTTTGTTGGTTTGTTGGTTTGTTCGTTTGTTGTTTTGTTGGTTTGTTCGTTTGTTGGTTTGTTGGCTTGTTGGTTTGTTAGTTTGTTGGCTTGTTGGATTGTTGGTTTGTTGGTTTGTTGGTTTGTTGGTTTGTTGGTTTGTTGGCTTGTTGGATTGTTCGTTTGTTGGTTTGTTGGTTTGCTGGTTTCTTGGTTTGTTGGTTTGTTGGTTTGTTGGTTTGTTGGTTTGTTGGTTTGTTGGTTTGTTGGTTTGTTGGTTTGTTGGGTGTTGGTTTATTTGTTTGTTGGTTTGTTGGTTTGTTGGTTTGTTGGTTTGTTGGTTTGTTGGTTTGTTCGTTTGTTCGTTGGGTCGTTTGTTGGTTTGTTGGCTTGTTTGTTTGTTGGTTTGTTGGTTTGTTGGTTTGTTGGTTTGTTGGTTTGTTGGTTTGTTGGTTTGTTGGTTAGTCGGTTGGTTCGTTTGTTCGTTTGTTGGTTCGTTGGTTTGTTGGTTTGTTGGTTTGTTGGTTTGTTGGTTTGTTGGTTTGTTGGTTTGTTGGTTTGTTGGTTTGTTGGTTTGTTGGTTTGTTCGTTTGTTGGTTTGTTGGTTGGTTGGTGTGTTGGTTTGTTGGTTTGTTCCTTTGTTGGTTTGTTGGTTTGGTGGTTTGTTGGTTTGTTGGTTTGCTGGTTTATTGGTTTGTTCGTTTGTTGGTTTGTTGGTTTGTTGGTTTGTTCGTTTGTTGGTTTGTTGGTTTGTTGGTTGGTTATTTTGTTGGTTTGTTGCTTTGTTGGTTTGTTCGTTTGTTGGTTTGTTGGTTGGTTCGTTTGTTGGTTTGTTCGTTTGTTGGTTTGTCGGTTTGTTGGTTTGTTGGTTTGTTGGTTTGTTCGTTTGTTGTTTTGTTGGCTTGTTCGTTTGTTGGTTTGTTGGTTTGTTGGTTTGTTCGTTTGTTGGTATATTGGTTTGTTGGTTGATTGGTTTGTTGGTTTGTTGGTTTGTTGCTTTGTTGGTTTGTTGGTTTGTTGGTTTTTTTTAATAGGTTTGTTGGTTTGTTGATTTGTTGGTTTGTTGGTTTGTTGGTTTGTTGGTTTGTTGGTTTGTTCGTTTGTTGGTTTGTTGGTTTGTTGGTTGGTTGGTTTGTTGCTTTGTTGGTTTGTTGGTTTGTTGGTTTGTTGGTTTGTTGGTTTGTTTGTTTGTTGGTTTGTTGGATTGTTCATTTGTTGGTTTGTTGGTTTGTTGGTTTGTCGGTTTGTTGGTTTGTTGGCTTGGTCGTTTGTTATTTTGTTGGTTGGTTGGTTTGTTGGTTTGTTGGTTTGTTGGTTTGTTGGTTTGTTGGTTTGTTGGTTTGTTGGTTTGTTGGTTTGTTGGTTTGTTGGTTTGTTGGTTTGTTGGTTTGTGGGTTTGTTGGTTTGTTGGTTTGTTGGTTTTTTGGTTTGTTGGTTTATTTGTTTGTTGGTTTGTTGGTTTGTTGGTTTGTTGGTTTGTTGGCTTGTTGGTTTGTTGGTTTGTTGGTTTGTTCGTTTGTTGGTTTGTTGTTTGTTGGTTTGTTGGTTTGTTCGTTTGTTGGTTTGTTGGTTTGTTGGTTTGTTGGTTTGTTGGTTTATTGGTTTGTTGGTTTGTTGGTTTGTTGGTTTGTTGGTTTCTTGGTTTGTTGGTTTGTTGGTTTGTTGGTTTGTTGGTTTGTTGGTTTGTTGGTTTGTTGGTTTGTTGGTTTGTTGGTTTGTTGTTTTGTTGGTTTGTTGGTTTGTTGGTTTGTTGGTTTGTTGGTTTGTTGGCTTGTTGGTTTGTTGGTTTGTTGGTTTGTTCGTTTGTTGGTTTGTTGGTTTGTTCGTTTGTTCGTTTGTTCGTTTGTTCGTTTCTTCGTTTGTTGGTTTGTTCGTTTGTTGGTTTGTTGGTTTGTTGGTTTGTTGGTTTGTTGGTTTGTTCGTTTGTTGGTTTGTTGGTTTGTTGGTTGGTTGGTTTGTTGCTTTGTTGGTTTGTTGGTTTGTTGGTTTGTTGGTTTGTTGGTTTGTTTGTTTGTTGGTTTGTTGGATTGTTCATTTGTTGGTTTGTTGGTTTGTTGGTTTGTCGGTTTGTTGGTTTGTTGGCTTGGTCGTTTGTTATTTTGTTGGTTGGTTGGTTTGTTGGTTTGTTGGTTTGTTGGTTTGTTGGTTTGTTGGTTTGTTGGTTTGTTGGTCTGTTGGTTTGTTGGTTTGTTGGTTTGTTGGTTTGTGGGTTTGTTGGTTTGTTGGTTTGTTGGTTTTTTGGTTTGTTGGTTTATTTGTTTGTTGGTTTGTTGGTTTGTTGGTTTGTTGGTTTGTTGGCTTGTTGGTTTGTTGGTTTGTTGGTTTGTTCGTTTGTTGGTTTGTTGTTTGTTGGTTTGTTGGTTTGTTGGTTTGTTGGTTTGTTGGTTTGTTGGTTTGTTGGTTTGTTGGTTTGTTGGTTTATTGGTTTGTTGGTTTGTTGGTTTGTTGGTTTGTTGGTTTCTTGGTTTGTTGGTTTGTTGGTTTGTTGGTTTGTTGGTTTGTTGGTTTGTTGGTTTGTTGGTTTGTTGGTTTGTTGTTTTGTTGGTTTGTTGGTTTGTTGGTTTGTTGGTTTGTTGGCTTGTTGGTTTGTTGGTTTGTTGGTTTGTTCGTTTGTTGGTTTGTTGGTTTGTTCGTTTGTTCGTTTGTTCGTTTGTTCGTTTCTTCGTTTGTTGGTTTGTTCGTTTGTTGGTTTGTTGGTTTGTTGGTTTGTTGGTTTGTTGGTTTGTTGGTTTGTTGGTTTGTTGGTTTGTTGGTTTGTTGGTTTGTTGGTTTGTTGGTTTGTTGGTTTGTTGGTTTGTTGGTTTAGTTGGTTTAGTTGTTTGTTGGTTTGTTGGTTTGTTGGTTTGTTGATTTGTTGGTTTGTTGGTTTGTTGGTTTGTTGGTTTGTTGGTTTTGTTTGTTTGTTTGTTCGTTTGTTTGTTTGTTTGTTTGTTCGTTTGTTCGGTTGTTCGTTTGTTCGTTTGTTCGTTTGTTGGTTTGTTGGCTTGTTGGTTTGTTGGTTTGTTCGTTTGTTGGTATGCTGGTTTGTTGGTTGATTGGTTTGTTGGTTTGTTGGTTTGTTGGTTTGTTGCTTTGTTGGTTTGTTGGTTTGTTGGTTTGTTGGTTTGTTGGTTTTTCTTTGTAGGTTTGTTGGTTTGTTGGTTTGTTAGTTTGTTGGCTTGGTCGTTTGTTATTTTGTTGGTTTGTTCGTTTGTTAGTTTGTTGGTTTGTTGGTTTGTTAGTTTGTTGGCTTGTTGGATTGTTGGTTTGTTAGTTTGTTGGCTTGTTGGATTGTTGGTTTGTTGGTTTGTTGGTTTGTTGGTTTGTTGGCTTCTTGGTTTGTTGGTTTGTTGGTTTGTTGGTTTGTTGGTTTGTTGGTTTGTTGGTTTGTTGGTTTGTTGGTTTGTTGGTTTGTTGGTTTGTTGGTTTGTTGGTTTGTTGGTTTGTTGGTTTGTAGGTTTGTTGGGTGTTGGTTTATTTGTTTGTTGGTTTGTTGGTTTGTTGGTTTGTTGGTTTGTTCGTTTGTTCGTTGGGTCGTTTGTTGGTTTGTTGGCTTGTTTGTTTGTTGGTTTGTTGGTTTGTTGGTTTGTTGGTTTGTTGGTTTGTTGGTTTGTTGGTTTGTTGGTTTGTTGGTTTTGTCGGTTGGTTCGTTTGTTCGTTTGTTGGTTCGTTGGTTTGTTGGTTTGTTGGTTTGTTGGTTTGTTGGTTTGTTGGTTTGTTGGTTTGTTCGTTTGTTGGTTTGTTGGTTGGTTGGTGTGTTGGTTTGTTGGTATGTTCGTTTGTTGGTTTATTGGTTTGGTGGTTTGTTGGTTTGTTGGTTTGCTGGTTTATTGGTTTGTTCGTTTGTTGGTTTGTTGGTTTGTTGGTTTGTTCGTTTGTTGGTTTGTTGGTTTGTTGGTTGGTTATTTTGTTGGTTTGTTGCTTTGTTGGTTTGTTCGTTTGTTGGTTTGTTGGTTTGTTCGTTTGTTGGTTTGTTCGTTTGTTGGTTTGTCGGTTTGTTGGTTTGTTGGTTTGTTGGTTTGTTCGTTTGTTGTTTTGTTGGTTTGTTCGTTTGTTTGTTTGTTGGTTTGTTGGTTTGTTCGTTTGTTGGTATATTGGTTTGTTGGTTGATTGGTTTGTTGGTTTGTTGGTTTGTTGCTTTGTTGGTTTGTTGGTTTGTTGGTTTATTTTAATAGGTTTGTTGGTTTGTTGATTTGTTGGTTTGTTGGTTTGTTGGTTTGTTGGTTTGTTGGTTTGTTCGTTTGTTGGTTTATTGGTTTGTTGGTTGGTTGGTTTGTTGCTTTGTTGGTTTGTTGGTTTGTTGGTTTGTTTGTTTGTTGGTTTGTTGGATTGTTCATTTGTTGGTTTGTTGGTTTGTTGGTTTGTCGGTTTGTTGGTTTGTTGGCTTGGTCGTTTGTTATTTTGTTGGTTGGTTGGTTTGTTGGTTTGTTGGTTTGTTGGTTTGTTGGTTTGTTGGTTTGTTGGTTTGTTGGTTTGTTGGTTTGTTGGTTTGTTGGTTTTTTGGTTTGTTGGTTTATTTGTTTGTTGGTTTGTTGGTTTGTTGGTTTGTTGGTTTGTTGGTTTGTTCGTTTGTTGTTTTGTTGGTTTGTTCGTTTGTTTGTTTGTTGGTTTGTTGGTTTGTTCGTTTGTTGGTATATTGGTTTGTTGGTTGATTGGTTTGTTGGTTTGTTGGTTTGTTGCTTTGTTGGTTTGTTGGTTTGTTGGTTTATTTTAATAGGTTTGTTGGTTTGTTGGTTTGTTCGTTTGTTGGTTTGTTGGTTTGTTGGTTTGTTGGTTTGTTGGTTTGTTGGTTTGTTGGTTTGTTGGTTTGTTGGGTTGTTGGTTTGTTGGTTTGTTGGTTTGTTGGTTTGTTGGTTTGTTGGTTTATTTGTTTGTTGTTTTGTTGGTTTATTTGTTTGTTGTTTTGTTGGTTTGTTTGTTTGTTGGTTTGTTGGTTTGTTGGTTTGTTGGTTTGTTGGTTTGTTGGTTTGTTGGTTTGTTCGTTTGTTGGTTTATTTGTTTGTGGTTTTGATGGTTTGTTGGTTTGTTGGTTTCTTGGTTTCTTGGTTTGTTGGTTTGTTGGTTTGTTGGTTTGTTCGTTTGTTGGTTTGTCAGTTTGTTGGTTTGTTCGTTTGTTGGTTTGTTGATTTGTTCGTTTGTTGGTTTATCAGTTTGTTTGTTTGTTCGTTTGTTGGTTTGTTGGTTTGTTCGTTTGTTGATTTGTCAGTTTGTTGGTTTGTTCGTTTCTTGGTTTGTTGGTTTGTTGGTTGGGTGGTTTGTTGGTTTGTTGGATTGTTGGTTTGTTGGTTTGTTAGTTTCTTGGTTTGTTGGTTTGGTGGTTTGTTGGTTTGTTGGTTTGTTGGTTTGTTCGTTTGTTGGTTTGTTGGTTTGTTGGTTTGTTGGTTTGTTTGTTTGTTGGTTTGTTGGTTTGTTGGTTTGTTGGTTTGTTGGTTTGTTGGTTTGTTGGTTTGTTGGTTTGTTGGTTTGTTGGTTTGTTGGTTTGTTGGTTTGTTCGTTTGTTAGTTTGTTGGTTTGTTGGTTTGTTAGTTTGTTGGCTTGTTGGGTTGTTGGTTTGTTGGCTTGTTGGTTTGTTGGTTTGTTGGTTTGTTGGCTTGTTGGATTGTTGGTTTGTTGGTTTGTTGGTTTGTTGGTTTGTTGGTTTGTTGGTTTGTTGGTTTGTTGGTTTGTTGGTTTGTTGGTTTGTTGGGTGTTGGTTTATTTGTTTATTGGTTTGTTGGTTTGTTGGTTTGTTGGTTTGTTGGTTTGTTGGTTTGTTCGTTTGTTCGTTGGGTCGTTTGTTGGTTTGTTGGCTTGTTTGTTTGTTGGTTTGTTGGTTTGTTGGTTTGTTGGTTTGTTGGTTTGTTGGTTTGTTGGTTTGTTGGTTTGTTGGTTTGTTGGTTTTTTGGTTTGTTGGTTTATTTGTTTGTTGGTTTGTTGGTTTGTTGGTTTGTTGGTTTGTTGGTTTGTTCGTTTGTTGTTTTGTTGGTTTGTTCGTTTGTTTGTTTGTTGGTTTGTTGGTTTGTTCGTTTGTTGGTATATTGGTTTGTTGGTTGATTGGTTTGTTGGTTTGTTGGTTTGTTGCTTTGTTGGTTTGTTGGTTTGTTGGTTTATTTTAATAGGTTTGTTGGTTTGTTGGTTTGTTCGTTTGTTGGTTTGTTGGTTTGTTGGTTTGTTGGTTTGTTGGTTTGTTGGTTTGTTGGTTTGTTGGTTTGTTGGGTTGTTGGTTTGTTGGTTTGTTGGTTTGTTGGTTTGTTGGTTTGTTGGTTTATTTGTTTGTTGTTTTGTTGGTTTATTTGTTTGTTGTTTTGTTGGTTTGTTTGTTTGTTGGTTTGTTGGTTTGTTGGTTTGTTGGTTTGTTGGTTTGTTGGTTTGTTGGTTTGTTCGTTTGTTGGTTTATTTGTTTGTGGTTTTGATGGTTTGTTGGTTTGTTGGTTTCTTGGTTTCTTGGTTTGTTGGTTTGTTGGTTTGTTGGTTTGTTCGTTTGTTGGTTTGTCAGTTTGTTGGTTTGTTCGTTTGTTGGTTTGTTGATTTGTTCGTTTGTTGGTTTATCAGTTTGTTTGTTTGTTCGTTTGTTGGTTTGTTGGTTTGTTCGTTTGTTGATTTGTCAGTTTGTTGGTTTGTTCGTTTCTTGGTTTGTTGGTTTGTTGGTTGGGTGGTTTGTTGGTTTGTTGGTTTGTTGGTTTGTTGGATTGTTGGTTTGTTGGTTTGTTAGTTTCTTGGTTTGTTGGTTTGGTGGTTTGTTGGTTTGTTGGTTTGTTGGTTTGTTCGTTTGTTGGTTTGTTGGTTTGTTGGTTTGTTGGTTTGTTTGTTTGTTGGTTTGTTGGTTTGTTGGTTTGTTGGTTTGTTGGTTTGTTGGTTTGTTGGTTTGTTGGTTTGTTGGTTTGTTGGTTTGTTGGTTTGTTGGTTTAGTTGGTTTAGTTGTTTGTTGGTTTGTTGGTTTATTGGTTTGTTGATTTGTTGGTTTGTTGGTTTGTTGGTTTGTTGGTTTGTTGGTTTGTTGGTTTGTTTGTTTGTTTGTTTGTTGGTTTGTTCTTTTGTTCGCTTGTTGGTTTGTTGGTTTATTGGTTTGTTCGTTTGTTCTTTTGTTCGCTTGTTGGTTTGTTGGTTTATTGGTTTGTTCGTTTGTTGTTTTGTTGGTTTGTTCGTTTGTTGGTTTGTTGGTTTGTTGATTTGTTCGTTCGTCGGTTTGTTGGTTTGTTGGTTTGTTCGTTTGTTAGTTTATTGGTTTGTTTG
The DNA here is from genome assembly GCA_958298945.1 of Atherix ibis. NCBI lineage: Eukaryota > Metazoa > Arthropoda > Insecta > Diptera > Athericidae > Atherix > Atherix ibis. The sequence continues at coordinate 102,930,092 of OY282608.1, forward strand.
TTTGTTGGTTTGTTGGTTTGTTCGTTTGTTGGCTTGTTGGTTTGATGGTTTGTGGGCTTGTAGGTTTGTTGGTTTGTTGGTTTGTTGGTTTGTTGGTATGTTGGTTTGCTGGTTTATTGGTTTGTTCGTTTGTTGGTTTGTTGGTTTGTTGGTTTGATCGTTTGTTGGTTTGTTGGTTTGTTGGTTGGTTATTTTGTTGGTTTGTTGCTTTGTTGGTTTGTCCGTTTGTTGGTTTGTTGGTTTGTTGGTTTGTTCGTTTGTTAATTTGTTCGTTTGTTGGTTTGTCGGTTTGTTGGTTTGTTGGTTTGTTCGTTTGTTGTTTTGTTGGTTTGTTCGTTTGTTGGTTTGTTGGCTTGTTGGTTTGTTCGTTTGTTGGTATGTTGGTTTGTTGATTGATTGGTTCGTTGGTTTGTTGGTTTGTTGGTTTGTTGCTTTGTTGGTTTGTTGGTTTGTTGGTTTGTTGGTTTGTTGGTTTGTTGGTTTTTCTTTGTAGGTTTGTTGGTTTGTTGGTTTGTTGGTTTGTTAGTTTGTTGGTTTGTTCGTTTGTTGGTTTGTTGGTTTGTTGGTTTGTTGGCTTAGTCGTTTGTTATTTTGTTGGTTTGTTCGTTTGTTGGTTTGTTGGTTTGTTAGTTTGTTGGCTTGTTGGATTGTTGGTTTGTGGGTTTGTTGGTTTGTTGGTTTGTTGGTTTGTTGGTTTGTTGGTTTGTTGGTTTGTTGGTTTGTTGGTTCATTTGTTTGTTGGTTTGTTGGCTTGTTGGTTTGTTGGTTTGTTGGTTTGTTCGTTTGTTTGTTTGTTGGTTTGTTGGTTTGTTCGTTTGTTGGTATATTGGTTTGTTGGTTGATTGGTTTGTTGGTTTGTTGGTTTGTTGCTTTGTTGGTTTGTTGGTTTGTTGGTTTATTTTAATAGGTTTGTTGGTTTGTTGGTTTGTTCGTTTGTTGGTTTGTTGGTTTGTTGGTTTGTTGGTTTGTTGGTTTGTTGGTTTGTTGGTTTGTTGGTTTGTTGGGTTGTTGGTTTGTTGGTTTGTTGGTTTGTTGGTTTGTTGGTTTGTTGGTTTATTTGTTTGTTGTTTTGTTGGTTTATTTGTTTGTTGTTTTGTTGGTTTGTTTGTTTGTTGGTTTGTTGGTTTGTTGGTTTGTTGGTTTGTTGGTTTGTTGGTTTGTTGGTTTGTTCGTTTGTTGGTTTATTTGTTTGTGGTTTTGATGGTTTGTTGGTTTGTTGGTTTCTTGGTTTCTTGGTTTGTTGGTTTGTTGGTTTGTTGGTTTGTTCGTTTGTTGGTTTGTCAGTTTGTTGGTTTGTTCGTTTGTTGGTTTGTTGATTTGTTCGTTTGTTGGTTTATCAGTTTGTTTGTTTGTTCGTTTGTTGGTTTGTTGGTTTGTTCGTTTGTTGATTTGTCAGTTTGTTGGTTTGTTCGTTTCTTGGTTTGTTGGTTTGTTGGTTGGGTGGTTTGTTGGTTTGTTGGTTTGTTGGTTTGTTGGATTGTTGGTTTGTTGGTTTGTTAGTTTCTTGGTTTGTTGGTTTGGTGGTTTGTTGGTTTGTTGGTTTGTTGGTTTGTTCGTTTGTTGGTTTGTTGGTTTGTTGGTTTGTTGGTTTGTTTGTTTGTTGGTTTGTTGGTTTGTTGGTTTGTTGGTTTGTTGGTTTGTTGGTTTGTTGGTTTGTTGGTTTGTTGGTTTGTTGGTTTGTTGGTTTGTTGGTTTAGTTGGTTTAGTTGTTTGTTGGTTTGTTGGTTTATTGGTTTGTTGATTTGTTGGTTTGTTGGTTTGTTGGTTTGTTGGTTTGTTGGTTTGTTGGTTTGTTTGTTTGTTTGTTTGTTGGTTTGTTCTTTTGTTCGCTTGTTGGTTTGTTGGTTTATTGGTTTGTTCGTTTGTTCTTTTGTTCGCTTGTTGGTTTGTTGGTTTATTGGTTTGTTCGTTTGTTGTTTTGTTGGTTTGTTCGTTTGTTGGTTTGTTGGTTTGTTGATTTGTTCGTTCGTCGGTTTGTTGGTTTGTTGGTTTGTTCGTTTGTTAGTTTATTGGTTTGTTTGTTTGTTGGTTTGTTGGTTTGTTCGTTTGTTGGCTTGTTGGTTTGATGGTTTGTGGGCTTGTAGGTTTGTTGGTTTGTTGGTTTGTTGGTTTGTTGGTATGTTGGTTTGCTGGTTTATTGGTTTGTTCGTTTGTTGGTTTGTTGGTTTGTTGGTTTGATCGTTTGTTGGTTTGTTGGTTTGTTGGTTGGTTATTTTGTTGGTTTGTTGCTTTGTTGGTTTGTCCGTTTGTTGGTTTGTTGGTTTGTTGGTTTGTTCGTTTGTTGGTTTGTTCGTTTGTTGGTTTGTCGGTTTGTTGGTTTGTTGGTTTGTTCGTTTGTTGTTTTGTTGGTTTGTTCGTTTGTTGGTTTGTTGGCTTGTTGGTTTGTTCGTTTGTTGGTATGTTGGTTTGTTGATTGATTGGTTCGTTGGTTTGTTGGTTTGTTGGTTTGTTGCTTTGTTGGTTTGTTGGTTTGTTGGTTTGTTGGTTTGTTGGTTTGTTGGTTTTTCTTTGTAGGTTTGTTGGTTTGTTGGTTTGTTGGTTTGTTAGTTTGTTGGTTTGTTCGTTTGTTGGTTTGTTGGTTTGTTGGTTTGTTGGCTTAGTCGTTTGTTATTTTGTTGGTTTGTTCGTTTGTTGGTTTGTTGGTTTGTTAGTTTGTTGGCTTGTTGGATTGTTGGTTTGTGGGTTTGTTGGTTTGTTGGTTTGTTGGTTTGTTGGTTTGTTGGTTTGTTGGTTTGTTGGTTTGTTGGTTCATTTGTTTGTTGGTTTGTTGGCTTGTTGGTTTGTTGGTTTGTTGGTTTGTTCGTTTGTTGGTTTGTTGGTTTGTTGTTTGTTGGTTTGTTGGTTTGTTGGTTTGTTGGTTTGTCGGTTTGTTGGTTTGTTGGTTTGTAGGTTTGTTGGTTTGTTGGTTTGTTGGTTTGTTGGTTTATTTGTTTGCTGTTTTTTGGTTTGTTGGTTTGTTGGTTTGTTGGTTTGTTCGTTTGTTGGTTTGTTGGTTTGTTGGTTTGTTGGTTTGTTGGTTTGTTGGTTTGTTGGTTTGTTGGTTTATTTGTTTGCTTTTTTTTGGTTTGTTGGTTTGTTGGTTTGTTGGTTTCATGGTTTGTTGGTTTGTTGGTTTGTTGGTTTGTTGGTTTGTTGGTTTGTTGGTTTGTTGGTTTGTTGGTTTGTTGGTTTGTTGGTTTGTTGGTTTGTTGGTGGTTTGTTGGTTTGTTGGTTTGTTGGTTTGTTGGTTTGTTGGCTTGTTGGTTTGTTGGTTTGTTGGTTTGTTGGTTTGTTGGTTTGTTGGTTTGTTGGTTTGTTGGTTTGTTGGTTTGTTGGTTTGTTGGTTTGTTGGTTTGTTGGTTTGTTCGTTTGTTGGTTTATTGGTTTGTTCGTTTGTTGGTTTGTTGGTTTGTTGGTTTGTTCGTTTGTTGGTTTGTATGTTTGTTGGTTGGTTGGTTTGTTAGTTTATTTGTTTGCTATTTTGTCGGTTTGTTGGATTGTTGGTTTGTTGGTTTGTTGGTTTGTTGGTTTGTTGGTTTGTTGGTTTGTTGGTTTGTTGGTTTGTTGGTTTGTTGGTTTGTTGGTTTGTTGGTTTGTTGGTTTGTTGGTTTGTTGGTTTGTTGGTTTGTTGGTTTGTTGGTTTGTTGGTTTGTTGGTTTGTTGGTTTGTTGGTTTGTTGGTTTGTTGGTTTGTTGGTTTGTTGGTTTGTTGGTTTGTTGGTTTGTTGGTTTGTTGGTTTGTTGGTTTGTTGGTTTATTGGTTTGTTGGCTTGTTGGTTTGTTGGTTTGTGGGTTTGTTGGTTTGTTGGTTTGTTGGTTTGTTGGTTTATTGGTTTGTTGGTTGGTTGGCTTGTTGGTTTGTTGGTTTGTTGGTTTGTTCGTCTGTTGGTTTGTTGGTTTGTTGGTTTGTTGGTTTGTTGGTTTGTTGGTTTGTTGGTTTGTTGGTTTGTTGGTTTGTTGGTTTGTTCGTTTGTTCGTTTGTCCGTTTGTTGGTTTATTGGTTTGTTGGTTTGTTGGTTTGTTGGTTTGTTGGTTTGTTGGTTTGTTGGTTTGTTGGTTTGTTGGTTTGTTGGTGGTTTGTTGGTTTGCTGGTTTGTTGGTTTGTTGGCTTGTTGGTTTGTTGGTTTGTTGGTTTGTTGGTTTGTCGGTTTGTTGGTTTGTTGGGTGTTGGTTTATTTGTTTGTTGGTTTGTTGGTTTGTCGGTTTGTTCGTTTGTTCGTTGGTTCGTTTGTTGGTTTGTTGGTTTGTTGGTTTGTTGGTTTGTTGGTTTGTTGGTTTGTTGGTTTGTTGGTTGGTTGGTTTGTCAGTTGGTTCGTTTGTTCGTTTGTTGGTTTGTTGGTTTGTTGGTTTGTTGGTTTGCTGGTTTGTTGGTTTGTTCGTTTGTTGGCTTGTTGGTTTGATGGTTTGTGGGTTTGTAGGTTTGTTGGTTTGTTGGTTTGTTGGTTTGTTGGTATGTTGGTTTGCTGGTTTATTGGTTTGTTCGTTTGTTGGTTTGTTGGTTTGTTGGTTTGATCGTTTGTTGGTTTGTTGGTTTGTTGGTTGGTTATTTTCTTGGTTTGTTGCTTTGTTGGTTTGTCCGTTTGTTGGTTTGTTGGTTTGTTGGTTTGTTCGTTTGTTGGTTTGTCGGTTTGTTGGTTTGTTGGTTTGTTCGTTTGTTGTTTTGTTGGTTTGTTCGTTTGTTGGTTTGTTGGCTTGTTGGTTTGTTCGTTTGTTGGTATGTTGGTTTGTTGGTTGATTGGTTTGTTGGTTTGTTGGTTTGTTGGTTTGTTGCTTTGTTGGTTTGTTGGTTTGTTGGTTTGTTGGTTTGTTGGTTTGTTGGTTTGTTGGTTTTTCTTTGTAGGTTTGTTGGTTTGTTGGTTTGTTGGTTTGTAAGTTTGTTGGTTTGTTCGTTTGTTGGTTTGTTGGTTTGTTGGTTTGTTGGCTTGGTCGTTTGTTATTTTGTTGGTTTGTTCGTTTGTTAGTTTGTTGGTTTGTTGGTTTGTTAGTTTGTTGGCTTGTTGGATTGTTGGTTTGTTGGCTTGTTGGTTTGTTGGTTTGTTGGTTTGTTGGCTTGTTGGATTGTTGGTTTGTTGGTTTGTTGGTTTGTTGGTTTGTTGGTTTGTTGGTTTGTTGGTTTGTTGGTTTGTTGGTTTGTTGGTTTGTTGGGTGTTGGTTTATTTGTTTATTGGTTTGTTGATTTGTTGGTTTGTTGGTTTGTTGGTTTGTTGGTTTGTTCGTTTGTTCGTTGGGTCGTTTGTTGGTTTGTTGGCTTGTTTGTTTGTTGGTTTGTTGGTTTGTTGGTTTGTTGGTTTGTTGGTTTGTTGGTTTGTTGGTTTGTTGGTTTGTTGGTTTGTCGGTTGGTTCGTTTGTTCGTTTGTTGGTTCGTTGGTTTGTTGGTTTGTTGGTTTGTTGGTTTGTTGGTTTGTTGGTTTGTTGGTTTGTTGGTTTGTTCGTTTGTTGGTTTGTTGGTTTGTTGGTTGGTTGGTGTGTTGGTTTGTTGGTTTGTTCGTTTGTTGGTTTATTGGTTTGGTGGTTTGTTGGTTTGTTGGTTTGCTGGTTTATTGGTTTGTTCGTTTGTTGGTTTGTTGGTTTGTTCGTTTGTTGGTTTGTTGGTTTGTTGGTTGGTTATTTTGTTGGTTTGTTGCTTTGTTGGTTTGTTCGTTTGTTGGTTTGTTGGTTTGTTTGTATGTTGGTTTGTTCGTTTGTTGGTTTGTCGGTTTGTTGGTTTGTTGGTTTGTTGGTTTGTTCGTTTGTTGTTTTGTTGGTTTGTTCGTTTGTTGGTTTGTTGGTTTGTTCGTTTGTTGGTATATTGGTTTGTTGGTTGATTGGTTTGTTGGTTTGTTGGTTTGTTGGTTTGTTGGTTTGTTGGTTTGTTCGTTTGTTGGTTTGTTGGTTTGTTGGTTGGTTGGTTTGTTGCTTTGTTGGTTTGTTGGTTTGTTGGTTTGTTTGTTTGTTGGTTTGTTGGATTGTTCATTTGTTGGTTTGTTGGTTTGTTGGTTTGTCGGTTTGTTGGTTTGTTGGCTTGGTCGTTTGTTATTTTGTTGGTTGGTTGGTTTGTTGGTTTGTTGGTTTGTTGGTTTGTTGGTTTGTTGGTTTGTTGGTTTGTTGGTTTGTTGGTTTGTTGGTTTGTTGGTTTGTGGGTTTGTTGGTTTGTTGGTTTGTTGGTTTTTTGGTTTGTTGGTTTATTTGTTTGTTGGTTTGTTGGTTTGTTGGTTTGTTGGTTTGTTGGCTTGTTGGTTTGTTGGTTTGTTGGTTTGTTCGTTTGTTGGTTTGTTGTTTGTTGGTTTGTTGGTTTGTTGGTTTGTTGGTTTGTTGGTTTGTTGGTTTGTTGGTTTGTTGGTTTATTGGTTTGTTGGTTTGTTGGTTTGTTGGTTTGTTGGTTTCTTGGTTTGTTGGTTTGTTGGTTTGTTGTTTTGTTGGTTTGTTGGTTTGTTGGTTTGTTGGTTTGTTGGTTTGTTGGTTTGTTGTTTTGTTGGTTTGTTGGTTTGTTGGTTTGTTGGTTTGTTGGCTTGTTGGTTTGTTGGTTTGTTGGTTTGTTCGTTTGTTGGTTTGTTGGTTTGTTGGTTTGTTCGTTTGTTCGTTTGTTCGTTTCTTCGTTTGTTGGTTTGTTCGTTTGTTGGTTTGTTGGTTTGTTGGTTTGTTGGTTTGTTGGTTTGTTGGTTTGTTGGTTTGTTGGTTTGTTGGTTTGTTGGTTTGTTGGTTTGTTGGTTTGTTGGTTTGTTGGTTTGTTGGTTTGTTGGTTTAGTTGGTTTAGTTGTTTGTTGGTTTGTTGGTTTGTTGGTTTGTTGATTTGTTGGTTTGTTGGTTTGTTGGTTTGTTGGTTTGTTGGTTTGTTTGTTTGTTTGTTCGTTTGTTTGTTTGTTTGTTTGTTCGTTTGTTCGGTTGTTCGTTTGTTCGTTTGTTCGTTTGTTGGTTTGTTCGTTTGTTGGTTTGTTGGCTTGTTGGTTTGTTCGTTTGTTGGTATGCTGGTTTGTTGGTTGATTGGTTTGTTGCTTTGTTGGTTTGTTGGTTTGTTGGTTTGTTGGTTTGTTGGTTTTTCTTTGTAGGATTTTTGGTTTGTTGGTTTGTTAGTTTGTTGGTTTGTTGGCTTGGTCGTTTGTTATTTTGTTGGTTTGTTCGTTTGTTAGTTTGTTGGTTTGTTGGTTTGTTAGTTTGTTGGCTTGTTGGATTGTTGGTTTGTTAGTTTGTTGGCTTGTTGGATTGTTGGTTTGTTGGTTTGCTGGTTTGTTGGTTTGTTGGTTTGTTGGCTTCTTGGTTTGTTGGTTTGTTGGTTTGTTGGTTTGTTGGTTTGTTGGTTTGTTGGTTTGTTGGTTTGTTAGTTTGTTGGTTTGTTGGTTTGTTGGTTTGTTGGTTTGTTGGTTTGTTGGGTGTTGGTTTATTTGTTTGTTGGTTTGTTGGTTTGTTGGTTTGTTGGTTTGTTCGTTTGTTCGTTGGGTCGTTTGTTGGTTTGTTGGCTTGTTTGTTTGTTGGTTTGTTGGTTTGTTGGTTTGTCGGTTTGTTGGTTTGTTGGTTTGTTGGTTTGTCGGTTGGTTCGTTTGGTCGTTTGTTGGTTCGTTGGTTTGTTGGTTTGTTGGTTTGTTGGTTTGTTGGTTTGTTGGTTTGTTGGTTTGTTGGTTTGTTGGTTTGTTCGTTTGTTGGTTTGTTGGTTGGTTGGTGTGTTGGTTTGTTGGTATGTTCGTTTGTTGGTTTATTGGTTTGGTGGTTTGTTGGTTTGTTGGTTTGCTGGTTTATTGGTTTGTTCGTTAGTTGGTTTGTTGGTTTGTTGGTTTGTTCGTTTGTTGGTTTGTTGGTTTGTTGGTTGGTTATTTTGTTGGTTTGTTGCTTTGTTGGATTGTTCATTTGTTGGTTTGTTGGTTTGTCGGTTTGTTGGTTTGTTGGTTTGTTGGTTTGTTGGTTTGTTGGTTTTTTGGTTTGTTGGTTTATTTGTTTGTTGGTTTGTTGGTTTGTTGGTTTATTGGTTTGTTGGTTTGTTGCTTTGTTGGTTTGTTGTTTGTTGGTTTGTTGGTTTGTTGGTTTGTTGGTTTGTTGGTTTGTTGGTTTGTTGGTTTGTTGGTTTGTTGGTTTTTTGGTTTGTTGGTTTATTTGTTTGTTGGTTTGTTGGTTTGTTGGTTTGTTGGTTTGTTGGCTTGTTGGTTTGTTGGTTTGTTGGTTTGTTCGTTTGTTGCTTTGTTGGTTTGTTGTTTGTTGGTTTGTTGGTTTGTTGGTTTGTTGGTTTGTTGGTTTGTTGGTTTGTTGGTTTGTTGGTTTGTTGGTTTATTGGTTTGTTGGTTTGTTGGTTTGTTGGTTTGTTGGTTTGTTGGTTTGTTGGTTTATTGGTTTGTTGGTTTGTTGGTTTGTTGGTTTGTTGGTTTGTTGGTTTGTTGGTTTGTTGGTTTCTTGGTTTGTTGGTTTGTTGGTTTGTTGGTTTGTTGGTTTGTTGGTTTGTTGTTTTGTTGGTTTGTTGGTTTGTTGGTTTGTTGGTTTTTTGGCTTGCTGGTTTGTTGGTTTGTTGGTTTGTTGGTTTGTTGGTTTGTTCGTTTGTTCGTTTGTTCGTTTGTTCGTTTCTTCGTTTGTTGGTTTGTTCCTTTGTTGGTTTGTTGGTTTGTTGGTTTGTTGGTTTGTTTGTTTGTTGGTTTGTTGGTTTGTTGGTTTGTTGGTTTGTTGGTTTGTTGGTTTGTTGGTTTGTTGGTTTGTTGGTTTGTTGGTTTGTTGGTTTGTTGGTTTGTTGGTTTGTTGGTTTGTTGGTTTAGTTGGTTTAGTTGTTTGTTGGTTTGTTGGTTTATTGGTTTGTTGATTTGTTGGTTTGTTGGTTTGTTGGTTTGTTGGTTTGTTGGTTTGTTGGTTTGTTTGTTTGTTTGTTTGTTTGTTTGTTTGTTTGTTTGTTTGTTCGTTTGTTCGGTTGTTCGTTTGTTCGTTTGTTGGTTCGTTGGTTTGTTGGTTTGTTGGTTTGTTGGTTTGTTGGTTTGTTGGTTTGTTGGTTTGTTGGTTTGTTCGTTTGTTGGTTTGTTGGTTGGTTGGTGTGTTGGTTTGTTGGTATGTTCGTTTGTTGGTTTATTGGTTTGGTGGTTTGTTGGTTTGTTGGTTTGCTGGTTTATTGGTTTGTTCGTTAGTTGGTTTGTTGGTTTGTTGGTTTGTTCGTTTGTTGGTTTGTTGGTTTGTTGGTTGGTTATTTTGTTGGTTTGTTGCTTTGTTGGTTTGTTCGTTTGTTGGTTTGTTGGTTTGTTCGTTTGTTGGTTTGTTCGTTTGTTGGTTTGTCGGTTTGTTGGTTTGTTGGTTTGTTGGTTTGTTCGTTTGTTGTTTTGTTGGTTTGTTCGTTTGTTTGTTTGTTGGTTTGTTGGTTTGTTCGTTTGTTGGTATATTGGTTTGTTGGTTGATTGGTTTGTTGGTTTGTTGGTTTGTTGCTTTGTTGGTTTGTTGGTTTGTTGGTTTTTTTTAATAGGTTTGTTGGTTTGTTGATTTGTTGGTTTGTTGGTTTGTTGGTTTGTTGGTTTGTTGGTTTGTTGGTTTGTTCGTTTGTTGGTTTGTTGGTTTGTTGGTTGGTTGGTTTGTTGCTTTGTTGGTTTGTTGGTTTGTTGGTTTGTTTGTTTGTTGGTTTGTTGGATTGTTCATTTGTTGGTTTGTTGGTTTGTTGGTTTGTCGGTTTGTTGGTTTGTTGGTTTGTTGGTTTGTTGGTTTGTTGGTTTTTTGGTTTGTTGGTTTATTTGTTTGTTGGTTTGTTGGTTTGTTGGTTTATTGGTTTGTTGGTTTGTTGGTTTGTTGGTTTGTTGGTTTGTTGGTTTGTTGGTTTGTTGGTTTGTTGGTTTTTTGGTTTGTTGGTTTATTTGTTTGTTGGTTTGTTGGTTTGTTGGTTTGTTGGTTTGTTGGCTTGTTGGTTTGTTGGTTTGTTGGTTTGTTCGTTTGTTGCTTTGTTGGTTTGTTGTTTGTTGGTTTGTTGGTTTGTTGGTTTATTGGTTTGTTGGTTTGTTGGTTTGTTGGTTTTTTGGTTTGTTGGTTTATTTGTTTGTTATTTTGTTGGTTGGTTGGTTTGTTGGTTTGTTGGTTTGTTGGTTTGTTGGTTTGTTGGTTTGTTGGTTTGTTGGTTTGTTGGTTTGTTGGTTTTTTGGTTTGTTGGTTTATTTGTTTGTTGGTTTGTTGGTTTGTTGGTTTGTTGGTTTGTTGGCTTGTTGGTTTGTTGGTTTGTTGGTTTGTTCGTTTGTTGCTTTGTTGGTTTGTTGTTTGTTGGTTTGTTGGTTTGTTGGTTTGTTGGTTTGTTGGTTTGTTGGTTTGTTGGTTTGTTGGTTTGTTGGTTTATTGGTTTGTTGGTTTGTTGGTTTGTTGGTTTGTTGGTTTGTTGGTTTGTTGGTTTATTGGTTTGTCGGTTTGTTGGTTTGTTGGTTTGTTGGTTTGTTGGTTTGTTGGTTTGTTGGTTTCTTGGTTTGTTGGTTTGTTGGTTTGTTGGTTTGTTGGTTTGTTGGTTTGTTGTTTTGTTGGTTTGTTGGTTTGTTGGTTTGTTGGTTTTTTGGCTTGCTGGTTTGTTGGTTTGTTGGTTTGTTGGTTTGTTGGTTTGTTCGTTTGTTCGTTTGTTCGTTTGTTCGTTTCTTCGTTTGTTGGTTTGTTCCTTTGTTGGTTTGTTGGTTTGTTGGTTTGTTGGTTTGTTTGTTTGTTGGTTTGTTGGTTTGTTGGTTTGTTGGTTTGTTGGTTTGTTGGTTTGTTGGTTTGTTGGTTTGTTGGTTTGTTGGTTTGTTGGTTTGTTGGTTTGTTGGTTTGTTGGTTTGTTGGTTTAGTTGGTTTAGTTGTTTGTTGGTTTGTTGGTTTATTGGTTTGTTGATTTGTTGGTTTGTTGGTTTGTTGGTTTGTTGGTTTGTTGGTTTGTTGGTTTGTTTGTTTGTTTGTTTGTTTGTTTGTTTGTTTGTTTGTTTGTTTGTTCGTTTGTTCGGTTGTTCGTTTGTTCGTTTGTTCGTTTGTTGGTTTGTTCGTTTGTTTGTTTGTTGGTTTGTTAGTTTGTTGGTTTGTTGGTTTGTTTGTTTGTTCGTTTGTTATTTTGTTCGCTTGTTGGTTTGTTGGTTTATTGGTTTGTTCGTTTGTTGTTTTGTTGGTTTGTTCGTTTGTTGGTTTGTTGGTTTGTTGATTTGTTCGTTCGTCGGTTTGTTGGTTTGTTGGTTTGTTCATTTGTTAGTTTATTGGTTTGTTTGTTTGTTGGTTTGTTGGTTTGTTCGTTTGTTGGCTTGTTGGTTTGATGGTTTGTGGGTTTGTAGGTTTGTTGGTTTGTTGGTTTGTTGGTTTGTTGGTATGTTGGTTTGCTGGTTTATTGGTTTGTTCGTTTGTTGGTTTGTTGGTTTGTTGGTTTGATCGTTTGTTGGTTTGTTGGTTTGTTGGTTGGTTATTTTGTTGGTTTGTTGCTTTGTTGGTTTGTCCGTTTGTTGGTTTGTTGGTTTGTTGGTTTGTTCGTTTGTTGGTTTGTTCGTTTGTTGGTTTGTCGGTTTGTTGGTTTGTTGGTTTGTTCGTTTGTTGTTTTGTTGGTTTGTTCGTTTGTTGGTTTGTTGGCTTGTTGGTTTGTTCGTTTGTTGGTATGTTGGTTTGTTGATTGATTGGTTCGTTGGTTTGTTGGTTTGTTGGTTTGTTGCTTTGTTGGTTTGTTGGTTTGTTGGTTTGTTGGTTTGTTGGTTTTTCTTTGTAGGTTTGTTGGTTTGTTGGTTTGTTGGTTTGTTAGTTTGATGGTTTGTTCGTTTGTTGATTTGTTGGTTTGTTGGTTTGTTGGCTTAGTCGTTTGTTATTTTGTTGGTTTGTTCGTTTGTTGTTTTGTTGGTTTGTTAGTTTGTTGGTTTGTTGGTTTGTTGGTTTGATCGTTTGTTGGTTTGTTGGTTTGTTGGTTGGTTATTTTGTTGGTTTGTTGCTTTGTTGGTTTGTCCATTTGTTGGTTTGTTGGTTTGTTCGTTTGTTGGTTTTTTGGTTTGTTGGTTTATTTGTTTGTTGGTTTGTTGGTTTGTTGGTTTGTTGGTTTGTTGGTTTGTTGCTTTGTTGGTTTGTTGGTTTGTTGGTTTGTTGGTTTGTTAGTTTGATGGTTTGTTCGTTTGTTGATTTGTTGGTTTGTTGGTTTGTTGGCTTAGTCGTTTGTTATTTTGTTGGTTTGTTCGTTTGTTGGTTTGTTGGTTTGTTAGTTTGTTGGTTTGTTGGTTTGTTGGTTTGATCGTTTGTTGGTTTGTTGGTTTGTTGGTTGGTTATTTTGTTGGTTTGTTGCTTTGTTGGTTTGTCCATTTGTTGGTTTGTTGGTTTGTTGGTTTGTTGGTTTGTTTGTTTGTTGGTTTGTTGGTTTGTTGGTTTGTTGGTTTGTTGGTTTGTTGGTTTGTTGGTTTGTTGGTTTGTTGGTTTGTTGGTTTGTTGGTTTGTTGGTTTGTTGGTTTGTTGGTTTGTTGGTTTAGTTGGTTTAGTTGTTTGTTGGTTTGTTGGTTTATTGGTTTGTTGATTTGTTGGTTTGTTGGTTTGTTGGTTTGTTGGTTTGTTGGTTTGTTGGTTTGTTTGTTTGTTTGTTTGTTTGTTTGTTTGTTTGTTTGTTTGTTCGTTTGTTCGGTTGTTCGTTTGTTCGTTTGTTCGTTTGTTGGTTTGTTCGTTTGTTGGTTTGTTGGTTTGTTAGTTTGTTGGTTTGTTGGTTTGTTTGTTTGTTCGTTTGTTATTTTGTTCGCTTGTTGGTTTGTTGGTTTATTGGTTTGTTCGTTTGTTGTTTTGTTGGTTTGTTCGTTTGTTGGTTTGTTGGTTTGTTGATTTGTTCGTTCGTCGGTTTGTTGGTTTGTTGGTTTGTTCATTTGTTAGTTTATTGGTTTGTTTGTTTGTTGGTTTGTTGGTTTGTTCGTTTGTTGGCTTGTTGGTTTGATGGTTTGTGGGTTTGTAGGTTTGTTGGTTTGTTGGTTTGTTGGTTTGTTGGTATGTTGGTTTGCTGGTTTATTGGTTTGTTCGTTTGTTGGTTTGTTGGTTTGTTGGTTTGATCGTTTGTTGGTTTGTTGGTTTGTTGGTTGGTTATTTTGTTGGTTTGTTGCTTTGTTGGTTTGTCCGTTTGTTGGTTTGTTGGTTTGTTGGTTTGTTCGTTTGTTGGTTTGTTCGTTTGTTGGTTTGTCGGTTTGTTGGTTTGTTGGTTTGTTCGTTTGTTAGTTTGTTGGTTTGTTCGTTTGTTGGTTTGTTGGCTTGTTGGTTTGTTCGTTTGTTGGTATGTTGGTTTGTTGATTGATTGGTTCGTTGGTTTGTTGGTTTGTTGGTTTGTTGCTTTGTTGGTTTGTTGGTTTGTTGGTTTGTTGGTTTGTTGGTTTTTCTTTGTAGGTTTGTTGGTTTGTTGGTTTGTTGGTTTGTTAGTTTGATGGTTTGTTCGTTTGTTGATTTGTTGGTTTGTTGGTTTGTTGGCTTAGTCGTTTGTTATTTTGTTGGTTTGTTCGTTTGTTGGTTTGTTGGTTTGTTAGTTTGTTGGTTTGTTGGTTTGTTGGTTTGATCGTTTGTTGGTTTGTTGGTTTGTTGGTTGGTTATTTTGTTGGTTTGTTGCTTTGTTGGTTTGTCCATTTGTTGGTTTGTTGGTTTGTTCGTTTGTTGGTTTTTTGGTTTGTTGGTTTATTTGTTTGTTGGTTTGTTGGTTTGTTGGTTTGTTGGTTTGTTGGCTTGTTGGTTTGTTGGTTTGTTAGTTTGTTCGTTTGTTGCTTTGTTGGTTTGTTGTTTGTTGGTTTGTTGGTTTGTTGGTTTGTTGGTTTGTTGGTTTGTTGGTTTGTTGGTTTGTTGGTTTGTTGGTTTATTGGTTTGTTGGTTTGTTGGTTTGTTGGTTTGTTGGTTTGTTGGTTTGTTGGTTTATTGGTTTGTTGGTTTGTTGGTTTGTTGGTTTGTTGGTTTGTTGGTTTCTTGGTTTCTTGGTTTGTTGGTTTGTTGGTTTGTTGGTTTGTTGTTTTGTTGGTTTGTTGGTTTTTTGGTTTGTTGGTTTGTTGGCTTGTTGGCTTGTTGGTTTGTTGGTTTGTTCGTTTGTTGGTTTGTTGGTTTGTTCGTTTGTTCGTTTGTTCGTTTGTTCGTTTCTTCGTTTGTTGGTTTGTTCGTTTGTTGGTTTGTTGGTTTGTTGGTTTGTTGGTTTGTTTGTTTGTTGGTTTGTTGGTTTGTTGGTTTGTTGGTTTGTTGGTTTGTTGGTTTGTTGGTTTGTTGGTTTGTTGGTTTGTTGGTTTGTTGGTTTGTTGGTTTGTTGGTTTAGTTGGTTTAGTTGTTTGTTGGTTTGTTGGTTTATTGGTTTGTTGATTTGTTGGTTTGTTGGTTTGTTGGTTTGTTGGTTTGTTGGTTTGTTGGTTTGTTTGTTTGTTTGTTTGTTTGTTTGTTTGTTTGTTTGTTTGTTCGTTTGTTCGGTTGATCGTTTGTTCGTTTGTTCGTTTGTTGGTTTGTTCGTTTGTTGGTTTGTTGGTTTGTTAGTTTGTTGGTTTGTTGGTTTGTTTGTTTGTTCGTTTGTTCTTTTGTTCGCTTGTTGGTATGTTGGTTTATTGGTTTGTTCGTTTGTTGTTTTGTTGGTTTGTTCGTTTGTTGGTTTGTTGGTTTGTTGATTTGTTCGTTCGTCGGTTTGTTGGTTTGTTGGTTTGTTCGTTTGTTAGTTTATTGGTTTGTTTGTTTGTTGGTTTGTTGGTTTGTTCGTTTGTTGGCTTGTTGGTTTGATGGTTTGTGGGTTTGTAGGTTTGTTGGTTTGTTGGTTTGTTGGTTTGTTGGTATGTTGGTTTGCTGGTTTATTGGTTTGTTCGTTTGTTGGTTTGTTGGTTTGTTGGTTTGATCGTTTGTTGGTTTGTTGGTTTGTTGGTTGGTTATTTTGTTGGTTTGTTGCTTTGTTGGTTTGTCCGTTTGTTGGTTTGTTGGTTTGTTGGTTTGTTCGTTTGTTGGTTTGTTCGTTTGTTGGTTTGTCGGTTTGTTGGTTTGTTGGTTTGTTCGTTTGTTGTTTTGTTGGTTTGTTCGTTTGTTGGTTTGTTGGCTTGTTGGTTTGTTCGTTTGTTGGTATGTTGGTTTGTTGATTGATTGGTTCGTTGGTTTGTTGGTTTGTTGCTTTGTTGGTTTGTTGGTTTGTTGGTTTGTTGGTTTGTTGGTTTTTCTTTGTAGGTTTGTTGGTTTGTTGGTTTGTTGGTTTGTTAGTTTGTTGGTTTGTTCGTTTGTTGGTTTGTTGGTTTGTTGGTTTGTTGGCTTAGTCGTTTGTTATTTTGTTGGTTTGTTCGTTTGTTGGTTTGTTGGTTTGTTAGTTTGTTGGTTTGTTGGTTTGTTGGTTTGATCGTTTGTTGGTTTGTTGGTTTGTTGGTTGGTTATTTTGTTGGTTTGTTGCTTTGTTGGTTTGTCCATTTGTTGGTTTGTTGGTTTGTTGGTTTGTTCGTTTGTTGGTTTGTTCGTTTGTTGGTTTGTCGGTTTGTTGGTTTGTTGGTTTGTTGGTTTGTTGTTTTGTTGGTTTGTTCGTTTGTTGGTTTGTTGGCTTGTTGGTTTGTTCGTTTGTTGGTATGTTGGTTTGTTGGTTGATTGGTTTGTTGGTTTGTTGGTTTGTTGGTTTGTTGCTTTGTTGGTTTGTTGATTTGTTGGTTTGTTGGTTTGTTGGTTTGTTGGTTTTTCTTTGTAGGTTTGTTGGTTTGTTGGTTTGTTGGTTTGTAAGTTTGTTGGTTTGTTCGTTTGTTGGTTTGTTGGTTTGTTGGTTTGTTGGCTTGGTCGTTTGTTATTTTGTTGGTTTGTTCGTTTGTTAGTTTGTTGGTTTGTTGGTTTGTTAGTTTGTTGGCTTGTTGGATTGTTGGTTTGTTGGTTTGTTGGTTTGTTGGTTTGTTGGTTTGTTGGCTTGTTGGATTGTTGGTTTGTTGGTTTGTTGGTTTGTTGGTTTGTTGGTTTGTTGGTTTGTTGGTTTGTTGGTTTGTTGGTTTGTTGGTTTGTTGGTTTGTTGGGTGTTGGTTTATTTGTTTGTTGGTTTGTTGGTTTGTTGGTTTGTTGGTTTGTTGGTTTGTTGGTTTGTTCGTTTGTTCGTTGGGTCGTTTGTTGGTTTGTTGGCTTGTTTGTTTGTTGGTTTGTTGGTTTGTTGGTTTGTTGGTTTGTTGGTTTGTTGGTTTGTTGGTTAGTCGGTTGGTTCGTTTGTTCGTTTGTTGGTTCGTTGGTTTGTTGGTTTGTTGGTTTGTTGGTTTGTTGGTTTGTTGGTTTGTTGGTTTGTTGGTTTGTTGGTTTGTTCGTTTGTTGGTTTGTTGGTTGGTTGGTGTGTTGGTTTGTTGGTTTGTTCGTTTGTTGGTTTATTGGTTTGGTGGTTTGTTGGTTTGTTGGTTTGCTGGTTTATTGGTTTGTTCGTTTGTTGGTTTGTTGGTTTGTTGGTTTGTTCGTTTGTTGGTTTGTTGGTTTGTTGGTTGGTTATTTTGTTGGTTTGTTGCTTTGTTGGTTTGTTCGTTTGTTGGTTTGTTGGTTTGTTCGTTTGTTGGTTTGTTCGTTTGTTGGTTTGTCGGTTTGTTGGTTTGTTGGTTTGTTGGTTTGTTTGTTTGTTGTTTTGTTGGTTTGTTCGTTTGTTGGTTTGTTGGTTTGTTGGTTTGTTCGTTTGTTGGTATATTGGTTTGTTGGTTGATTGGTTTGTTGGTTTGTTGGTTTGTTGCTTTGTTGGTTTGTTGGTTTGTTGGTTTTTTTTAATAGGTTTGTTGGTTTGTTGATTTGTTGGTTTGTTGGTTTGTTGGTTTGTTGGTTTGTTGGTTTGTTCGTTTGTTGGTTTGTTGGTTTGTTGGTTGGTTGGTTTGTTGCTTTGTTGGTTTGTTGGTTTGTTGGTTTGTTTGTTTGTTGGTTTGTTGGATTGTTCATTTGTTGGTTTGTTGGTTTGTTGGTTTGTCGGTTTGTTGGTTTGTTGGCTTGGTCGTTTGTTATTTTGTTGGTTGGTTGGTTTGTTGGTTTGTTGGTTTGTTGGTTTGTTGGTTTGTTGGTTTGTTGGTTTGTTGGTTTGTTGGTTTGTTGGTTTGTTGGTTTGTTGGTTTGTGGGTTTATTGGTTTGTTGGTTTGTTGGTTTTTTGGTTTGTTGGTTTATTTGTTTGTTGGTTTGTTGGTTTGTTGGTTTGTTGGTTTGTTGGCTTGTTGGTTTATTGGTTTGTTGGTTTGTTCGTTTGTTGGTTTGTTGTTTGTTGGTTTGTTGGTTTGTTGGTTTGTTGGTTTGTTGGTTTGTTGGTTTGTTGGTTTGTTGGTTTGTTGGTTTATTGGTTTGTTGGTTTGTTGGTTTGTTGGTTTCTTGGTTTCTTGGTTTGTTGGTTTGTTGGTTTGTTGGTTTGTTGGTTTTTTTTTTTTTTTTGTTTTGTTGGTTTGTTGGTTTGTTGTTTTGTTGGTTTGTTGGTTTGTTGGTTTGTTGGTTTGTTGGCTTGTTGGTTTGTTGGTTTGTTGGTTTGTTCGTTTGTTGGTTTGTTGGTTTGTTCGTTTGTTCGTTTGTTCGTTTGTTCGTTTCTTCGTTTGTTGGTTTGTTCGTTTGTTGGTTTGTTGGTTTGTTGGTTTGTTGGTTTGTTGGTTTGTTGGTTTGTTGGTTTGTTGGTTTGTTGGTTTGTTGGTTTGTTGGTTTGTTGGTTTGTTGGTTTGTTGGTTTGTTGGTTTGTTGGTTTGTTGGTTTGTTGGTTTGTTGGTTTAGTTGGTTTAGTTGTTTGTTGGTTTGTTGGTTTGTTGGTTTGTTGGTTTGTTGATTTGTTGGTTTGTTGGTTTGTTGGTTTGTTGGTTTGTTGGTTTGTTTGTTTGTTTGTTCGTTTGTTTGTTTGTTTGTTTGTTCGTTTGTTCGGTTGTTCGTTTGTTCGTTTGTTCGTTTGTTGGTTTGTTGGCTTGTTGGTTTGTTCGTTTGTTGGTATGCTGGTTTGTTGGTTGATTGGTTTGTTGGTTTGTTGGTTTGTTGGTTTGTTGCTTTGTTGCTTTGTTGGTTTGTTGGTTTGTTGGTTTGTTGGTTTGTTGGTTTTTCTTTGTAGGTTTGTTGGTTAGTTGGTTTGTTAGTTTGTTGGTTTGTTGGCTTGGTCGTTTGTTATTTTGTTGGTTTGTTCGTTTGTTAGTTTGTTGGTTTGTTGGTTTGTTAGTTTGTTGGCTTGTTGGATTGTTGGTTTGTTAGTTTGTTGGCTTGTTGGATTGTTGGTTTGTTGGTTTGTTGGTTTTGTTGGTTTGTTGGTTTGTTGGCTTCTTGGTTTGTTGGTTTGTTGGTTTGTTGGTTTGTTGGTTTGTTGGTTTGTTGGTTTGTTGGTTTGTTGGTTCGTTGGTTTGTTGGTTTGTTGGTTTGTTGGTTTGTTGGTTTGTTGGTTTGTTGGTTTGTTGGGTGTTGGTTTATTTGTTTCTTGGTTTGTTGGTTTGTTGGTTTGTTGGTTTGTTCGTTTGTTCGTTGGGTCGTTTGTTGGTTTGTTGGCTTGTTTGTTTGTTGGTTTGTTGGTTTGTTGGTTTGTTGGTTTGTTGGTTTGTTGGTTTGTTGGTTTGTTGGTTTGTCGGTTGGTTCGTTTGTTTGTTTGTTGGTTCGTTGGTTTGTTGGTTTGTTGGTTTGTTGGTTTGTTGGTTTGTTGGTTTGTTGGTTTGTTCGTTTGTTGGTTTGTTGGTTAGTTGGTGTGTTGGTTTGTTGGTATGTTCGTTTGTTGGTTTATTGGTTTGGTGGTTTGTTGGTTTGTTGGTTTGCTGGTTTATTGGTTTGTTCGTTTGTTGGTTTGTTGGTTTGTTGGTTTGTTCGTTTGTTGGTTTGTTGGTTTGTTGGTTGGTTATTTTGTTGGTTTGTTGCTTTGTTGGTTTGTTCGTTTGTTGGTTTGTTGGTTTGTTCGTTTGTTGGTTTGTTCGTTTGTTGGTTTGTCGGTTTGTTGGTTTGTTGGTTTGTTGGTTTGTTCGTTTGTTGTTTTGTTGGTTTGTTCGTTTGTTTGTTTGTTGGTTTGTTGGTTTGTTCGTTTGTTGGTATATTGGTTTGTTGGTTGATTGGTTTGTTGGTTTGTTGGTTTGTTGCTTTGTTGGTTTGTTGGTTTTTTGGTTTATTTTAATAGGTTTGTTGGTTTGTTGATTTGTTGGTTTGTTGGTTTGTTGGTTTGTTGGTTTGCTCGTTTGTTGGTTTATTGGTTTGTTGGTTGGTTGGTTTGTTGCTTTGTTGGTTTGTTTGTTTGTTGGTTTGTTGGTTTGTTCGTTTGTTGGCTTGTTGGTTTGATGGTTTGTGGGTTTGTAGGTTTGTTGGTTTGTTGGTTTGTTGGTTTGTTGGTATGTTGGTTTGCTGGTTTATTGGTTTGTTCGTTTGTTGGTTTGTTGGTTTGTTGGTTTGATCGTTTGTTGGTTTGTTGGTTTGTTGGTTGGTTATTTTGTTGGTTTGTTGCTTTGTTGGTTTGTCCGTTTGTTGGTTTGTTGGTTTGTTGGTTTGTTGGTTTGTTGGTTTGTTGGTTTGTTGGTTTGTTGGTTTGTTGGTTTGTTGGTTTGTTGGTTTGTTGGTTTGTTGGTTTAGTTGGTTTAGTTGTTTGTTGGTTTGTTGGTTTATTGGTTTGTTGATTTGTTGGTTTGTTGGTTTGTTGGTTTGTTGGTTTGTTGGTTTGTTGGTTTGTTTGTTTGTTTGTTTGTTTGTTTGTTTGTTTGTTTGTTTGTTCGTTTGTTCGGTTGATCGTTTGTTCGTTTGTTCGTTTGTTGGTTTGTTCGTTTGTTGGTTTGTTGGTTTGTTAGTTTGTTGGTTTGTTGGTTTGTTTGTTTGTTCGTTTGTTCTTTTGTTCGCTTGTTGGTATGTTGGTTTATTGGTTTGTTCGTTTGTTGTTTTGTTGGTTTGTTCGTTTGTTGGTTTGTTGGTTTGTTGATTTGTTCGTTCGTCGGTTTGTTGGTTTGTTGGTTTGTTCGTTTGTTAGTTTATTGGTTTGTTTGTTTGTTGGTTTGTTGGTTTGTTCGTTTGTTGGCTTGTTGGTTTGATGGTTTGTGGGTTTGTAGGTTTGTTGGTTTGTTGGTTTGTTGGTTTGTTGGTATGTTGGTTTGCTGGTTTATTGGTTTGTTCGTTTGTTGGTTTGTTGGTTTGTTGGTTTGATCGTTTGTTGGTTTGTTGGTTTGTTGGTTGGTTATTTTGTTGGTTTGTTGCTTTGTTGGTTTGTCCGTTTGTTGGTTTGTTGGTTTGTTGGTTTGTTCGTTTGTTGGTTTGTTCGTTTGTTGGTTTGTCGGTTTGTTGGTTTGTTGGTTTGTTCGTTTGTTGTTTTGTTGGTTTGTTCGTTTGTTGGTTTGTTGGCTTGTTGGTTTGTTCGTTTGTTGGTATGTTGGTTTGTTGATTGATTGGTTCGTTGGTTTGTTGGTTTGTTGCTTTGTTGGTTTGTTGGTTTGTTGGTTTGTTGGTTTGTTGGTTTTTCTTTGTAGGTTTGTTGGTTTGTTGGTTTGTTGGTTTGTTAGTTTGTTGGTTTGTTCGTTTGTTGGTTTGTTGGTTTGTTGGTTTGTTGGCTTAGTCGTTTGTTATTTTGTTGGTTTGTTCGTTTGTTGGTTTGTTGGTTTGTTAGTTTGTTGGTTTGTTGGTTTGTTGGTTTGATCGTTTGTTGGTTTGTTGGTTTGTTGGTTGGTTATTTTGTTGGTTTGTTGCTTTGTTGGTTTGTCCATTTGTTGGTTTGTTGGTTTGTTGGTTTGTTCGTTTGTTGGTTTGTTCGTTTGTTGGTTTGTCGGTTTGTTGGTTTGTTGGTTTGTTGGTTTGTTGTTTTGTTGGTTTGTTCGTTTGTTGGTTTGTTGGCTTGTTGGTTTGTTCGTTTGTTGGTATGTTGGTTTGTTGGTTGATTGGTTTGTTGGTTTGTTGGTTTGTTGGTTTGTTGCTTTGTTGGTTTGTTGATTTGTTGGTTTGTTGGTTTGTTGGTTTGTTGGTTTTTCTTTGTAGGTTTGTTGGTTTGTTGGTTTGTTGGTTTGTAAGTTTGTTGGTTTGTTCGTTTGTTGGTTTGTTGGTTTGTTGGTTTGTTGGCTTGGTCGTTTGTTATTTTGTTGGTTTGTTCGTTTGTTAGTTTGTTGGTTTGTTGGTTTGTTAGTTTGTTGGCTTGTTGGATTGTTGGTTTGTTGGTTTGTTGGTTTGTTGGTTTGTTGGTTTGTTGGCTTGTTGGATTGTTGGTTTGTTGGTTTGTTGGTTTGTTGGTTTGTTGGTTTGTTGGTTTGTTGGTTTGTTGGTTTGTTGGTTTGTTGGTTTGTTGGTTTGTTGGGTGTTGGTTTATTTGTTTGTTGGTTTGTTGGTTTGTTGGTTTGTTGGTTTGTTGGTTTGTTGGTTTGTTCGTTTGTTCGTTGGGTCGTTTGTTGGTTTGTTGGCTTGTTTGTTTGTTGGTTTGTTGGTTTGTTGGTTTGTTGGTTTGTTGGTTTGTTGGTTTGTTGGTTAGTCGGTTGGTTCGTTTGTTCGTTTGTTGGTTCGTTGGTTTGTTGGTTTGTTGGTTTGTTGGTTTGTTGGTTTGTTGGTTTGTTGGTTTGTTGGTTTGTTCGTTTGTTGGTTTGTTGGTTGGTTGGTGTGTTGGTTTGTTGGTTTGTTCGTTTGTTGGTTTATTGGTTTGGTGGTTTGTTGGTTTGTTGGTTTGCTGGTTTATTGGTTTGTTCGTTTGTTGGTTTGTTGGTTTGTTGGTTTGTTCGTTTGTTGGTTTGTTGGTTTGTTGGTTGGTTATTTTGTTGGTTTGTTGCTTTGTTGGTTTGTTCGTTTGTTGGTTTGTTGGTTTGTTCGTTTGTTGGTTTGTTCGTTTGTTGGTTTGTCGGTTTGTTGGTTTGTTGGTTTGTTGGTTTGTTTGTTTGTTGTTTTGTTGGTTTGTTCGTTTGTTGGTTTGTTGGTTTGTTGGTTTGTTCGTTTGTTGGTATATTGGTTTGTTGGTTGATTGGTTTGTTGGTTTGTTGGTTTGTTGCTTTGTTGGTTTGTTGGTTTGTTGGTTTTTTTTAATAGGTTTGTTGGTTTGTTGATTTGTTGGTTTGTTGGTTTGTTGGTTTGTTGGTTTGTTGGTTTGTTCGTTTGTTGGTTTGTTGGTTTGTTGGTTGGTTGGTTTGTTGCTTTGTTGGTTTGTTGGTTTGTTGGTTTGTTTGTTTGTTGGTTTGTTGGATTGTTCATTTGTTGGTTTGTTGGTTTGTTGGTTTGTCGGTTTGTTGGTTTGTTGGCTTGGTCGTTTGTTATTTTGTTGGTTGGTTGGTTTGTTGGTTTGTTGGTTTGTTGGTTTGTTGGTTTGTTGGTTTGTTGGTTTGTTGGTTTGTTGGTTTGTTGGTTTGTTGGTTTGTTGGTTTGTGGGTTTATTGGTTTGTTGGTTTGTTGGTTTTTTGGTTTGTTGGTTTATTTGTTTGTTGGTTTGTTGGTTTGTTGGTTTGTTGGTTTGTTGGCTTGTTGGTTTATTGGTTTGTTGGTTTGTTCGTTTGTTGGTTTGTTGTTTGTTGGTTTGTTGGTTTGTTGGTTTGTTGGTTTGTTGGTTTGTTGGTTTGTTGGTTTGTTGGTTTGTTGGTTTATTGGTTTGTTGGTTTGTTGGTTTGTTGGTTTCTTGGTTTCTTGGTTTGTTGGTTTGTTGGTTTGTTGGTTTGTTGGTTTTTTTTTTTTTTTTGTTTTGTTGGTTTGTTGGTTTGTTGTTTTGTTGGTTTGTTGGTTTGTTGGTTTGTTGGTTTGTTGGCTTGTTGGTTTGTTGGTTTGTTGGTTTGTTGGTTTGTTCGTTTGTTGGTTTGTTGGTTTGTTCGTTTGTTCGTTTGTTCGTTTGTTCGTTTCTTCGTTTGTTGGTTTGTTCGTTTGTTGGTTTGTTGGTTTGTTGGTTTGTTGGTTTGTTGGTTTGTTGGTTTGTTGGTTTGTTGGTTTGTTGGTTTGTTGGTTTGTTGGTTTGTTGGTTTGTTGGTTTGTTGGTTTGTTGGTTTGTTGGTTTGTTGGTTTGTTGGTTTAGTTGGTTTAGTTGTTTGTTGGTTTGTTGGTTTGTTGGTTTGTTGGTTTGTTGATTTGTTGGTTTGTTGGTTTGTTGGTTTGTTGGTTTGTTGGTTTGTTTGTTTGTTTGTTCGTTTGTTTGTTTGTTTGTTTGTTCGTTTGTTCGGTTGTTCGTTTGTTCGTTTGTTCGTTTGTTGGTTTGTTGGCTTGTTGGTTTGTTCGTTTGTTGGTATGCTGGTTTGTTGGTTGATTGGTTTGTTGGTTTGTTGGTTTGTTGGTTTGTTGCTTTGTTGCTTTGTTGGTTTGTTGGTTTGTTGGTTTGTTGGTTTGTTGGTTTTTCTTTGTAGGTTTGTTGGTTAGTTGGTTTGTTAGTTTGTTGGTTTGTTGGCTTGGTCGTTTGTTATTTTGTTGGTTTGTTCGTTTGTTAGTTTGTTGGTTTGTTGGTTTGTTAGTTTGTTGGCTTGTTGGATTGTTGGTTTGTTAGTTTGTTGGCTTGTTGGATTGTTGGTTTGTTGGTTTGTTGGTTTTGTTGGTTTGTTGGTTTGTTGGCTTCTTGGTTTGTTGGTTTGTTGGTTTGTTGGTTTGTTGGTTTGTTGGTTTGTTGGTTTGTTGGTTTGTTGGTTCGTTGGTTTGTTGGTTTGTTGGTTTGTTGGTTTGTTGGTTTGTTGGTTTGTTGGTTTGTTGGGTGTTGGTTTATTTGTTTCTTGGTTTGTTGGTTTGTTGGTTTGTTGGTTTGTTCGTTTGTTCGTTGGGTCGTTTGTTGGTTTGTTGGCTTGTTTGTTTGTTGGTTTGTTGGTTTGTTGGTTTGTTGGTTTGTTGGTTTGTTGGTTTGTTGGTTTGTTGGTTTGTCGGTTGGTTCGTTTGTTTGTTTGTTGGTTCGTTGGTTTGTTGGTTTGTTGGTTTGTTGGTTTGTTGGTTTGTTGGTTTGTTGGTTTGTTCGTTTGTTGGTTTGTTGGTTAGTTGGTGTGTTGGTTTGTTGGTATGTTCGTTTGTTGGTTTATTGGTTTGGTGGTTTGTTGGTTTGTTGGTTTGCTGGTTTATTGGTTTGTTCGTTTGTTGGTTTGTTGGTTTGTTGGTTTGTTCGTTTGTTGGTTTGTTGGTTTGTTGGTTGGTTATTTTGTTGGTTTGTTGCTTTGTTGGTTTGTTCGTTTGTTGGTTTGTTGGTTTGTTCGTTTGTTGGTTTGTTCGTTTGTTGGTTTGTCGGTTTGTTGGTTTGTTGGTTTGTTGGTTTGTTCGTTTGTTGTTTTGTTGGTTTGTTCGTTTGTTTGTTTGTTGGTTTGTTGGTTTGTTCGTTTGTTGGTATATTGGTTTGTTGGTTGATTGGTTTGTTGGTTTGTTGGTTTGTTGCTTTGTTGGTTTGTTGGTTTTTTGGTTTATTTTAATAGGTTTGTTGGTTTGTTGATTTGTTGGTTTGTTGGTTTGTTGGTTTGTTGGTTTGCTCGTTTGTTGGTTTATTGGTTTGTTGGTTGGTTGGTTTGTTGCTTTGTTGGTTTGTTGGTTTGTTGGTTTGTTTGTTTGTTGGTTTGTTGGATTGTTCATTTGTTGGTTTGTTGGTTTGTTGGTTTGTCGGTTTGTTGGTTTGTTGGCTTGGTCGTTTGTTATTTTGTTGATTTGTTGGTTTGTTGGTTTGTTGGTTTGTTGGTTTGTTGGTTTGTTGGTTTGTTGGTTTGTTGGTTTGTTGGTTTGTTGGTTTGTTGGTTTTTTGGTTTGTTGGTTTATTTGTTTGTTGGTTTGTTGGTTTGTTGGTTTGTTGGTTTGTTGGCTTGTTGGTTTGTTGGTTTGGTGGTTTGTTCGTTTGTTGGTTTGTTGGTTTGTTGTTTGTTGGTTTGTTGGTTTGTTGGTTTGTTGGTTTGTTGGTTTGTTGGTTTGTTGGTTTGTTGGTTTATTGGTTTGTTGGTTTGTTGGTTTGTTGGTTTGTTGGTTTGTTGGTTTGTTGGTTTATTGGTTTGTTGGTTTGTTGGTTTGTTGGTTTGTTGGTTTGTTGGTTTGTTGGTTTGTTGGTTTGTTGGTTTCTTGGTTTGTTGGTTTGTTGGTTTGTTGGTTTGTTGTTTTGTTGTTTTGTTGGTTTGTTGGTTTGTTGGTTTGTTGGTTTGTTGGCTTGTTGGTTTGTTGGTTTGTTGGTTTGTTCGTTTGTTGGTTTGTTGGTTTGTTCGTTTGTTCGTTTGCTCGTTTCTTCGTTTGTTGGTTTGTTCGTTTGTTGGTTTGTTGGTTTGTTGGTTTGTTGGTTTGTTTGTTTGTTGGTTTGTTGGTTTGTTGGTTTGTTGGTTTGTTGGTTTGTTGGTTTGTTGGTTTAGTTGGTTTAGTTGTTTGTTGGTTTGTTGGTTTATTGGTTTGTTGATTTGTTGGTTTGTTGGTTTGTTGGTTTGTTGGTTTGTTGGTTTGTTGGTTTGTTTGTTTGTTTGTTTGTTTGTTTGCTTGTTTGTTTGTTTGTTTGTTCGTTTGTTCGGTTGTTCGTTTGTTAGTTTGTTGGTTTGTTCGTTTGTTGGTTTGTTGGTTTGTTAGTTTGTTGGTTTGTTTGTTTGTTTGTTTGTTCGTTTGTTCTTTTGTTCGCTTGTTGGTTTGTTGGTTTATTGGTTTGTTCGTTTGTTGTTTTGTTGGTTTGTTCGTTTGTTGGTTTGTTGGTTTGTTGATTTGTTCGTTCGTCGGTTTGTTGGTTTGTTGGTTTGTTCGTTTGTTAGTTTATTGGTTTGTTTGTTTGTTGGTTTGTTGGTTTGTTCGTTTGTTGGCTTGTTGGTTTGATGGTTTGTGGGTTTGTAGGTTTGTTGGTTTGTTGGTTTGTTGGTTTGTTGGTATGTTGGTTTGCTGGTTTATTGGTTTGTTCGTTTGTTGGTTTGTTGGTTTGTTGGTTTGATCGTTTGTTGGTTTGTTGGTTTGTTGGTTGGTTATTTTGTTGGTTTGTTGCTTTGTTGGTTTGTCCGTTTGTTGGTTTGTTGGTTTGTTGGTTTGTTGGTTTGTTGGTTTGTTGGTTTTTTGGTTTGTTGGTTTATTTGTTTGTTGGTTTGTTGGTTTGTTGGTTTGTTGGTTTGTTGGTTTGTTGGCTTGTTGGTTTGTTGGTTTGGTGGTTTGTTCGTTTGTTGGTTTGTTGGTTTGTTGTTTGTTGGTTTGTTGGTTTGTTGGTTTGTTGGTTTGTTGGTTTGTTGGTTTGTTGGTTTGTTGGTTTATTGGTTTGTTGGTTTGTTGGTTTGTTGGTTTGTTGGTTTGTTGGTTTGTTGGTTTATTGGTTTGTTGGTTTGTTGGTTTGTTGGTTTGTTGGTTTGTTGGTTTGTTGGTTTGTTGGTTTGTTGGTTTGTTGGTTTGTTGGTTTGTTGGTTTGTTGTTTTGTTGTTTTGTTGGTTTGTTGGTTTGTTGATTTGTTGGCTTGTTGGTTTGTTGGTTTGTTGGGTTGTTCGTTTGTTGGTTTGTTGGTTTGTTCGTTTGTTCGTTTGTTCGTTTCTTCGTTTGTTGGTTTGTTCGTTTGTTGGTTTGTTGGTTTGTTGGTTTGTTGGTTTGTTGGTTTGTTTGTTTGTTGGTTTGTTGGTTTGTTGGTTTGTTGGTTTGTTGGTTTGTTGGTTTGTTGGTTTGTTGGTTTGTTGGTTTGTTGGTTTGTTGGTTTAGTTGGTTTAGTTGTTTGTTGGTTTGTTGGTTTATTGGTTTGTTGATTTGTTGGTTTGTTGGTTTGTTGGTTTGTTGGTTTGTTGGTTTGTTGGTTTGTTTGTTTGTTTGTTTGTTTGTTTGCTTGTTTGTTTGTTTGTTTGTTCGTTTGTTCGGTTGTTCGTTTGTTCGTTTGTTAGTTTGTTGGTTTGTTCGTTTGTTGGTTTGTTGGTTTGTTAGTTTGTTGGTTTGTTTGTTTGTTTGTTTGTTCGTTTGTTCTTTTGTTCGCTTGTTGGTTTGTTGGTTTATTGGTTTGTTCGTTTGTTGTTTTGTTGGTTTGTTCGTTTGTTGGTTTGTTGGTTTGTTGATTTGTTCGTTCGTCGGTTTGTTGGTTTGTTGGTTTGTTCGTTTGTTAGTTTATTGGTTTGTTTGTTTGTTGGTTTGTTGGTTTGTTCGTTTGTTGGCTTGTTGGTTTGATGGTTTGTGGGTTTGTAGGTTTGTTGGTTTGTTGGTTTGTTGGTTTGTTGGTATGTTGGTTTGCTGGTTTATTGGTTTGTTCGTTTGTTGGTTTGTTGGTTTGTTGGTTTGATCGTTTGTTGGTTTGTTGGTTTGTTGGTTGGTTATTTTGTTGGTTTGTTGCTTTGTTGGTTTGTCCGTTTGTTGGTTTGTTGGTTTGTTGGTTTGTTCGTTTGTTGGTTTGTTCGTTTGTTGGTTTGTCGGTTTGTTGGTTTGTTGGTTTGTTCGTTTGTTGTTTTGTTGGTTTGTTCGTTTGTTGGTTTGTTGGCTTGTTGGTTTGTTCGTTTGTTGGTATGTTGGTTTGTTGATTGATTGGTTCGTTGGTTTGTTGGTTTGTTGGTTTGTTGCTTTGTTGGTTTGTTGGTTTGTTGGTTTGTTGGTTTGTTGGTTTTTCTTTGTAGGTTTGTTGGTTTGTTGGTTTGTTGGTTTGTTAGTTTGTTGGTTTGTTCGTTTGTTGGTTTGTTGGTTTGTTGGTTTGTTGGCTTAGTCGTTTGTTATTTTGTTGGTTTGTTCGTTTGTTGGTTTGTTGGTTTGTTAGTTTGTTGGCTTGTTGGATTGTTGGTTTGTGGGTTTGTTGGTTTGTTGGTTTGTTGGTTTGTTGGTTTGTTGGTTTGTTGGTTTGTTGGTTCATTTGTTTGTTGGTTCGTTGGCTTGTTGGTTTGTTGGTTTTTTGGTTTGTTCGTTTGTTGGTTTGTTGGTTTGTTGTTTGTTGGTTTGTTGGTTTGTTGGTTTGTTGGTTTGTTGGTTTGTCGGTTTGTTGGTTTGTTGGTTTGTTGGTTTGTTGGTTTGTTGGCTTGTTGGTTTGTTGGTTTGTTGGTTTGTTGGTTTGTTGGTTTGTTGGTTTGTTGGTTTGTTGGTTTGTTGGTTTGTTGGTTTGTTGGTTTGTTGGTTTGTTGGTTTATTGGTTTGTTGGTTTGTTCGTTTGTTGGTTTATTGGTTTGTTCGTTTGTTGGTTTGTTGGTTTGTTGGTTTGTTCGTTTGTTGGTTTGTATGTTTGTTGGTTGGTTGGTTTGTTAGTTTATTTGTTTGTTATTTTGTCGGTTTGTTGGATTGTTGGTTTGTTGGTTTGTTGGTTTGTTGGTTTGTTGGTTTGTTGGTTTGTTGGTTTGTTGGTTTGTTGGTTTGTTGGTTTGTTGGTTTGTTGGTTTGTTGGTTTGTTGGTTTGTTGGTTTGTTGGTTTGTTGGTTTGTTGGTTTGTTGGTTTGTTGGTTTGTTGGTTTGTTGGTTTGTTGGTTTGTTGGTTTGTTGGTTTGTTGGTTTGTTGGTTTGTTGGTTTGTTGGTTTGTTGGTTTGTTGGTTTGTTGGTTTGTTGGTTTGTTGGTTTGTTGGCTTGTTGGTTTGTGGGTTTGTTGGTTTGTTGGTTTGTTGGTTTGTTGGTTTGTTGGTTTGTTGGTTGGTTGGCTTGTTGGTTTGTTGGTTTGTTGGTTTGTTCGTTAGTTGGTTTGTTGGTTTGTTGGTTTGTTGGTTTGTTGGTTTGTTCGTTGGTTCGTTTGTTGGTTTGTTGGTTTGTTGGTTTGTTGGTTTGTTGGTATGTTGGTTTGTTGGTTTGTTGGTTGGTTGGTTTGTCAGTTGGTTCGTTTTTTCGTTTGTTGGTTTGTTGGTTTGTTGGTTTGTTGGTTTGTTGGTTTGTTGATTTGTTGGTTTGTTGGTTTGTTGGTTTGTTGGTTTGTTGGTTTGTTGGTTTGTTGGTTTGTTGGTTTGTTGGTTTGTTGGTTTGTTGGTTTGTTGGTTTGTTAGTTTGTTGGTTTGTTGGTTTGTTGGTTTGGTCGTTCGTTGGTTTGTTGGTTTTTTGGTTTGTTGGTTTGTTGGTTTGTTGGCTTATTGGTTTGTTGGTTTGTTGGGTGTTGGTTTATTTGTTTGTTGGTTTGTTGGTTTGTTGGTTTATTGGTTTATTGGTTTGTTGGTTTGTTGGTTTGTTGGTTTGTTGGTTTGTTGGTTTGTTGGTTTATTGGTTTGTTCGTTTGTTGGCTTTTGGTTTGTTGGTTTGTTTGTTTGTTAGTTTGTTGGTTTATTTGTTTGTTGGTTTGTTGGTTTCTTGGCTTGTTGGCTTGTTGGTTTGTTGGTTTGTAGTTTTTTTGTTTTGTCGGTTTGTTGGTTTGTTGGTTTGTTGGTTTGTTGGATTGTTAGTTTGTTGGTTTGTTTGTTTGTTGGTTTGTTGGGTTGCTGGTTTGTTTGTTTGTTGGTTTGTTGGTTTGTTGGTTTGTTTGTTTGTTGGTTTGTTGGTTTGTTGGTTTGTTTGTTTGTTGGTTTGTTGGTTTGTTGGTTATTTGGCTTATTGGTTTGTTGGTTTGTTGGTTTGTTCGTTTGTTGGTTAGTTTGTTTGTTCGATTGTTGGTTGGTTGGTTTGTTGGTTTGTTGGTTTGTTGATTTTATGGTTTGTTGGTTTGTTGGTTTGTTCGTTTGTTGGTTTGTTGGTTTGTTAGTTTGTTGGTTTGTTGGTTTGTTTGTTTGGTGGTTTGTTGGTTTGTTGGTTTGTTGGTTTGTTGGTTTGGTGGTTTGTTGGTTTAGTTGTTTATTGGTTTGTTGGTTTGTTGGTTTATTGGTTTGTTGGTTTGTTGGTTTGTTGGTTTGTTGGTTTGTTGGCTTGTTGGCTTGTTGGTTTGTTGGTTTGTTGGTTTGTTGGTTTGTTGGTTTGTGGGTTTGTTGGTTTGTTGGTTTGTTGGTTTGCTGGTTTGTTGGTTTGTTGATTTGTTGGTTTGTCGGTTTGTTGGTTTGTTTGTTGGTTTGTTGGTTTGTTGGTTTGTTGGTTTGTTGGTTTGTTGGTTTGTTGGTTTTTTTGGTTTGTTGGTTTGTTTGTTTGTTGGTTTGTTGGTTGGTTGGTGTGTTGGTTTGTTGGTTTGTTCGTTTGTTGGCTTATTGGTTTGGTGGTTTGTTGGTTTGTTGGTTTGTCGGTTTGTTGGTTTGTTTGCTTGTTGGTTTGTTGGTTTGTTGGTTTGTTGGTTTGTTCGTTTGTTCGTTTGTTGGTTTGTTGGTTTGTTGGTTTGTTTGTTTGTTGGTTTGTTGGTTTGTTGGTTTGTTGTTTATTTAGTTTGTTGGTTTGTTGGTTTCTGGTTTGTTGGTTTGTTGGTTTGTTGGTTTGTTGGTTTGTTGGCCTGTTGGTTGGTTGGTTTGTTGGTTTCTCGGTTTGTTCGTTTGTTGGTTTGTTGGTTTCTTGGTTTGTTTGTTTGTTGGTTTGTTGGTTTGTTGTTTATTTAGTTTGTTGGTTTGTTGGTTTGTTGGTTTGTTGGTTTGTTGGTTTGTTGGTTTGTTGGTTTGTTGGTTTAGTTGTTTATTGGTTTGTTGGTTTGTTGGTTTATTGGTTTGTTGGTTTGTTGGTTTGTTGGTTTGTTGGTTTGTTGGCTTGTTGGCTTGTTGGTTTGTTGGTTTGTTGGTTTGTTGGCTTGTAGGTTTGTTGGTTTGTGGGTTTGTTGGTTTGTTGGTTTGTTGGTTTGTTGGTTTGTTGGTTTATTTGTTTGTTGGTTTGTTGGTTTGTTGGTTTGTTCGTTTGTTGGTTTGTTGGTTTGTTGTTTGTTGGTTTGTTGGTTTGTTGGTTTGTTGGTTTGTTGGTTTGTTGGTTTGTTGGTTTGTTGGTTTGTTGGTTTGTTGGTTTGTTGGTTTGTTGGTTTGTTGGTTTGTTGGTTTGTTGGTTTGTTGGTTTGTTGGTTTGTTGGTTTGTTGGTTTGTTGGTTTATTTGTTTGCTTTTTTTTGGTTTGTTGGTTTGTTGGTTTGTTGGTTTCTTGGTTTGTTGGTTTGTTGGTTTGTTGGTTTGTTGGTTTGTTGGTTTGTTGGTTTGTTGGTTTGTTGGTTTGTTGGTGGTTTGTTGGTTTGTTGGTTTGTTGGTTTGTTGGCTTGTTGGTTTGTTGGTTTGTTGGTTTGTTGGTTTGTTGGTTTGTTGGTTTATTGGTTTGTTGGTTTGTTGGTTTGTTGGTTTGTTGGTTTGTTGGTTTGTAGGTTTGTTGTTTTGTTGGTTTGTTGGTTTGTTGGTTTATTTGTTTGCTGTTTTTTGGTTTGTTGGTTTGTTGGTTTGTTGGTTTGTTCGTTTGTTGGTTTGTTGGTTTGTTGGTTTGTCGGTTTGTTGGTTTGTTGGTTTGTAGGTTTGTTGGTTTGTTGGTTTGTTGGTTTGTTGGTTTATTTGTTTGCTGTTTTTTGGTTTGTTGGTTTGTTGGTTTGTTGGTTTGTTCGTTTGTTGGTTTGTTGGTTTGTTGGTTTGTTGGTTTGTTGGTTTGTTAATTTATTTGTTTGCTTTTTTTTGGTTTGTTGGTTTGTTGGTTTGTTGGTTTCATGGTTTGTTGGTTTGTTGGTTTGTTGGTTTGTTGGTTTGTTGGTTTGTTGGTTTGTTGGTTTGTTGGTTTGTTGGTTTGTTGGTTTGTTGGTGGTTTGTTGGTTTGTTGGTTTGTTGGTTTGTTGGTTTGTGGGCTTGTTGGTTTGTTGGTTTGTTGGTTTGTTGGTTTGTTGGTTTGTTGGTTTGTTGGTTTGTTGGTTTGTTGGTTTGTTGGTTTGTTGGTTTGTTGGTTTGTTGGTTTGTTGGTTTGTTGGTTTGTTGGTTTGTTGGTTTGTTGGTTTGTTGGTTTGTTCGTTTGTTGGTTTATTGGTTTGTTCGTTTGTTGGTTTGTTGGTTTGTTGGTTTGTTCGTTTGTTGGTTTGTATATTTGTTGGTTGGTTGGTTTGTTAGTTTATTTGTTTGTTATTTTGTCGGTTTGTTGGATTGTTGGTTTGTTGATTTGTTGGTTTGTTGGTTTGTTGGTTTGTTGGTTTGTTGGTTTGTTGGTTTGTTGGTTTGTTGGTTTGTTGGTTTGTTGGTTTGTTGGTTTGTTGGTTTGTTGGTTTGTTGGTTTGTTGGTTTGTTGGTTTGTTGGTTTGTTGGTTTGTTGGTTTGTTGGTTTGTTGGTTTGTTGGTTTGTTGGTTTGTTGGTTTGTTGGTTTGTTGGTTTGTTGGTTTGTTGGTTTGTTGGTTTGTTGGCTTGTTGGTTTGTTGGTTTGTGGGTTTGTTGGTTTGTTGGTTTGTTGGTTTGTTGGTTTGTTGGTTTGTTGGTTGGTAGGCTTGTTGGTTTGTTGGTTTGTTGGTTTGTTCGTTTGTTGGTTTGTTGGTTTGTTGGTTTGTTGGTTTGTTGGTTTGTTGGTTTGTTGGTTTGTTGGTTTGTTGGTTTGTTGGTTTGTTGGTTTGTTCGTTTGTTCGTTTGTCCGTTTGTTGGTTTATTGGTTTGTTGGTTTGTTGGTTTGTTGGTTTGTTGGTTTGTTGGTTTGTTGGTTTGTTGGTTTGTTGGTGGTTTGTTGGTTTGCTGGTTTGTTGGTTTGTTGGCTTGTTGGTTTGTTGGTTTGTTGGTTTGTTGGTTTGTCGGTTTGTTGGTTTGTTGGGTGTTGGTTTATTTGTTTGTTGATTTGTTGGTTTGTCGGTTTGTTCGTTTGTTCGTTGGTTCGTTTGTTGGTTTGTTGGTTTGTTGGTTTGTTGGTTTGTTGGTTTGTTGGTTTGTTGGTTTGTTGGTTTGTTGGTGGTTTGTATGTTTGTTGGTTTATTTGTTTGTTGATTTGTTGGTTTGTCAGTTGGTTCGTTTGTTCGTTTGTTGGTTTGTTGGTTTGTTGGTTTGTTGGTTTGTTGGTTTGTTGATTTGTTGGTTTGTTGGTTTGTTGGTTTGTTGGTTTGTTGGTTTGTTGGTTTGTTGGTTTGTTGGTTTGTTGGTTTGTTGGTTTGTTGGTTTGTTAGTTTGTTGGTTTGTTGGTTTGTTGGTTTGGTCGTTCGTTGGTTTGTTGGTTCGTTGGTTTGTTGGTTTGTTGGTTTGTTGGCTTATTGGTTTATTGGTTTGTTGGGTGTTGGTTTATTTGTTTGTTGGTTTGTTGGTTTGTTGGTTTGTTGGTTTATTGGTTTATTGGTTTGTTGGTTTGTTGGTTTGTTGGTTTGTTGGTTTGTTGGTTTGTTGGTTTATTGGTTTGTTCGTTTGTTGGTTTGTTGGCTTTTGGTTTGTTGGTTTGTTTGTTTGTTAGTTTGTTGGTTTATTTGTTTGTTGGTTTGTTGGTTTCTTGGCTTGTTGGCTTGTTGGTTTGTTGGTTTGTAGTTTTTTTGTTTTGTCGGTTTGTTGGTTTGTTGGTTTGTTGGTTTGTTGGTTTGTTGGATTGTTAGTTTGTTGGTTTGTTTGTTTGTTGGTTTGTTGGGTTGCTGGTTTGTTGGTTTGTTGGTTTGTTGGTTTGTTGATTTGTTTGTTTGTTGGTTTGTTGGTTTGTTGGTTTGTTTGTTTGTTGGTTTGTTGGTTTGTTGGTTTGTTGGCTTATTGGTTTGTTGGTTTGTTGGTTTGTTCGTTTGTTGGTTAGTTGGTTTGTTCGATTGTTGGTTGGTTGGTTTGTTGGTTTGTTGGTTTGTTGATTTTATGGTTTGTTGGTTTGTTGGTTTGTTCGTTTGTTGGTTTGTTGGTTTGTTAGTTTGTTGGTTTGTTTGTTTGTTGGTTTGATGGTTTGTTGGTTTGTTGGTTTGTTGGTTTGTTGGTTTGTTGGTTTGTTGGTTTAGTTGTTTATTGGTTTGTTGGTTTGTTGGTTTATTGGTTTGTTGGTTTGTTGGTTTGTTGGTTTGTTGGTTTGTTGGCTTGTTGGCTTGTTGGTTTGTTGGTTTGCTGGTTTGTTGGTTTGTTGGTTTGTGGGTTTGTTGGTTTGTTGGTTTGTTGGTTTGCTGGTTTGTTGGTTTGTTGATTTGTTGGTTTGTTGGTTTGTTGGTTTGTTGGTTTGTTTGTTGGTTTGTTGGTTTGTTGGTTTGTTGGTTTGTTGGTTTGTTGGTTTGTTGGCTTGTTGGCTTGTTGGTTTGTTGGTTTGTTGGTTTATTTGTTTGCTGTTTTTTGGTTTGTTGGTTTGTTGGTTTGTTGGTTTGTTCGTTTGTTGGTTTGTTGGTTTGTTGGTTTGTCGGTTTGTTGGTTTGTTGGTTTGTAGGTTTGTTGGTTTGTTGGTTTGTTGGTTTGTTGGTTTATTTGTTTGCTGTTTTTTGGTTTGTTGGTTTGTTGGTTTGTTGGTTTGTTCGTTTGTTGGTTTGTTGGTTTGTTGGTTTGTTGGTTTGTTGGTTTGTTAATTTATTTGTTTGCTTTTTTTTGGTTTGTTGGTTTGTTGGTTTGTTGGTTTCATGGTTTGTTGGTTTGTTGGTTTGTTGGTTTGTTGGTTTGTTGGTTTGTTGGTTTGTTGGTTTGTTGGTTTGTTGGTTTGTTGGTTTGTTGGTGGTTTGTTGGTTTGTTGGTTTGTTGGTTTGTTGGTTTGTGGGCTTGTTGGTTTGTTGGTTTGTTGGTTTGTTGGTTTGTTGGTTTGTTGGTTTGTTGGTTTGTTGGTTTGTTGGTTTGTTGGTTTGTTGGTTTGTTGGTTTGTTGGTTTGTTGGTTTGTTGGTTTGTTGGTTTGTTGGTTTGTTCGTTTGTTGGTTTATTGGTTTGTTCGTTTGTTGGTTTGTTGGTTTGTTGGTTTGTTCGTTTGTTGGTTTGTATATTTGTTGGTTGGTTGGTTTGTTAGTTTATTTGTTTGTTATTTTGTCGGTTTGTTGGATTGTTGGTTTGTTGGTTTGTTGGTTTGTTGGTTTGTTGGTTTGTTGGTTTGTTGGTTTGTTGGTTTGTTGGTTTGTTGGTTTGTTGGTTTGTTGGTTTGTTGGTTTGTTGGTTTGTTGGTTTGTTGGTTTGTTGGTTTGTTGGTTTGTTGGTTTGTTGGTTTGTTGGTTTGTTGGTTTGTTGGTTTGTTGGTTTGTTGGTTTGTTGGTTTGTTGGTTTGTTGGTTTGTTGGTTTGTTGGTTTGTTGGTTTGTTGGCTTGTTGGTTTGTTGGTTTGTGGGTTTGTTGGTTTGTTGGTTTGTTGGTTTGTTGGTTTGTTGGTTTGTTGGTTGGTAGGCTTGTTGGTTTGTTGGTTTGTTGGTTTGTTCGTTTGTTGGTTTGTTGGTTTGTTGGTTTGTTGGTTTGTTGGTTTGTTGGTTTGTTGGTTTGTTGGTTTGTTGGTTTGTTGGTTTGTTGGTTTGTTCGTTTGTTCGTTTGTCCGTTTGTTGGTTTATTGGTTTGTTGGTTTGTTGGTTTGTTGGTTTGTTGGTTTGTTGGTTTGTTGGTTTGTTGGTTTGTTGGTGGTTTGTTGGTTTGCTGGTTTGTTGGTTTGTTGGCTTGTTGGTTTTTTGGTTTGTTGGTTTGTTGGTTTGTCGGTTTGTTGGTTTGTTGGGTGTTGGTTTATTTGTTTGTTGATTTGTTGGTTTGTCGGTTTGTTCGTTTGTTCGTTGGTTCGTTTGTTGGTTTGTTGGTTTGTTGGTTTGTTGGTTTGTTGGTTTGTTGGTTTGTTGGTTTGTTGGTTTGTTGGTGGTTTGTTGGTTTGTTGGTTTATTTGTTTGTTGATTTGTTGGTTTGTCAGTTGGTTCGTTTGTTCGTTTGTTGGTTTGTTGGTTTGTTGGTTTGTTGGTTTGTTGGTTTGTTGATTTGTTGGTTTGTTGGTTTGTTGGTTTGTTGGTTTGTTGGTTTGTTGGTTTGTTGGTTTGTTGGTTTGTTGGTTTGTTGGTTTGTTGGTTTGTTAGTTTGTTGGTTTGTTGGTTTGTTGGTTTGGTCGTTCGTTGGTTTGTTGGTTCCTTGGTTTGTTGGTTTGTTGGTTTGTTGGCTTATTGGTTTATTGGTTTGTTGGGTGTTGGTTTATTTGTTTGTTGGTTTGTTGGTTTGTTGGTTTGTTGGTTTATTGGTTTATTGGTTTGTTGGTTTGTTGGTTTGTTGGTTTGTTGGTTTGTTGGTTTGTTGGTTTATTGGTTTGTTCGTTTGTTGGTTTGTTGGCTTTTGGTTTGTTGGTTTGTTTGTTTGTTAGTTTGTTGGTTTATTTGTTTGTTGGTTTGTTGGTTTCTTGGCTTGTTGGCTTGTTGGTTTGTTGGTTTGTAGTTTTTTTGTTTTGTCGGTTTGTTGGTTTGTTGGTTTGTTGGTTTGTTGGTTTGTTGGATTGTTAGTTTGTTGGTTTGTTTGTTTGTTGGTTTGTTGGGTTGCTGGTTTGTTGGTTTGTTGGTTTGTTGGTTTGTTGATTTGTTTGTTTGTTGGTTTGTTGGTTTGTTGGTTTGTTTGTTTGTTGGTTTGTTGGTTTGTTGGTTTGTTGGCTTATTGGTTTGTTGGTTTGTTGGTTTGTTCGTTTGTTGGTTAGTTGGTTTGTTCGATTGTTGGTTGGTTGGTTTGTTGGTTTGTTGGTTTGTTGATTTTATGGTTTGTTGGTTTGTTGGTTTGTTCGTTTGTTGGTTTGTTGGTTTGTTAGTTTGTTGGTTTGTTGGTTTGTTGGTTTGATGGTTTGTTGGTTTGTTGGTTTGTTGGTTTGTTGGTTTGTTGGTTTGTTGGTTTAGTTGTTTATTGGTTTGTTGGTTTGTTGGTTTATTGGTTTGTTGGTTTGTTGGTTTGTTGGTTTGTTGGTTTGTTGGCTTGTTGGCTTGTTGGTTTGTTGGTTTGCTGGTTTGTTGGTTTGTTGGTTTGTGGGTTTGTTGGTTTGTTGGTTTGTTGGTTTGCTGGTTTGTTGGTTTGTTGATTTGTTGGTTTGTTGGTTTGTTGGTTTGTTGGTTTGTTTGTTGGTTTGTTGGTTTGTTGGTTTGTTGGTTTGTTGGTTTGTTGGTTTGTTGGTTTTTTTGGTTTGTTGGTTTGTTTGTTTGTTGGTTTGTTGGTTGGTTGGTGTGTTGGTTTGTTGGTTTGTTCGTTTGTTGGCTTATTGGTTTGGTGGTTTGTTGGTTTGTTGGTTTGTCGGTTTGTTGGTTTGTTGGCTTGTTGGTTTGTTGGTTTGTTGGTTTGTTGGTTTGTTCGTTTGTTGGTTTGTTGGTTTGTTGGTTTGTTTGTTTGTTGGTTTGTTGGTTTGTTGGTTTGTTGTTTATTTAGTTTGTTGGTTTGTTGGTTTCTGGTTTGTTGGTTTGTTGGTTTGTTGGTTTGTTGGTTTGTTGGCCTGTTGGTTGGTTAGTTTGTTGGTTTGTTGGTTTGTTGGTTTGTTGGTTTGTTGGTTTCTTGGTTTATTTGTTTGTTGGTTTGTTGGTTTGTTGTTTATTTAGTTTGTTGGTTTGTTGGTTTCTGGTTTGTTGGTTTGTTGGTTTGTTGGTTTGTTGGTTTGTTGGTTTAGTTGTTTATTGGTTTGTTGGTTTGTTGGTTTATTGGTTTGTTGGTTTGTTGGTTTGTTGGTTTGTTGGTTTGTTGGCTTGTTGGCTTGTTGGTTTGTTGGTTTGTTGGTTTGTTGGCTTGTAGGTTTGTTGGTTTGTGGGTTTGTTGGTTTGTTGGTTTGTTGGTTTGTTGGTTTGTTGGTTTATTTGTTTGTTGGTTTGTTGGTTTGTTGGTTTGTTCGTTTGTTGGTTTGTTGGTTTGTTGTTTGTTGGTTTGTTGGTTTGTTGGTTTGTTGGTTTGTTGGTTTGTTGGTTTGTTGGTTTGTTGGTTTGTTGGTTTGTTGGTTTATTGGTTTGTTGGTTTGTTGGTTTGTTGGTTTGTTGGTTTGTTGGTTTGTTGGTTTGTTGGTTTGTTGGTTTGTTGGTTTGTTGGTTTGTTGGTTTGTTGGTTTGTTGGTTTGTTGGTTTATTTGTTTGCTTTTTTTTGGTTTGTTGGTTTGTTGGTTTCTTGGTTTGTTGGTTTGTTGGTTTGTTGGTTTGTTGGTTTGTTGGTTTGTTGGTTTGTTGGTTTGTTGGTGGTTTGTTGGTTTGTTGGTTTGTTGGTTTGTTGGCTTGTTGGTTTGTTGGTTTGTTGGTTTGTTGGTTTGTTGGTTTGTTGGTTTATTGGTTTGTTGGTTTGTTGGTTTGTTGGTTTGTTGGTTTGTTGGTTTGTTGGTTTGTTGGATTGTTCGTTTGTTGGTTTATTGGTTTGTTCGTTTGTTGGTTTGTTGGTTTGTTGGTTTGTTGGTTTGTTCGTTTGTTGGTTTGTATGTTTGTTGGTTGATTGGTTTGTTAGTTTATTTGTTTGTTGTTTTGTCGGTTTGTTGGATTGTTGGTTTGTTGGTTTGTTGGTTTGTTGGTTTGTTGGTTTGTTGGTTTGTTGGTTTGTTGGTTTGTTGGTTTGTTGGTTTGTTGGTTTGTTGGTTTGTTGGTTTGTTGGTTTGTTGGTTTGTTGGTTTGTTGGTTTGTTGGTTTGTTGGTTTGTTGGTTTGTTGGCTTGTTGGTTTGTTGGTTTGTGGGTTTGTTGGTTTGTTGGTTTGTTGGTTTGTTGGTTTGTTGGTTTGTTGGTTTGTTGGTTTGTTGGCTTTTTGGTTTGTTGGTTTGTTGGTTTCTTCGTTTGTTGGTTTGTTGGTTTGTTGGTTTGTTGGTTTGTTGGTTTATTGGTTTGTTGGTTTGTTGGTTTGTTCGTTTGTTCGTTTGTCCGTTTGTTGGTTTATTGGTTTGTTGGTTTGTTGGTTTGTTGGTTTGTTGGTTTGTTGGTTTGTTGGTTTGTTGGTTTGTTGGTTTAGTTGTTTATTGGTTTGTTGGTTTGTTGGTTTGTTGGTTTGTTGGTTTGTTGGTTTGTTGGTTTGTTGGTTTGTTGGTGGTTTGTTGGTTTGCTGGTTTGTTGGTTTGTTGGCTTGTTGGTTTGTTGGTTTGTTGGTTTGTTGGTTTGTTGGTTTGTTGGTTTGTTGGTTTGTTGGGTGTTGGTTTATTTGTTTGTTGGTTTGTTGGTTTGTGGGTTTGTTCGTTTGTTCGTTGGTTCGGTTGTTGGTTTGTTGGTTTGTTGGTTTGTTGGTTTGTTGGTTTGTTGGTTTGTTGGTTTGTTGGTTTGTTGGTTGGTTGGTTTGTCGGTTGGTTCGTTTGTTCGTTTGTGGGTTTGTTGGTTTGTTGGTTTGTTGGTTTGTTGGTTTGTTGATTTGTTGATTTGTTGGTTTGTTGGTTTGTTGGTTTGTTGGTTTGTTGGTTTGTTGGTTTGTTGGTTTGTTGGTTTGTTGGTTTGTTGGTTTGTTGGTTTGTTGGTTTGTTGGTTTGTTGGTTTGTTGGTTTGTTGGTTTGTTAGTTTGTTGGTTTGTTTGTTTTCTTGGTTCGGTCGTTCGTTGGTTTATTGGTTTGTTGGTTTGTTGGTTTGTTGGTTTGTTGGTTTGTTGGTTTATTGGTTTGTTGGTTAGTTGGGTGTTGGTTTATTTGTTTGTTGGTTTGTTGGTTTGTTGGTTTGTTGGTTTATTGGTTTATTGGTTTGTTGGTTTGTTGGTTTGTTGGTTTGTTGGTTTGTTGGTTTATTGGTTTGTTCGTTTGTTGGTTTGTTGGCTTTTGGTTTGTTGGTTTGTTTGTTTGTTAGTTTGTTGGTTTATCTGTTTGTTGGTTTGTTGGTTTCTTGGCTTGTTGGCTTGTTGGTTTGTTGGTTTGTTGTTTTTTTGTTTTGTCGGTTTGTTGGTTTGTTGGTTTGTTGGTTTGTTGGATTGTTAGTTTGTTGGTTTGTTGGTTTGTTGGTTTGTTGGTTTGCTGGTTTGTGGGTTTGTTGGTTTGTTGGTTTGTTGGTTTGTTTGTTTGTAGGTTTGTTGGTTTGTTGGTTTGTTCGTTTGTTGGTTTGTTGGTTTGTTGGTTTGTTGGCTTATTGGTTTGTTGGTTTGTTGGTTTGTTCGTTTGTTGGTTAGTTGGTTTGTTCGATTGTTGGTTGGTTGGTTTGTAGGTTTGTTGGTTTGTTGATTTTTTGGTTTGTTGGTTTGTTCGTTTGTTGGTTTGTTGGTTTGTTAGTTTGTTGGTTTGTTGGTTTATTGGTTTGTTGGTTTGTTGGTTTGTTGGTTTGTTGGTTTGTTGGTTTGTTGGTTTAGTTGTTTATTGTATTGTTGGTTTGTTGGTTTATTGGTTTGTTGGTTTGTTGGTTTGTTGGTTTGTTGGTTTGTTGGCTTGTTGGCTTGTTGGTTTGTTGGTTTGTTGGTTTGTTGGTTTGTTGGTTTGTGGGTTTGTTGGTTTGTTGGTTTGTTGGTTTGTTGGTTTGTTGGTTTGTTGATTTGTTGGTTTGTTGGTTTGTTGGTTTGTTTGTTTGTTGGTTTGTTGGTTTGTTGGTTTGTTGGTTTGTTGGTTTGTTGGTTTGTTGGTTTGTTGGTTTGTTGGTTTGTTGGTTTGTTTGTTTGTTGGTTTGTTGGTTGGTTGGTGTGTTGGTTTATTGGTTTGTTCGTTTGTTGGCTTATTGGTTTGGTGGTTTGTTGGTTTGTTGGTTTGTCGGTTTGTTGGTTTGTTGGCTTGTTGGTTTGTTGGTTTGTTGGTTTGTTGGTTTGTTCGTTTGTTGGTTTGTTGGTTTGTTGGTTTGTTGGTTTGTTGGTTTGTTGGTTTGTTGGCTTGTTGGTTTGTTGGTTTGTTGGTTTGTTGGTTTGTTCGTTTGTTGGTTTGTTGGTTTGTTCGTTTGTTGGTTTGTTGGTTTGTTGGTTTGTTCGTTTGTTGGGTTGTTGGTTTGTTGGGTTGTTGGTTTGTTGGTTTGTTGGTTTGTTGGTTGGTTGGTTTGTTGGTTTATTGGTTTATTGGTTTGTTAGTTTGTTTCTTTGTTCGTTTGTTGGTTTGTTGGTTTGTTGGTTTGTTGGTTTAGTTGTTTGTTGGTTTGTTGGTTTGTTGGCTTGCTCGTTTGTTGGTTTATTGGTTTGTTGGTTTGTTGGTTTGTTGGCTTGCTGGCTTGTTGGTTTGTTGGTTTGTTGGTTTGTTGGTTTGTTGGTGTGTTGGTTTGTTGGCTTGTTGGTTTGTTGTTTTGTTGGTTTGTTGGTTTGTTGGTTTGTTCGTTTGTTCGTTTGTTCGTTTGTTAGTTTATTGGTTTGTTTGTTTGTTGGTTTGTTGGTTTGTTGGTTTGTTCGTTTGTTGGTTTGTTGTTGTGTGGTTGGTTGGTTTGTTGCTTTGTTGGTTTGTTGGTTTGTTGGTTTGTTCGTTTGTTGGTTTGTTGGTTTGTTGGTTTGTTGGTTAGTCGGTTTGTTGATTTGTTGGCTTCTTCGTTTGTTATTTTGTTGGTTTGTTCGTTTGTTGGTGTGTTGGTTTGTTGGTTTTTTGGTTTGTTGGCTTGTTGGTTTGATGGTTTGTGGGTTTGTTGGTTTGTTGGTTTGATGGTTTGTTGGTTTGTTGGTTTGTTGGTTTGTTGGTTTGTTGGTTTGTTGGTTTGTTGGTTTGTTGGTTTGTTGGTTTGCTGGTTTGCTGGTTTATTGGTTTGTTCGTTCGTTGGTTTGTTGGTTTGTTGGTTTGTTCGTTTGTTGGTTTGTTGGTATGTTGGTTGGTTATTTTGTTGGTTTGTTGCTTTGTTGGTTTGTTCGTTTGTTGGTTTGTTGGTTTGTTCGTTTGTTGGTTTGTTCGTTTGTTGGTTTGTCGGTTTGTTGGTTTGTTGGTTTGTTCGTTTGTTGTTTTGTTGGTTTGTTGGTTTGTTGGTTTGTTCGTTTGTTGGTATATTGGTTTGTTGGTTGATTGGTTTGTTGGTTTGTTGGTTTGTTGGTTTGTTGGTTTGTTGGTTTTTTTTAATAGGTTTGTGGGTTTGTTGGTTTGTTGGTTTGTTGGTTTGTTGGTTTATTCGTTTGTTGGTTTGTTGGTTTGTTGGTTGGTTGGTTTGTTGCTTTGTTGGTTTGTTGGTTTGTTGGTTTGTTTGTTTGTTGGTTTGTTGGTTTGTTCATTTGTTGGTTTGTTGGTTTGTTGGTTTGTTGGTTTGTCGGTTTGTTGGTTTGAAGGCTTGGTCGTTTGTTATTTTGTTGGTTTGTTGGTTTGTTGGTTTTTCGGTTTGTTGGTTTGTTGGTTTGTTGGTTTGTGGGTTTTTTCGTTTGTTGGTTTATTTGTTTGTTGGTTTGTTGGTTTGTTGGTTTGTTGGTTTGTTGGCTTGTTGGTTTGTTGGTTTGTTGGTTTGATCGTTTGTTGGTTTGTTGGTTTGTTGTTTGTTGGTTTGTTGGTTTGTTGGTTTGTTGGTTTGTTGGTTTGTTGGCTTGTTGGTTTGTTGGTTTATTGGTTTGTTGGTTTGTTGGTTTGTTGGTTTGTTGGTTTGTTGGTTTGTTGGTTTGTTGGTTTGTTGGTTTATTTGTTTGCTGTTTTTTGGTTTGTTGGTTTGTTGGTTAGTTGGTTTGTTGGTTTGTTGGCTTGTTGGTTTGTTGCTTTGTTGGTTTGTTGGTTTGTTGGTTTGTTGGTTTGTTGGTTTGTTGGTTTGTTGTTTTATTGGTTTGTTGGTTTGTTGGTTTGTTGGTTTGTTGGCTTGTTGGTTTATTGGTTTGTTGGTTTGTTCGTTTGTTGGTTTGTTGGTTTGTTCGTTTGTTCGTTTGTTCGTTTGTTCGTTTGTTCGTTTGTTTGTTTCTTCGTTTGTTGGTTTGTTCGTTTGTTGGTTTGTTGGTTTGTTGGTTTGTTGGTTTGTTGGTTTGTTGGTTTGTTGGTTTGTTTGTTTGTTGGTTTGTTGGCTTATTGGTTTGTTGGTTTGTTGGTTTGTTCGTTTGTTGGTTAGTTGGTTTGTTCGATTGTTGGTTGGTTGGTTTGTTGGTTTGTTGGTTTGTTGATTTTTTGGTTTGTTGGTTTGTTCGTTTGTTGGTTTGTTGGTTTGTTAGTTTGTTGGTTTGTTGGTTTGTTGGTTTGTTGGTTTGTTGGTTTGTTGGTTTGTTGGTTTGTTGGTTTGTTGGTTTGTTGGTTTGTTGATTTGTTGGTTTAGTTGTTTATTGTATTGTTGGTTTGTTGGTTTATTGGTTTGTTGGTTTGTTGGTTTGTTGGTTTGTTGGTTTGTTGGCTTGTTGGCTTGTTGGTTTGTTGGTTTGTTGGTTTGTTGGTTTGTTGGTTTGTGGGTTTGTTGGTTTGTTGGTTTGTTGGTTTGTTGGTTTGTTGGTTTGTTGATTTGTTGGTTTGTTGGTTTATTGGTTTATTGGTTTGTTAGTTTGTTTCTTTGTTCGTTTGTTGGTTTGTTGGTTTGTTGGTTTGTTGGTGTAGTTGTTTGTTGGTTTGTTGGTTTGTTGGCTTGCTCGTTTGTTAGTTTATTGGTTTGTTGGTTTGTTGGTTTGTTGGCTTGCTGGCTTGTTGGTTTGTTGGTTTGTTGGTTTGTTGGTTTGTTGGTGTGTTGGTTTGTTGGCTTGTTGGTTTGTTGGTTTGTTGGTTTGTTGGTTTGTTGGTTGGTTGGTTTGTTGGTTTATTGGTTTATTGGTTTGTTAGTTTGTTTCTTTGTTCGTTTGTTGGTTTGTTGGTTTGTTGGTTTGTTGGTGTAGTTGTTTGTTGGTTTGTTGGTTTGTTGGCTTGCTCGTTTGTTAGTTTATTGGTTTGTTGGTTTGTTGGTTTGTTGGCTTGCTGGCTTGTTGGTTTGTTGGTTTGTTGGTTTGTTGGTTTGTTGGTGTGTTGGTTTGTTGGCTTGTTGGTTTGTTGGTTTGTTGGTTTGTTGGTTTGTTGGTTTGTTGGTTTGTTAGTTTGTTCGTTTGTTCGTTTGTTCGTTTGTTAGTTTATTGGTTTGTTTGTTTGTTGGTTTGTTGGTTTGTTGGTTTGTTCGTTTGTTGGTTTGTTGGTTTGTGGTTGGTTGGTTTGTTGGTTTGTTGGTTTGTTGGTTTGTTGGTTTGTTCGTTTGTTGGTTTGTTGGTTTGTTGGTTTGTTGGTTTGTCGGTTTGTTGATTTGTTGGCTTCTTCGTTTGTTATTTTGTTGGTTTGTTCGTTTGTTGGTGTGTTGGTTTGTTGGTTTTTTGGTTTGTTGGCTTGTTGGTTTGATGGTTTGTGGGTTTGTTGGTTTGTTGGTTTGTTGGTTTGTTGGTTTGTTGGTTTGTTGGTTTGTTGGTTTGTTGGTTTGTTGGTTTTCTGGTTTGCTGGTTTATTGGTTTGTTCGTTCGTTGGTTTGTTGGTTTGTTGGTTTGTTCGTTTGTTGGTTTGTTGGTTTGTTGGTTGGTTATTTTGTTGGTTTGTTGCTTTGTTGGTTTGTTCGTTTGTTGGTTTGTTGGTTTGTTCGTTTGTTGGTTTGTTCGTTTGTTGGTTTGTCGGTTTGTTGGTTTGTTGGTTTAATCGTTTGTTGTTTTGTTGGTTTGTTGGTTTGTTGGTTTGTTGGTTTGTTCGTTTGTTGGTATATTGGTTTGTTGGTTGATTGGTTTGTTGGTTTGTTGGTTTGTTGCTTTGTTGGTTTGTTGGTTTGTTGGTTTTTTTTAATAGGTTTGTGGGTTTGTTGGTTTGTTGGTTTGTTGGTTTGTTGGTTTATTCGTTTGTTGGTTTGTTGGTTTGTTGGTTGGTTGGTTTGTTGCTTTGTTGGTTTGTTGGTTTGTTGGTTTGTTTGTTTGTTGGTTTGTTGGTTTGTTCATTTGTTGGTTTGTTGGTTTGTTGGTTTGTTGGTTTGTCGGTTTGTTGGTTTGAAGGCTTGGTCGTTTGTTATTTTGTTGGTTTGTTGGTTTGTTGGTTTGTTGGTTTGTTGGTTTGTTGGTTTTTCGGTTTGTTGGTTTGTCGGTTTGTTGGTTTGTGGGTTTGTTGGTTTGTTGGTTTGTTGGTTTTTTCGTTTGTTGGTTTATTTGTTTGTTGGTTTGTTGGTTTGTTGGTTTGTTGGTTTGTTGGCTTGTTGGTTTGTTGGTTTGTTGGTTTGATCGTTTGTTGGTTTGTTGGTTTGTTGTTTGTTGGTTTGTTGGTTTGTTGGTTTGTTGGTTTGTTGGTTTGTTGGTTTGTTGGCTTGTTGGTTTGTTGGTTTATTGGTTTGTTGGTTTGTTGGTTTGTTGGTTTGTTGGTTTGTTGGTTTGTTGGTTTATTTGTTTGCTGTTTTTTGGTTTGTTGGTTTGTTGGTTAGTTGGTTTGTTGGTTTGTTGGTTTGTTGGCTTGTTGGTTTGTTGCTTTGTTGGTTTGTTGGTTTGTTGGTTTGTTGGTTTGTTGGTTTGTTGTTTTATTGGTTTGTTGGTTTGTTGGTTTGTTGGTTTGTTGGCTTGTTGGTTTATTGGTTTGTTGGTTTGTTCGTTTGTTGGTTTGTTGGTTTGTTCGTTTGTTCGTTTGTTCGTTTGTTCGTTTGTTCGTTTGTTTGTTTCTTCGTTTGTTGGTTTGTTCGTTTGTTGGTTTGTTGGTTTGTTGGTTTGTTGGTTTGTTGGTTTGTTGGTTTGTTGGTTTGTTTGTTTGTTGGTTTGTTGGCTTATTGGTTTGTTGGTTTGTTGGTTTGTTCGTTTGTTGGTTAGTTGGTTTGTTCGATTGTTGGTTGGTTGGTTTGTTGGTTTGTTGATTTGTTGGTTTGTTGGTTTGTTGGTTTGTTGGTTTGTTGGTTTGTTTGTTTGTTGGTTTGTTGGTTGGTTGGTGTGTTGGTTTGTTGGTTTGTTCGTTTGTTGGCTTATTGGTTTGGTGGTTTGTTGGTTTGTTGGTTTGTCGGTTTGT
The DNA here is from genome assembly GCA_958298945.1 of Atherix ibis. Lineage (NCBI taxonomy): Eukaryota > Metazoa > Arthropoda > Insecta > Diptera > Athericidae > Atherix > Atherix ibis. The sequence goes on from OY282608.1 coordinate 102,974,965, forward strand.
TGGTTTGTTGGCTTGTTGGTTTGTTGGTTTGTTGGTTTGTTGGTTTGTTCGTTTGTTGGTTTGTTGGTTTGTTGGTTATGTTTGTTTGTTGGTTTGTTGGTTTGTTGTTTATTTAGTTTGTTGGTTTGTTGGTTTCTGGTTTGTTGGTTTGTTGGTTTGTTGGTTTGTTGGTTTGTAGGCCTGTTGGTTTGTTGATTTGTTGGTTTCTCGGTTTGTTCGTTTGTTGGTTTGTTGGTTTGTTTGTTTGTTTGTTTGTTGGGTTGTTGGTTTGTTGGGTTGTTGGTTTGTTGGTTTGTTGGTTTGTTGGTTTGTTGGTTGGTTGGTTTGTTGGTTTATTGGTTTATTGGTTTGTTAGTTTGTTTCTTTGTTCGTTTGTTGGTTTGTTGGTTTGTTGGTTTGTTGGTGTAGTTGTTTGTTGGTTTGTTGGTTTGTTGGCTTGCTCGTTTGTTGGTTTATTGGTTTGTTGGTTTGTTGGTTTGTTGGCTTGCTGGCTTGTTGGTTTGTTGGTTTGTTGGTTTGTTGGTTTGTTGGTGTGTTGGTTTGTTGGCTTGTTGGTTTGTTGGTTTGTTGGTTTGTTGGTTTGTTGGTTTGTTGGTTTGTTCGTTTGTTCGTTTGTTCGTTTGTTAGTTTATTGGTTTGTTTGTTTGTTGGTTGGTTTGTTGGTTTGTTGGTTTGTTCGTTTGTTGGTTTGTTGGTTTTTGGTTGGTTGGTTTGTTGGTTTGTTGGTTTGTTGGTTTGTTGGTTTGTTCGTTTGTTGGTTTGTTGGTTTGTAGGTTTGTTGGTTTGTCGGTTTGTTGATTTGTTGGCTTCTTCGTTTGTTATTTTGTTGGTTTGTTCGTTTATTGGTGTGTTGGTTTGTTGGTTTTTTGGTTTGTTGGCTTGTTGGTTTGATGGTTTGTGGGTTTGTTGGTTTGTTGGTTTGTTGGTTTGTTGGTTTGTTGGTTTGTTGGTTTGTTGGTTTGTTGGTTTGTTGGTTTGCTGGTTTGCTGGTTTATTGGTTTGTTCGTTCGTTGGTTTGTTGGTTTGTTGGTTTGTTCGTTTGTTGGTTTGTTGGTTTGTTGGTTGGTTATTTTGTTGGTTTGTTGCTTTGTTGGTTTGTTCGTTTGTTGGTTTGTTGGTTTGTTCGTTTGTTGGTTTGTTCGTTTGTTGGTTTGTCGGTTTGTTGGTTTGTTGGTTTGTTCGTTTGTTGTTTTGTTGGTTTGTTGGTTTGTTGGTTTGTTCGTTTGTTGGTATATTGGTTTGTTGGTTGATTGGTTTGTTGGTTTGTTGGTTTGTTGCTTTGTTGGTTTGTTGGTTTGTTGCTTTGTTGGTTTGTTGGTTTGTTGGTTTTTTTTAATAGGTTTGTGGGTTTGTTGGTTTGTTGGTTTGTTGGTTTGTTGGTTTATTCGTTTGTTGGTTTGTTGGTTTGTTGGTTGGTTGGTTTGTTGCTTTGTTGGTTTGTTGGTTTGTTGGTTTGTTCATTTGTTGGTTTGTTGGTTTGTTGGTTTGTTGGTTTGTCGGTTTGTTGGTTTGAAGGCTTGGTCGTTTGTTATTTTGTTGGTTTGTTGGTTTGTTGGTTTGTTGGTTTTTCGGTTTGTTGGTTTGTCGGTTTGTTGGTTTGTGGGTTTGTTGGTTTGTTGGTTTGTTGGTTTTTTCGTTTGTTGGTTTATTTGTTTGTTGGTTTGTTGGTTTGTTGGTTTGTTGGTTTGTTGGCTTGTTGGTTTGTTGGTTTGTTGGTTTGATCGTTTGTTGGTTTGTTGGTTTGTTGTTTGTTGGTTTGTTGGTTTGTTGGTTTGTTGGTTTGTTGGTTTGTTGGTTTGTTGGTTTGTTGGCTTGTTGGTTTGTTGGTTTATTGGTTTGTTGGTTTGTTGGTTTGTTGGTTTGTTGGTTTGTTGGTTTGTTGGTTTATTTGTTTGCTGTTTTTTGGTTTGTTGGTTTGTTGGTTAGTTGGTTTGTTGGTTTGTTGGTTTGTTGGCTTGTTGGTTTGTTGCTTTGTTGGTTTGTTGGTTTGTTGGTTTGTTGGTTTGTTGGTTTGTTGTTTTATTGGTTTGTTGAATTGTTGGTTTGTTGGTTTGTTGGCTTGTTGGTTTATTGGTTTGTTGGTTTGTTCGTTTGTTGGTTTGTTGGTTTGTTCGTTTGTTCGTTTGTTCGTTTGTTCGTTTGTTCGTTTGTTTGTTTCTTCGTTTGTTGGTTTGTTCGTTTGTTGGTTTGTTGGTTTGTTGGTTTGTTGGTTTGTTGGTTTGTTGGTTTGTTTGTTTGTTGGTTTGTTGGCTTATTGGTTTGTTGGTTTGTTGGTTTGTTCGTTTGTTGGTTAGTTGGTTTGTTCGATTGTTGGTTGGTTGGTTTGTTGGTTTGTTGGTTTGTTGATTTTTTGGTTTGTTGGTTTGTTCGTTTGTTGGTTTGTTGGTTTGTTAGTTTGTTGGTTTGTTGGTTTGTTGGTTTGTTGGTTTGTTGGTTTGTTGGTTTGTTGGTTTGTTGGTTTGTTGGTTTGTTGGTTTGTTGGTTTAGTTGTTTATTGTATTGTTGGTTTGTTGGTTTATTGGTTTGTTGGTTTGTTGGTTTATTGGTTTGTTGGTTTGTTGGCTTGTTGGCTTGTTGGTTTGTTGGTTTGTTGGTTTGTTGGTTTGTTGGTTTGTGGGTTTGTTGGTTTGTTGGTTTGTTGGTTTGTTGGTTTGTTGGTTTGTTGATTTGTTGGTTTGTTGGTTTGTTTGTTTGTTTGTTTGTTGGTTTGTTGGTTTGTTGGTTTGTTGGTTTGTTGGTTTGTTGGTTTGTTGGTTTGTTGGTTTGTTGGTTTGTTGGTTTGTTGGTTTGTTGGTTTGTTGGTTTGTTGGTTGGTTGGTGTGTTGGTTTGTTGGTTTGTTCGTTTGTTGGCTTATTGGTTTGGTGGTTTGTTGGTTTGTTGGTTTGTCGGTTTGTTGGTTTGTTGGCTTGTTGGTTTGTTGGTTTGTTGGTTTGTTGGTTTGTTCGTTTGTTGGTTTGTTGGTTTGTTGGTTTGTTTGTTTGTTGGTTTGTTGGTTTGTTGTTTATTTAGTTTGTTGGTTTGTTGATTTCTGGTTTGTTGGTTTGTTGGCTTGTTGGTTTGTTGGTTTGTAGGCCTGTTGGTTTGTTGGTTTGTTGGTTTCTCGGTTTGTTCGTTTGTTGGTTTGTTGGTTTGTTGGTTTGTTCGTTTGTTGGGTTGTTGGTTTGTTGGGTTGTTGGTTTGTTGGTTTATTGGTTTGTTGGTTGGTTGGTTTGTTGGTTTATTGGTTTATTGGTTTGTTAGTTTGTTTCTTTGTTCGTTTGTTGGTTTGTTGGTTTGTTGGTTTGTTGGTTTGTTGGTTTGTTGGTTTAGTTGTTTGTTGGTTTGTTGGTTTGTTGGCTTGCTCGTTTGTTGGTTTATTGGTTTGTTGGTTTGTTGGTTTGTTGGCTTGCTGGCTTGTTGGTTTGTTGGTTTGTTGGTTTGTTGGTTTGTTGGTTTGTTGGTTTGTTGGCTTGTTGGTTTGTTGGTTTGCTGGTTTGTTGGTTTGTTGGTTTGTTCGTTTGTTCGTTTGTTCGTTTGTTCCTTTGTTAGTTTATTGGTTTGTTTGTTTGTTGGTTTGTTGGTTTGTTGGTTTGTTCGTTTGTTGGTTTGTTGGTTTGTGGTTGGTTGGTTTGTTGGTTTGTTGGTTTGTTGGTTTGTTGGTTTGTTCGTTTGTTGGTTTGTTGGTTTGTTGGTTTGTTGGTTTGTCGGTTTGTTGATTTGTTGGCTTCTTCGTTTGTTATTTTGTTGGTTTGTTCGTTTGTTGGTGTGTTGGTTTGTTGGTTTTTTGGTTTGTTGGCTTGTTGGTTTGATGGTTTGTGGGTTTGTTGGTTTGTTGGTTTGTTGGTTTGTTGGTTTGTTGGTTTGTTGGTTTGTTGGTTTGTTGGTTTGTTGGTTTGCTGGTTTGCTGGTTTATTGGTTTGTTCGTTTGTTGGTTTGTTGGTTTGTTGGTTTGTTCGTTTGTTGGTTTGTTGGTTTGTTGGTTGGTTATTTTGTTGGTTTGTTGCTTTGTTGGTTTGTTCGTTTGTTGGTTTGTTGGTTTGTTCGTTTGTTGGTTTGTTCGTTTGTTGGTTTGTCGGTTTGTTGGTTTGTTGGTTTGTTCGTTTGTTGTTTTGTTGGTTTGTTGGTTTGTTGGTTTGTTGGTTTGTTGGTTTGTTGGTTTGTTGGTTTATTGGTTTGTTGGTTTGTTGGTTTGTTGGTTTGTTGGTTTGTTGGTTTGTTGGTTTGTTGGTTTATTTGTTTGCTGTTTTTTGGTTTGTTGGTTTGTTGGTTTGTTGGTTTGTTGGTTTGTTGGTTTGTTGCTTTGTTGGTTTGTTGCTTTGTTGGTTTGTTGGTTTGTTGGTTTGTTGGTTTGTTGGTTTGTTGTTTTGTTGGTTTGTTGGTTTGTTGGTTTGCTGGTTTGTTTGTTTGTTCGTTTGTTCTTTTGTTCGTTTGTTGGTTTGTTGGTTTGTTGGTTTGGTGGTTTGTTGGTTTGTTCGTTTGTTGGTTTGTTGGTTTGTTGGTTTGTTGGTTTGTTGGTTTGTTGGTTTGTTGGTTTGTTGGTTTGTTGGTTTGTTGGTTTGTTGGTTTGTTGGTTTATTGGTTTATTGGTTTGTTGGTTTGTTTGTTTGTTCGTTTGTTTGTTTTGTTGGTTTGTTGGTTTGTTGGTTTGTTGGTTTGTTGGTTTGTTGGTTTGTTGGTTTGTTGGTTTGTTGGTTTGTTGGTTTGTTTGTTTGTTCGTTTGTTGGTTTGTTCGTTTGTTGGTTTGTTGGTTTGTTGGTTTGTTGGTTTGTTGGTTTGTTGGTTTGTTGGTTTGTTGGTTTGTTTGTTTGTTGGTTTGTTGGTTTGTTGGTTTGTTGGTTTGTTGGTTTGTTGGTTTGTTGGTTTGTTGGTTTATTGGTTTGTTGGTTTGTTGGTTTGTTGGTTTATTGGTTTGTTGGTTTGTTTGTTTGTTTGTTTGTTGGCTTGTTGGTTTGTTGGTTTGTTGGTTTGTTGGTTTGTCAGCTTGTTGGTTTAGTTGTTTGTTGGTTTGTTGGTTTGTTGGTTTGATGGCTTGCTGGTTTGTTGGTTTGTTTGTTTGTTTGTTTGCTTGTTTGTTTGTTTGTTTGTTTGTTTGTTCGTTTGTTCGGTTGTTCGTTTGTTCGTTTGTTCGTTTGTTGGTTTGTTCGTTTGTTGGTTTGTTGGTTTGTTGGTTTGTTGGTTTGTTGGTTTGTTTGTTTGTTCGTTTGATCTTTTGTTCGTTTGTTGGTTTGTTGGTTTGTTGGTTTGGTGGTTTGTTGGTTTGTTCGTTTGTTGGTTTGTTGGTTTGTTGGTTTGTTGGTTTGTTGGTTTGTTGGTTTGTTGGTTTGTTGGTTTGTTGGTTTGTTGGTTTGTTGGTTTGTTGGTTTGTTGGTTTGTTGGTTTGTTGGTTTGTTGATTTGTTGGTTTGTTCGTTTGTTCGTTTGTTCGTTTGTTCGTTTGTTCGTTTGTTCGTTTGTTCGTTTGTTGGTTTGTTGGTTTGTTGGTTTGTTGGTTTGTTGGTTTGCTGGTTTGTTGGTTTGTTGGTTTGTTGCTTTGTTCGTTTGTTGGATTGTTGGTTTGTTGGTTTGTTGGTTTGTTGGTTTGTTGGTTTGTTGATTTGTTTGTTTGTTGGTTTTATTGTTTGTTGGTTTGTTGGTTTGCTGGTTTATTGGTTTGTTCGTTTGTTGGTTTGTTGGTTTGTTGGTTTGTTGGTTTAGTTGTTTGTTGGTTTGTTGGCTTACTGGTTTGTTGGTTTAATGGTTTGTTGATTTGTTGGTTTGTTGGCTTGTTGGTTTGTTGGTTTGTTGGTTTGTTGGTTTGTTGGTTTGTTGGTTTGTTGGTTTATTGGTTTGTTGGTTTGTTCGTTTGTTAGTTTATTGGTTTGTTCGTTTGTTGGTTTGTTGGTTTATTCGTTTGTTGGTTTGTTGGTTTGTTGGTTGGTTGGTTTGTTGGTTTGTTGGTTTGTTGGTTTGTTGGTTTGTTGGTTTGTTGGTTTGTTGTTTTATTGGTTTGTTAGTTTGTTCGTTTGTTGGTTTGTTGGTTTGTTGGTTTGTTGGTTTGTCGGTTTGTTGGTTTGTTGGTTTGTTCGTTTGTTGGTTTGTTGGTTTGTTGGTTTGTTGGTTTGTTGGTTTGTTGGTTTGTTGGTTTGTTGGTTTGCTGGTTTGTTGGTTTGATGGTTTATTGGTTTGTTCATTTGTTGGTTTGTTGGTTTGTTAGTTTGTTAGTTTGTTGGTTTGTTGGTTTGATGGTTGGTTGGTTTGTTCGTTTGTTGGTTTGTTTGTTTGTTGGTTTGTCGGTTTGTTGGTTTGTTGGTTTGTTCGTTTGTTGTTTCTTTGGTTTGTTCGTTTGTTGGTTTGTTGGTATGTTGGTTTGTTGGTTTGTTGGTTTGTTGGTTTGTTGGTTTGTTGGTTTGTTGGTTTGTTGGTTTGTTGGTTTGTTGGTTTGTTGGTTTGTTGGTTTGTTGGTTTGTTGGTTTGTTGGTTTGTTCGTTTGTTCGTTTGTTCGTTTGTTCGTTTGTTCGTTTGTTCGTTTGTTCGTTTGTTGGTTTGTTGGTTTGTTGGTTTGTTGGTTTGTTGGTTTGCTGGTTTGTTCGTTTGTTGGTTTGTTGGTTTGTTGGTTTGTTGGTTTGTTGGTTTGTTGGTTTGTTGGTTTGTTGGTTTGTTGGTTTGCTGGTTTGTTGTTTTGTTGGTTTGTTGGTTTGTTGGTTTGTTTTTTTGTTGGTTTGTTAGTTTGTTCGTTTGTTGGTTTGTTGGTTTGTTGGTTTGTTGGTTTGTTGATTTGTTGTTTGTTGGTTTGTTGGTTTGGTGGTATTGTTCGTTTGTTCGTTTGTTCGTTTGTTGGTTTGTTCGTTTGTTGGTTTGTTGATTTCTTGGTTTGTTGGTTTGTTGGTTTGTTGGTTTAGTTGTTTGTTGGTTTATTGGTTTGTTGGTTTGTTGGCTTGTTGGTTTGTTGGTTTGTCGGTTTGTTTGTTTGTTGGTTTGTTTGTTTGTTCGTTTGTTCGTTTGTTCGTTTGTTCGTTTGTTCGTTTGTTCGTTTGTTCGTTTGTTCGTTTGTTCGTTTGTTCGTTTGTTCGTTTGTTCGTTTGTTCGTTTGTTCGTTTGTTCGTTTGTTCGTTTGTTCGTTTGTTCGTTTGTTCGTTTGTTCGTTTGTTCGTTTGTTCGTTTGTTCGTTTGTTCGTTTGTTCGTTTGTTCGTTTGTTCGTTTGTTCGTTTGTTCGTTTGTTCGTTTGTCCGTTTGTTCGTTTGTTCGTTTGTTCGTTTGTTGGTTTGTTCGTTTGTTTGTTTTGTTGGTTTGTTGGTTTGTTGGTTTGTTGGTTTGTTGGTTTGTTGGTTTGTTGGTTTGTTGGTTTGTTGGTTTGTTGGTTTGTTTGTTTGTTCGTTTGTTGGTTTGTTCGTTTGTTGGTTTGTTGGTTTGTTGGTTTGTTGGTTTGTTGGTTTGTTGGTTTGTTGGTTTGTTGGTTTGTTGGTTTGTTGGTTTGTTGGTTTGTTGGTTTGTTGGTTTGTTGGTTTGTTGGTTTGTTGGTTTGTTGGTTTATTGGTTTGTTGGTTTGTTGGTTTGTTGGTTTATTGGTTTGTTGGTTTGTTTGTTTGTTTGTTTGTTGGCTTGTTGGTTTGTTGGTTTGTTGGTTTGTTGGTTTGTTAGTTTGTTGGTTTAGTTGTTTGTTGGTTTGTTGGTTTGTTGGTTTGATGGCTTGCTGGTTTGTTGGTTTGTTTGTTTGTTTGTTTGCTTGTTTGTTTGTTTGTTTGTTTATTTGTTCGTTTGTTCGGTTGTTCGTTTGTTCGTTTGTTCGTTTGTTGGTTTGTTCGTTTGTTGGTTTGTTGGTTTGTTGGTTTGTTGGTTTGTTGGTTTGTTGGTTTGTTTGTTTGTTCGTTTGTTCTTTTGTTCGTTTGTTGGTTTGTTGGTTTGTTGGTTTGGTGGTTTGTTGGTTTGTTCGTTTGTTGGTTTGTTGGTTTGTTGGTTTGTTGGTTTGTTGGTTTGTTGGTTTGTTGGTTTGTTGGTTTGTTGGTTTGTTGGTTTGTTGGTTTATTGGTTTATTGGTTTGTTGGTTTGTTTGTTTGTTGGTTTGTTGGTTTGTTGGTTGGTTGGTTTGTTGGTTTGTTGGTTTGTTGGTTTGTTGGTTTGTTGGTTTGTTGGTTTGTTGTTTTGTTGGTTTGTTAGTTTGTTCGTTTGTTGGTTTGTTGGTTTGTTGGTTTGTTGGTTTGTCGGTTTGTTGGTTTGTTGGTTTGTTCGTTTGTTGTTTTGTTGGTTTATTCGTTTGTTGGATTGTTGGTTTGTTGGTTTGTTGGTTTGTTGGTTTGTTGGTTTGTTGGTTTGTTGGTTTGTTGGTTTGTTGGTATAGTTGTTTGTTGGTTTGTTGGCTTACTGGTTTGTTGGTTGAATGGTTTGTTGATTTGTTGGTTTGTTGGCTTGTTGGTTTGTTGGTTTGTTGGTTTGTTGGTTTGTTGGTTTGTTGGTTTGTTGGTTTGTTGGTTTATTGGTTTGTTGGTTTGTTCGTTTGTTAGTTTATTGGTTTGTTCGTTTGTTGGTTTGTTGGTTTATTCGTTTGTTGGTTTGTTGGTTTGTTGGTTGGTTGGTTTGTTGGTTTGTTGGTTTGTTGGTTTGTTGGTTTGTTGGTTTGTTGGTTTGTTGTTTTGTTGGTTTGTTAGTTTGTTCGTTTGTTGGTTTGTTGGTTTGTTGGTTTGTTGGTTTGTCGGTTTGTTGGTTTGTTGGTTTGTTCGTTTGTTGTTTTGTTGGTTTGTTCGTTTGTTGGATTGTTGGTTTGTTGGTTTGTTGGTTTGTTGGTTTGTTGGTTTGTTGGTTTGTTGGTTTGTTGGTTTGTTGGTTTGTTGGTTTGTTGGTTTGTTGGTTTGTTGGTTTGTTGGTTTGTTGGTTTGTTGGTTTGTTGGGTTGTTGGATTGTTGGTTTGCTGGTTTGTTGGTTTGATGGTTTATTGGTTTGTTCGTTTGTTGGTTTGTTGGTTTGTTAGTTTGTTAGTTTGTTGGTTTGTTAGTTTGATGGTTGGTTAGTTTGTTGGTTAGTTGGTTTGTTGGTTTGTTGGTTTGTTGGTTTGTTGGTTTGTTCGTTTGTTGGTTTGTTGGTTTGTTGATTTGTTCGTTTGTTGGTTTGTTCGTTTGTTGGTTTGTCGGTTTGTTGGTTTGTTGGTTTGTTCGTTTGTTGTTTCGTTGGTTTGTTCGTTTGTTGGTTTGTTGGTGTGTTGGTTTGTTGGTTTGTTGGTTTGTTGGTTTGTTGGTTTGTTGGTTTGTTGGTTTGTTGGTTTGTTGGTTTGTTGGTTTGTTGGTTTGTTCGTTTGTTCGTTTGTTCGTTTGTTCGTTTGTTCGTTTGTTCGTTTGTTGGTTTGTTGGTTTGTTGGTTTGTTGGTTTGTTGGTTTGCTGGTTTGTTGGTTTGTTGGTTTGTTGCTTTGTTCGTTTGTTGGTTTGTTGTTTTGTTGGTTTGTTGGTTTGTTGGTTTGTTGGTTTGTTGATTTGTTTGTTTGTTGGTTTTATTGTTTGTTGGTTTGTTGGTTTGCTGGTTTGTTGGTTTGTTCGTTTGTTGGTTTGTTGGTTTGTTGGTTTGTTCGTTTGTTGGTTTGTTGGTTTGTTGGTTTGTTGGTTTGTTGGTTTGTTGGTTTGTTGGTTTGTTGGTTTATTGGTTTGTTGGTTTGTTGGTTTGTTGGTTTGTTGGTTTGTTGGTTTGTTGGTTTGTTGGTTTATTTGTTTGCTGTTTTTTGGTTTGTTGGTTTGTTGGTTTGTTGGTTTGTTGGTTTGTTGGTTTGTTGCTTTGTTGGTTTGTTGCTTTGTTGGTTTGTTGGTTTGTTGGTTTGTTGGTTTGTTGGTTTGTTGTTTTGTTGGTTTGTTGGTTTGTTGGTTTGTTGGTTTGTTGGCTTGTTGGTTTATTGGTTTGTTGGTTTGTTCGTTTGTTGGTTTGTTGGTTTGTTCGTTTGTTCGTTTATTCGTTTGTTTGTTTGTTCGTTTGTTTGTTTCTTCGTTTGTTGGTTTGTTCGTTTGTTGGTTTGTTGGTTTGTTGGTTTGTTGGTTTGTTGGTTTGTTGGTTTGTTGGTTTGTTGGTTTGTTGGTTTGTTGGTTTGTTGGTTTAGTTGTTTGTTGGTTTGTTGGTTTGTTGGTTTGTTGGTTTGTTGGTTTGTTGGTTTGTTGGTTTGCTGGTTGGTTTGTTTGTTTGTTTGCTTGTTTGTTTGTTTGTTTGTTTGTTTGTTCGTTTGTTCGGTTGTTCGTTTGTTCGTTTGTTCGTTTGTTGGTTTGTTCGTTTGTTGGTTTGTTGGTTTGTTGGTTTGTTGGTTTGTTGGTTTGTTTGTTTGTTCGTTTGTTCTTTTGTTCGTTTGTTGGTTTGTTGGTTTGTTGGTTTGGTGGTTTGTTGGTTTGTTCGTTTGTTGGTTTGTTGGTTTGTTGGTTTGTTGGTTTGTTGGTTTGTTGGTTTGTTGGTTTGTTGGTTTGTTGGTTTGTTGGTTTGTTGGTTTATTGGTTTATTGGTTTGTTGGTTTGTTTGTTTGTTCGTTTGTTTGTTTTGTTGGTTTGTTGGTTTGTTGGTTTGTTGGTTTGTTGGTTTGTTGGTTTGTTGGTTTGTTGGTTTGTTGGTTTGTTGGTTTGTTTGTTTGTTCGTTTGTTGGTTTGTTCGTTTGTTGGTTTGTTGGTTTGTTGGTTTGTTGGTTTGTTGGTTTGTTGGTTTGTTGGTTTGTTGGTTTGTTGGTTTGTTGGTTTGTTGGTTTGTTGGTTTGTTGGTTTGTTGGTTTGTTGGTTTGTTGGTTTGTTGGTTTATTGGTTTGTTGGTTTGTTGGTTTGTTGGTTTATTGGTTTGTTGGTTTGTTTGTTTGTTTGTTTGTTGGCTTGTTGGTTTGTTGGTTTGTTGGTTTGTTGGTTTGTCAGTTTGTTGGTTTAGTTGTTTGTTGGTTTATTGGTTTGTTGGTTTGATGGCTTGCTGGTTTGTTGGTTTGTTTGTTTGTTTGTTTGCTTGTTTGTTTGTTTGTTTGTTTGTTTGTTCGTTTGTTCGGTTGTTCGTTTGTTCGTTTGTTCGTTTGTTGGTTTGTTCGTTTGTTGGTTTGTTGGTTTGTTGGTTTGTTGGTTTGTTGGTTTGTTTGTTTGTTCGTTTGATCTTTTGTTCGTTTGTTGGTTTGTTGGTTTGTTGGTTTGGTGGTTTGTTGGTTTGTTGGTTTGTTGGTTTGTTGGTTTGTTGGTTTGTTGGTTTGTTGGTTTGTTGGTTTGTTGGTTTGTTGGTTTGTTGGTTTGTTGGTTTGTTGGTTTGTTGGTTTGTTGGTTTGTTAGTTTGTTGGTTTGTTGGTTTGTTGGTTTGTTGGTTTGTTCGTTTGTTCGTTTGTTCGTTTGTTCGTTTGTTCGTTTGTTCGTTTGTTCGTTTGTTGGTTTGTTGGTTTGTTGGTTTGTTGGTTTGTTGGTTTGCTGGTTTGTTGGTTTGTTGGTTTGTTGCTTTGTTCGTTTGTTGGATTGTTGGTTTGTTGGTTTGTTGGTTTGTTGGTTTGTTGGTTTGTTGATTTGTTTGTTTGTTGGTTTTATTGTTTGTTGGTTTGTTGGTTTGCTGGTTTATTGGTTTGTTCGTTTGTTGGTTTGTTGGTTTGTTGGTTTGTTGGTTTAGTTGTTTGTTGGTTTGTTGGCTTACTGGTTTGTTGGTTTAATGGTTTGTTGATTTGTTGGTTTGTTGGCTTGTTGGTTTGTTGGTTTGTTGGTTTGTTGGTTTGTTGGTTTGTTGGTTTGTTGGTTTATTGGTTTGTTGGTTTGTTCGTTTGTTAGTTTATTGGTTTGTTCGTTTGTTGGTTTGTTGGTTTATTCGTTTGTTGGTTTGTTGGTTTGTTGGTTGGTTGGTTTGTTGGTTTGTTGGTTTGTTGGTTTGTTGGTTTGCTGGTTTGTTGGTTTGTTGGTTTGTTGTTTTATTGGTTTGTTAGTTTGTTCGTTTGTTGGTTTGTTGGTTTGTTGGTTTGTTGGTTTGTCGGTTTGTTGGTTTGTTGGTTTGTTCGTTTGTTGGTTTGTTGGTTTGTTGGTTTGTTGGTTTGTTGGTTTGTTGGTTTGTTGGTTTGTTGGTTTGCTGGTTTGTTGGTTTGATGGTTTATTGGTTTATTGGTTTGTTCGTTTGTTGGTTTGTTGGTTTGTTAGTTTGTTAGTTTGTTGGTTTGTTGGTTTGATGGTTGGTTGGTTTGTTCGTTTGTTGGTTTGTTCGTTTGTTGGTTTGTCGGTTTGTTGGTTTGCTGGTTTGTTCGTTTGTTGTTTCCTTGGTTTGTTCGTTTGTTGGTTTGTTGGTATGTTGGTTTGTTGGTTTGTTGGTTTGTTGGTTTGTTGGTTTGTTGGTTTGTTGGTTTGTTGGTTTGTTGGTTTGTTGGTTTGTTGGTTTGTTGGTTTGTTGGTTTGTTGGTTTGTTCGTTTGTTCGTTTGTTCGTTTGTTCGTTTGTTCGTTTGTTCGTTTGTTCGTTTGTTGGTTTGTTGGTTTGTTGGTTTGTTGGTTTGTTGGTTTGCTGGTTTGTTGGTTTGTTGGTTTGTTGCTTTGTTCGTTTGTTGGATTGTTGGTTTGTTGGTTTGTTGGTTTGTTGGTTTGTTGATTTGTTTGTTTGTTGGTTTTATTGTTTGTTGGTTTGTTGGTTTGCTGGTTTATTGGTTTGTTCGTTTGTTGGTTTGTTGGTTTGTTGGTTTGTTCGTTTGTTGGTTTGTTGGTTTGTTGGTTTGATGGTTTGCTGGTTTGTTGTTTTGTTGGTTTGTTGGTTTGTTGGTTTGTTGGTTTGTTGGTTTGTTGGTTTGTTAGTTTGTTCGTTTGTTGGTTTGTTGGTTTGTTGGTTTGTTGGTTTGTTGATTTGTTGTTTGTTGGTTTGTCGGTTTGGTGGTATTGTTCGTTTGTTCGTTTGTTCGTTTGTTGGTTTGTTCGTTTGTTGGTTTGTTGATTTCTTGGTTTGTTGGTTTGTTGGTTTGTTGGTTTAGTTGTTTGTTGGTTTATTGGTTTGTTGGTTTGTTGGCTTGTTGGTTTGTTGGTTTGTCGGTTTGTTTGTTTGTTGGTTTGTTTGTTTGTTCGTTTGTTCGTTTGTTCGTTTGTTCGTTTGTTCGTTTGTTCGTTTGTTCGTTTGTTCGTTTGTTCGTTTGTTCGTTTGTTCGTTTGTTCGTTTGTTCGTTTGTTCGTTTGTTCGTTTGTTCGTTTGTTCGTTTGTTCGTTTGTTTGTTTGTTCGTTTGTTCGTTTGTTCGTTTGTTCGTTTGTTCGTTTGTTCGTTTGTTCGTTTGTTCGTTTGTTCGTTTGTTCGTTTGTTCGTTTGTTCGTTTGTTCGTTTGTTCGTTTGTTCGTTTGTCCGTTTGTTCGTTTGTTCGTTTGTTCGTTTGTTGGTTTGTTCGTTTGTTTGTTTTGTTGGTTTGTTGGTTTGTTGGTTTGTTGGTTTGTTGGTTTGTTGGTTTGTTGGTTTGTTGGTTTGTTGGTTTGTTGGTTTGTTTGTTTGTTCGTTTGTTGGTTTGTTCGTTTGTTGGTTTGTTGGTTTGTTGGTTTGTTGGTTTGTTGGTTTGTTGGTTTGTTGGTTTGTTGGTTTGTTGGTTTGTTGGTTTGTTGGTTTGTTGGTTTGTTGGTTTGTTGGTTTGTTGGTTTGTTGGTTTGTTGGTTTGTTGGTTTGTTGGTTTATTGGTTTGTTGGTTTGTTGGTTTGTTGGTTTATTGGTTTGTTGGTTTGTTTGTTTGTTTGTTTGTTGGCTTGTTGGTTTGTTGGTTTGTTGGTTTGTTGGTTTGTTAGTTTGTTGGTTTAGTTGTTTGTTGGTTTGTTGGTTTGTTGGTTTGATGGCTTGCTGGTTTGTTGGTTTGTTTGTTTGTTTGTTTGCTTGTTTGTTTGTTTGTTTGTTTATTTGTTCGTTTGTTCGGTTGTTCGTTTGTTCGTTTGTTCGTTTGTTGGTTTGTTCGTTTGTTGGTTTGTTGGTTTGTTGGTTTGTTGGTTTGTTGGTTTGTTGGTTTGTTTGTTTGTTCGTTTGTTCTTTTGTTCGTTTGTTGGTTTGTTGGTTTGTTGGTTTGGTGGTTTGTTGGTTTGTTCGTTTGTTGGTTTGTTGGTTTGTTGGTTTGTTGGTTTGTTAGTTTGTTGGTTTGTTGGTTTGTTGGTTTGTTGGTTTGTTGGTTTGTTGGTTTATTGGTTTATTGGTTTGTTGGTTTGTTTGTTTGTTGGTTTGTTGGTTTGTTGGTTGGTTGGTTTGTTGGTTTGTTGGTTTGTTGGTTTGTTGGTTTGTTGGTTTGTTGGTTTGTTGTTTTGTTGGTTTGTTAGTTTGTTCGTTTGTTGGTTTGTTGGTTTGTTGGTTTGTTGGTTTGTCGGTTTGTTGGTTTGTTGGTTTGTTCGTTTGTTGTTTTGTTGGTTTGTTCGTTTGTTGGATTGTTGGTTTGTTGGTTTGTTGGTTTGTTGGTTTGTTGGTTTGTTGGTTTGTTGGTTTGTTGGTTTGTTGGTATAGTTGTTTGTTGGTTTGTTGGCTTACTGGTTTGTTGGTTGAATGGTTTGTTGATTTGTTGGTTTGTTGGCTTGTTGGTTTGTTGGTTTGTTGGTTTGTTGGTTTGTTGGTTTGTTGGTTTGTTGGTTTGTTGGTTTATTGGTTTGTTGGTTTGTTCGTTTGTTAGTTTATTGGTTTGTTCGTTTGTTGGTTTGTTGGTTTATTCGTTTGTTGGTTTGTTGGTTTGTTGGTTGGTTGGTTTGTTGGTTTGTTGGTTTGTTGGTTTGTTGGTTTGTTGGTTTGTTGGTTTGTTGTTTTGTTGGTTTGTTAGTTTGTTCGTTTGTTGGTTTGTTGGTTTGTTGGTTTGTTGGTTTGTCGGTTTGTTGGTTTGTTGGTTTGTTCGTTTGTTGTTTTGTTGGTTTGTTCGTTTGTTGGATTGTTGGTTTGTTGGTTTGTTGGTTTGTTGGTTTGTTGGTTTGTTGGTTTGTTGGTTTGTTGGTTTGTTGGTTTGTTGGTTTGTTGGTTTGTTGGTTTGTTGGTTTGTTGGTTTGTTGGTTTGTTGGGTTGTTGGTTTGTTGGTTTGCTGGTTTGTTGGTTTGATGGTTTATTGGTTTGTTCGTTTGTTGGTTTGTTGGTTTGTTAGTTGTTAGTTTGTTGGTTTGTTAGTTTGATGGTTGGTTGGTTTGTTGGTTAGTTGGTTTGTTGGTTTGTTGGTTTGTTGGTTTGTTGGTTTGTTCGTTTGTTGGTTTGTTGGTTTGTTGATTTGTTCGTTTGTTGGTTTGTTCGTTTGTTGGTTTGTCGGTTTGTTGGTTTGTTGGTTTGTTCGTTTGTTGTTTCGTTGGTTTGTTCGTTTGTTGGTTTGTTGGTGTGTTGGTTTGTTGGTTTGTTGGTTTGTTGGTTTGTTGGTTTGTTGGTTTGTTGGTTTGTTGGTTTGTTGGTTTGTTGGTTTGTTGGTTTGTTGGTTTGTTCGTTTGTTCGTTTGTTCGTTTGTTCGTTTGTTCGTTTGTTCGTTTGTTCGTTTGTTCGTTTGTTGGTTTGTTGGTTTGTTGGTTTGTTGGTTTGTTGGTTTGCTGGTTTGTTGGTTTGTTGGTTTGTTGCTTTGTTCGTTTGTTGGTTTGTTGTTTTGTTGGTTTGTTGGTTTGTTGGTTTGTTGGTTTGTTGATTTGTTTGTTTGTTGGTTTTATTGTTTGTTGGTTTGTTGGTTTGCTGGTTTGTTGGTTTGTTCGTTTGTTGGTTTGTTGGTTTGTTGGTTTGTTCGTTTGTTGGTTTGTTGGTTTGTTGGTTTGTTGGTTTGTTGGTTTGTTGGTTTGTTGGTTTGTTGGTTTGTTGGTTTGTTGGTTTGTTGGTTTGTTGGTTTGTTGGTTTGTTGGTTTGTTGGTTTGTTGGTTTGTTGGTTTGCTGGTTTGTTGTTTTGTTGGTTTGTTGGTTTGTTGGTTTGTTGGTTTGTTGGTTTGTTAGTTTGTTCGTTTGTTGGTTTGTTGGTTTGTTGGTTTGTTGGTTTGTTGATTTGTTGTTTGTTGTTTTGTTGGTTTATTTGTTTGTTCGTTTGTTGGTTTGTTGGTTTGTTGGTTTGTTCGTTTGTTGGTTTGTTGATTTGTTGGTTTGTTGGTTTGTTGGTTTGTTGGTTTAGTTGTTTGTTGGTTTATTGGTTTGTTGGTTTGTTGGCTTGTTGGTGTGTTGGTTTGTCGGTTTGTTTGTTTGTTGGTTTATTTGTTTGTTCGTTTGTTCGTTTGTTCGTTTGTTCGTTTGTTCGTTTGTTCGTTTGTTCGTTTGTTCGTTTGTTCGTTTGTTCGTTTGTTCGTTTGTTCGTTTGTCCGTTTGTTCGTTTGTTCGTTTGTTCGTTTGTTCGTTTGTTCGTTTGTTGGTTTGTTCGTTTGTTCGTTTGTTCGTTTGTTCGTTTGTTCGTTTGTTCGTTTGTTCGTTTGTTCGTTTGTTCGTTTGTTCGTTTGTTCGTTTGTTGGTTTGTTCGTTTGTTTGTTTTGTTGGTTTGTTGGTTTGTTGGTTTGTTGGTTTGTTGGTTTTTTGGTTTGTTGGTTTGTTGGTTTGTTGGTTTGTTGGTTTGTTTGTTTGTTCGTTTGTTGGTTTGTTCGTTTGTTGGTTTGTTGGTTTGTTGGTTTGTTGGTTTGTTGGTTTGTTGGTTTGTTGGTTTATTGGTTTGTTGGTTTGTTGGTTTGTTGGTTTATTGGTTTGTTGGTTTGTTTGTTTGTTTGTTTCTTGGCTTGTTGGTTTGTTGGTTTGTTGGTTTGTTGGTTTGTTAGTTTGTTGGTTTAGTTGTTTGTTGGTTTGTTGGTTTGTTGGTTTGATGGCTTGCTGGTTTGTCGGTTTATTGGTTTAATGGTTTGTTGGTTTGTAGGCTTGTTGGTTTGTTGGTTTGTTGGTTTGTTGGTTCGTTGGTTTGTTTGTTTGTTGGTTTGTTGGTTTGATGGTTGGTGGGTTTGTTCGTTTGTTGGTTTGTTCGTTTGTTGGTTTGTCGGTTTGTTGGTTTGTTGGTTTGTTCGTTTGTTGTTTCGTTGGTTTGTTCGTTTGTTGGTTTGTTGGTGTGTTGGTTTGTTGGTTTGTTGGTTTGTTGGTTTGTTGGTTTGTTGGTTTGTTGGTTTGTTGGTTTGTTGGTTTGTTGGTTTGTTGGTTTGTTGGTTTGTTGGTTTGTTCGTTTGTTCGTTTGTTCGTTTGTTCGTTTGTTCGTTTGTTGGTTTGTTGGTTTGTTGGTTTGTTGGTTTGTTGGTTTGCTGGTTTGTTGGTTTGTTGGTTTGTTACTTTGTTCGTTTGTTGGATTGTTGGTTTGTTGGTTTGTTGGTTTGTTGGTTTGTTGATTTGTTTGTTTGTTGGTTTTATTGTTTGTTGGTTTGTTGGTTTGCTGGTTTATTGGTTTGTTCGTTTGTTGGTTTGTTGGTTTGTTGGTTTGTTCGTTTGTTGGTTTGTTGGTTTGTTGGTTTGTTGGTTTGTTGGTTTGTTGGTTTGTTGGTTTGTTGGTTTGTTGGTTTGTTGGTTTGTTGGTTTGCTGGTTTGTTGTTTTGTTGGTTTGTTGGTTTGTTGGTTTGTTGGTTTGTTGGTTTGTTAGTTTGTTCGTTTGTTGGTTTGTTGGTTTGTTGGTTTGTTGGTTTGTTGGTTTGTTGATTTGTTGTTTGTTGGTTTGTTGGTTTGGTGGTATTGTTCGTTTGTTCGTTTGTTCGTTTGTTGGTTTGTTCGTTTGTTGGTTTGTTGATTTGTTGGTTTGTTGGTTTGTTGGTTTGTTGGTTTAGTTGTTTGTTGGTTTATTGGTTTGTTGGTTTGTTGGCTTGTTGGTTTGTTGGTTTGTCGGTTTGTTTGTTTGTTGGTTTGTTTGTTTGTTCGTTTGTTCGTTTGTTCGTTTGTTCGTTTGTTCGTTTGTTCGTTTGTTCGTTTGTTCGTTTGTTCGTTTGTTCGTTTGTTCGTTTGTTCGTTTGTTCGTTTGTTCGTTTGTTCGTTTGTTCGTTTGTTCGTTTGTTCGTTTGTTCGTTTGTTCGTTTGTTCGTTTGTTCGTTTGTTCGTTTGTTCGTTTGTTCGTTTGTTCGTTTGTTCGTTTGTTCGTTTGTTCGTTTGTTCGTTTGTTCGTTTGTTCGTTTGTTCGTTTGTTCGTTTGTTCGTTTGTTCGTTTGTTCGTTTGTTCGTTTGTTCGTTTGTTCGTTTGTTGGTTTGTTCGTTTGTTTGTTTTGTTGGTTTGTTGGTTTGTTGGTTTGTTGGTTTGTTGGTTTGTTGGTTTTTTGGTTTGTTGGTTTGTTGGTTTGTTGGTTTGTTGGTTTGTTGGTTTGTTTGTTTGTTCGTTTGTTGGTTTGTTCGTTTGTTGGTTTGTTGGTTTGTTGGTTTGTTGGTTTGTTGGTTTGTTGGTTTGTTGGTTTGTTGGTTTGTTGGTTTGTTGGTTTGTTGGTTTATTAGTTTGTTGGTTTGTTGGTTTGTTGTTTTATTGGTTTGTTGGTTTGTTTGTTTGTTGGTGTGTTGGTTTGTTGGTTTGTTGGTTTGTTGGTTTGTTGGTTTGTTGGTTTGTTGGTTTGTTGGTTTGTTGGTTTGTTGGTTTAGTTGTTTGTTGGTTTGTTGGTTTGTTGGTTTGATGGCTTGCTGGTTTGTCGGTTTATTGGTTTAATGGTTTGTTGGTTTGTAGGCTTGTTGGTTTGTTGGTTTGTTGGTTCGTTGGTTTGTTTGTTTGTTGGTTTGTTGGTTTGATGGTTGGTTGGTTTGTTGGTTAGTTGGTTTGTTGGTTTGTTGGTTTGTTGGTTTGTTGGTTTGTTCGTTTGTTGGTTTGTTGGTTTGTTGATTTGTTCGTTTGTAGGTTTGTTCGTTTGTTGGTTTGTCGGTTTGTTGGTTTGTTGGTTTGTTCGTTTGTTGTTTCGTTGGTTTGTTGGTTTGTTGGTGTGTTGGTTTGTTGGTTTGTTGGTTTGTTGGTTTGTTGGTTTGTTGGTTTGTTGGTTTGTTGGTTTGTTGGTTTGTTGGTTTGTTGGTTTGTTGGTTTTTTGGTTTGTTCGTTTGTTCGTTTGTTCGTTTGTTCGTTTGTTGGTTTGTTGGTTTGTTGGTTTGTTGGTTTGTTGGTTTGCTGGTTTGTTGGTTTGTTGGTTTGTTACTTTGTTCGTTTGTTGGATTGTTGGTTTGTTGGTTTGTTGGTTTGTTGGTTTGTTGGTTTGTTGGTTTGTTGATTTGTTTGTTTGTTGGTTTTATTGTTTGTTGGTTTGTTGGTTTGCTGGTTTATTGGTTTGTTGGTTTATTGGTTTGTTGGTTTGTTGGTTTGTTCGTTTGTTGGTTTGTTGGTTTGTTGGTTTGTTGGTTTGTTGGTTTGTTGGTTTGTTGGTTTGTTGGTTTGTTGTTTTGTTGGTTTGTTGGTTTGTTGGTTTGTTGGTTTGTTGGTTTGTTAGTTTGTTCGTTTGTTGGTTTGTTGGTTTGTTGGTTTGTTGGTTTGTTGATTTGTTGTTTGTTGGTTTGTTGGTTTGGTGGTATTGTTCGTTTGTTCGTTTGTTGGTTTGTTCGTTTGTTGGTTTGTTGATTTGTTGGTTTGTTGGTTTGTTGGTTTGTTGGTTAAGTTGTTTGTTGGTTTATTGGTTTGTTGGTTTGTTGGCTTGTTGGTTTGTTGGTTTGTCGGTTTGTTTGTTTGTTGGTTTGTTTGTTTGTTCGTTTGTTCGTTTGTTCGTTTGTTCGTTTGTTCGTTTGTTCGTTTGTTCGTTTGTTCGTTTGTTCGTTTGTTCGTTTGTTCGTTTGTTCGTTTGTTCGTTTGTTCGTTTGTTCGTTTGTTTGTTTGTTCGTTTGTTCGTTTGTTCGTTTGTTCGTTTGTTCGTTTGTTCGTTTGTTCGTTTGTTCGTTTGTTCGTTTGTTCGTTTGTTCGTTTGTTCGTTTGTTCGTTTGTTCGTTTGTTCGTTTGTTCGTTTGTTCGTTTGTTCGTTTGTTCGTTTGTTCGTTTGTTCGTTTGCTCGTTTGTTCGTTTGTTCGTTTGTTGGTTTGTTCGTTTGTTTGTTTTGTTGGTTTGTTGGTTTGTTGGTTTGTTGGTTTGTTGGTTTGTTGGTTTGTTGGTTTGTTGGTTTGTTGGTTTGTTGGTTTGTTGGTTTGTTGGTTTGTTGGTTTGTTGGTTTGTTGGTTTGATGGTTTGTTTGTTTGTTCGTTTGTTGGTTTGTTCGTTTGTTGGTTTATTGGTTTGTTGGTTTGTTGGTTTGTTGGTTTGTTGGTTTGTTGGTTTGTTGGTTTGTTGGTTTGTTGGTTTGTTGGTTTGTGGGTTTGTTGGTTTGTTGGTTTGTTGGTTTATTGGTTTGTTGGTTTGTTGGTTTGTTGGTTTATTGGTTTGTTGGTTTGTTTGTTTGTTTGTTTGTTGGCTTGTTGGTTTGTTGGTTTGTTGGTTTGTTGGTTTGTTAGTTTGTTGGTTTAGTTGTTTGTTGGTTTGTTGGTTTGTTGGTTTGATGGTTTGCTGGTTTGTTGGTTTGTTTGTTTGTTTGTTTGCTTGTTTGTTTGTTTGTTTGTTTGTTTGTTTGTTTGTTTGTTTGTTTGTTCGTTTGTTCGGTTGTTCGTTTGTTCGTTTGTTCGTTTGTTGGTTTGTTCGTTTGTTGGTTTGTTGGTTTGTTGGTTTGTTGGTTTGTTGGTTTGTTTGTTTGTTCGTTTGTTCTTTTGTTCGTTTGTTGGTTTGTTGGTTTGTTGGTTTGGTGGTTTGTTGGTTTGTTCGTTTGTTCATTTGTTGGTTTGTTGGTTTGTTGGTTTGTTGGTTTGTTGGTTTGTTGGTTTGTTGGTTTGTTGGTTTGTTGGTTTGTTGGTTTGTTGGTTTGTTGGTTTGTTGGTTTATTGGTTTATTGGTTTGTTGGTTTGTTTGTTTGTTCGTTTGTTGGCTTGTTTGTTTGTTGGTTTGTTGGTTTGTTGGTTTGTTGGTTTAGTTGTTTGTTGGTTTGTTGGCTTACTGGTTTGTTGGTTTAATGGTTTGTTGATTTGTTGGTTTGTTGGCTTGTTGGTTTGTTGGTTTGCTGGTTTGTTGGTTTGTTGGTTTGTTGGTTTGTTGGTTTGTTGGTTTATTGGTTTGTTGGTTTGTTCGTTTGTTAATTTATTGGTTTGTTCGTTTGTTGGTTTGTTGGTTTATTCGTTTGTTGGTTTGTTGGTTTGTTGGTTGGTTGGTTTGTTGGTTTGTTGGTTTGTTGGTTTGTTGGTTTGTTGGTTTGTTGGTTTGTTGGTTTGTTGGTTTGTTGTTTTGTTGGTTTGTTAGTTTGTTCGTTTGTTGGTTTGTTGGTTTGTTGGTTTGTTGGTTTGTCGGTTTGTTGGTTTGTTGGTTTGTTCGTTTGTTGTTTTGTTGGTTTGTTCGTTTGTTGGATTGTTGGTTTGTTGGTTTGTTGGTTTGTTGGTTTGTTGGTTTGTTGGTTTGTTGGTTTGTTGGTTTGTTGGTTTGTTGGTTCGTTGGTTTGTTGGTTTGTTGGTTTGTTGGTTTGTTGGTTTGCTGGTTTGTTGGTTTGATGGTTTATTGGTTTGTTCGTTTGTTGGTTTGTTGGTTTGTTAGTTTGTTAGTGTGTTGGTTTGTTGGTTTGATGGTTGGTTGGTTTGTTGGTTAGTTGGTTTGTTGGTTTGTTGGTTTGTTGGTTTGTTGGTTTGTTGGTTTGTTCGTTTGTTGGTTTGTTGGTTTGTTGATTTGTTCGTTTGTTGGTTTGTTCGTTTGTTGGTTTGTCGGTTTGTTGGTTTGCTGGTTTGTTCGTTTGTTGTTTCGTTGGTTTGTTCGTTTGTTGGTTTGTTGGTGTGTTAGTTTGTTGGTTTGTTGGTTTGTTGGTTTGTTGGTTTGTTGGTTTGTTGGTTTGTTGGTTTGTTGGTTTGTTGGTTTGTTCGTTTGTTCGTTTGTTCGTTTGTTCGTTTGTTCGTTTGTTCGTTTTGTTGGTTTGTTGGTTTGTTGGTTTGTTGGTTTGTTGGTTTGCTGGTTTGTTGGTTTGTTGGTTTGTTGCTTTGTTCGTTTGTTGGTTTGTTGGTTTGTTGGTTTGTTGGTTTGTTGGTTTGTTGGTTTGTTGATTTGTTTGTTTGTTGGTTTTATTGTTTGTTGGTTTGTTGGTTTGCTGGTTTATTGGTTTGTTCGTTTGTTGGTTTGTTGGTTTGTTGGTTTGTTCGTTTGTTGGTTTGTTGGTTTGTTGGTTTGTTCGTTTGTTGGTTTGTTGGTTTATTGGTTTGTTGGTTTGTTGGTTTGTTGGTTTGTTGGTTTGTTGGTTTGTTGGTTTGTTGGTTTGCTGGTTTGTTGTTTTGTTGGTTTGTTGGTTTGTTGGTTTGTTGGTTTGTTGGTTTGTTAGTTTGTTCGTTTGTTGGTTTGTTGGTTTGTTGGTTTGTTGGTTTGTTGATTTGTTGTTTGTTGGTTTGTTGGTTTGGTGGTATTGTTCGTTTGTTCGTTTGTTCGTTTGTTGGTTTGTTCGTTTGTTGGTTTGTTGATTTGTTGGTTTGTTGGTTTGTTGGTTTAGTTGTTTGTTGGTTTATTGGTTTGTTGGTTTGTTGGCTTGTTGGTTTGTTGGTTTGTCGGTTTGTTTGTTTGTTGGTTTGTTTGTTTGTTCGTTTGTTCGTTTGTTCGTTTGTTCGTTTGTTCGTTTGTTCGTTTGTTCGTTTGTTCGTTTGTTCGTTTGTTCGTTTGTTCGTTTGTTCGTTTGTTCGTTTGTTCGTTTGTTCGTTTGTTCGTTTGTTCGTTTGTTCGTTTGTTCGTTTGTTCGTTTGTTCGTTTGTTCGTTTGTTCGTTTGTTCGTTTGTTCGTTTGTTCGTTTGTTCGTTTGTTCGTTTGTTCGTTTGTTCGTTTGTTCGTTTGTTCGTTTGTTCGTTTGTTCGTTTGTTTGTTTGTTCGTTTGTTCGTTTGTTCGTTTGTTCGTTTGTTCTTTTGTTCGTTTGTTCGTTTGTTCGTTTGTTCGTTTGTTGGTTTGTTCGTTTGTTTGTTTTGTTGGTTTGTTGGTTTGTTGGTTTGTTGGTTTGTTGGTTTGTTGGTTTGTTGGTTTGTTGGTTTGTTGATTTGTTGGTTTGTTGGTTTGTTGGTTTGTTGGTTTGTTGGTTTGTTTGTTTGTTCGTTTGTTGGTTTGTTCGTTTGTTGGTTTGTTGGTTTGTTGGTTTGTTGGTTTGTTGGTTTGTTGATTTGTTGGTTTGTTGGTTTGTTGGTTTGTTGGTTTATTGGTTTGTTGGTTTGTTGGTTTGTTGGTTTATTGGTTTGTTGGTTTGTTGGTTTGTTTGTTTGTTTGTTTGTTGGCTTGTTGGTTTGTTGGTTTGTTGGTTTGTTGGTTTGTTAGTTTGTTGGTTTAGTTGTTTGTTGGTTTGTTGCTTTGTTGGTTTGATGGCTTGCTGGTTTGTCGGTTTATTGGTTTAATGGTTTGTTGGTTTGTAGGCTTGTTGGTTTGTTGGTTTGTTGGTTTGTTGGTTCGTTGGTTTGTTTGTTTGTTGGTTTGTTGGTTTGTTGGTTTGTTGGTCTGTTGGTGTGTTCGATTGTTAGTTTATTGGTTTGTTCGTTTGTTGGTTTGTTGGTTTGTTGGTTTTGTCGTTTGTTGGTTTGTTGGTTTGTTGGTTGGTTGGTTTGTTTGTTTGTTGGTTTGTTGGTTTGTTGGTTTGTTGGTTTGTTAGTTTGTTCGTTTGTTGGTTTGTTGGTTTGTTGGTTTGTCGGTTTGTCGGTTTGTTGGGTTGTTCGTTTGTTGTTTTGTTGGTTTTTTCGTTTGTTGGTTTGTTGGTTTGTTGGCTTGTTGGTTTGTTGGTTTGTTGGTTTGTTGGTTTGTTGGTTTGTTGGTTTGTTGGTTTGTTGGTTTGTTGGTTTGTTGGTTTGCTGGCTTGTTGGTTTATTGGTTTGTTGGTTTATTGGTTTGTTGGTTTGTTATTTTGATGGTTTGTTGGTATATTTGTTTGTTGTTTTTGGTTTCTTGGTTTGTTGGTTTGTTGGTTTGTTGGTTTGTTGGTTTGTTGGTTTGTTGGTTTGTTGGTTTGTTGGTTTGTTGGTTTGTTGGTTTGTTGGTTTTTTGGTTTGTTGGTTTGTTGGTTTGTTGGTTTGTTGGTTTGTTTGTTTGTTGGTTTGTTGGTTTGTTGGTTTGTTGGTTTGCTAGCTTGTTGGTTTGTTGGTTTGTAGGTTTGTTGGTTTGTTGGTTTGTTGGTTTGTTGGCTTGTTGGTTTGTAAGTTTGTTGGTTTGTACGTTTGTTGGTTTGTTGGTTTGTTCGTTTGTTGGTTTGTTGGTTTGTTGGTTTGTTGGTTTGTTGGTTTGTTAGTTTGTTGGTTTGTTGGTTTGTTCATTTGTTGGTTTGTTGGTTTGTTGGTTTGTTGGTTTGTTGGTTTGCTGATTTGTTCGTTTGTTGGTTTGGTTGTTTGTTCGTTTGTTCGTTTGTTCACTTGTTCGTTTGTTCGTTTGTTGGTTTGTTGGTTTTTTGGTTTGTTGGTTTATTTGTTTGTTGGTTTGTTGGTTTGTTGGTTTGTTGGATTGTTGGTTTGTTGGTTTGTTGGTTTGTTCGTTTGTTGGTTTGTTGGTTTGTTGTTTGTTGGTTTGTTGGTTTGTTGGTTTGTTGGTTTGTTGTTTTGTTGGTTTGTTGGTTTGTTGGTTTGTTGGTTTGTTGGTTTGTTGGTTTGTTGGTTTGTTGGTTTGTTGGTTTGTTGGTTTGTTGGTTTGTTGGTTTGCTGGTTTGTTGGTTTGATGGTTTATTGGTTTGTTCGTTTGTTGGTTTGTTGGTTTGTTGGTTTGTTGTTTTGTTGGTTTGTTGGTTTGTTGGTTTGTTGCTTTGTTCGTTTGTTGGTTTGTTGGTTTGTTGGTTTGTTGGTTTGTTGGTTTGTTGGTTTGTTGGTTTGTTGGTTTGTTGGTTTGTTGATTTGTTTGTTTGTTGGTTTTATTGTTTGTTGGTTTGTTGGTTTGCTGGTTTATTGGTTTGTTCGTTTGTTGGTTTGTTGGTTTGTTGGTTTGTTCGTTTGTTGGTTTGTTGGTTTGTTGGTTTGTTGGTTTGTTGGTTTGTTGGTTTGTTGGTTTGATGGTTTGTTGGTTTGTTGGTTTGTTGGTTTGTTGGTTTGTTGGTTTGTTGGTTTGTTGGTTTGTTGGTTTGTTGGTATGTTGGTTTGCTGGTTTGTTGTTTTGTTGGTTTGTTGGTTTGTTGGTTTGTTGGTTTGTTGGTTTCTTAGTTTGTTCGTTTGTTGGTTTGTTGGTTTGTTGGTTTGTTGGTTTGTTGGTTTGTTGGTTTGTTGGTTTGTTGGTTTGTTGGTTTGTTGGTTTGTTGGTATGTTGGTTTGTTGGTTTGTTGGTTTGTTTGTTTGTTGATTTGTTGTTTGTTCGTTTGTTCGTTTGTTCGTTTGTTCGTTTGTTCGTTCGTTCGTTTGTTCGTTTGTTCGTTTGTTCGTTTGTTCGTTTGTTCGTTTGTTCGTTTGTTCGTTTGTTCGTTTGTTCGTTTGTTCGTTTGTTCGTTTGTTCGTTTGTTCGTTTGTTCGTTTGTTCGTTTGTTCGTTTGTTCGTTTGTTCGTTTGTTCGTTTGTTCGTTTGTTCGTTTGTTCGTTTGTTCGTTTGTTCGTTTGTTCGTTTGTTCGTTTGTTCGTTTGTTCGTTTGTTCGTTTGTTCGTTTGTTGGTTTGTTCGTTTGTTTGTTTTTTTGGATTGTTGGTTTGTTGGTTTGTTGGTTTCTTGGTTTGTTGGTTTGTTGGTTTGTTGGTTTGTTGGTTTGTTGGTTTGTTTGTTTGTTCGTTTGTTGGTTTGTTCGTTGGTTGGTTTGTTGGTTTGTTGGTTTGTTGGTTTTTTGGTTTGGTGGTTTGTTGGTTGGTTGGTTTGTTGGTTTGTTGGTTTGTTGGTTTGTTGGTTTGTTGGTTTGTTGGTTTATTGGTTTGTTGGTTTGTTGGTTTGTTGGTTTATTGGTTTGTTGGTTTGTTTGTTTGTTTGTTTGTTGGCTTGTTGGTTTGTTGGTTTGTTGGTTTGTTGGTTTGTTAGTTTGTTGGTTTAGTTGTTTGTTGGTTTGTTGGTTTGTTGGTTTGATGGCTTGCTGGTTTGTTGGTTTGTTTGTTTGTTTGTTTGCTTGTTTGTTTGTTTGTTTGTTTGTTTGTTCGTTTGTTCGGTTGTTCGTTTCTTCGTTTGTTCGTTTGTTGGTTTGTTCGTTTGTTGGTTTGTTGATTTGTTGGTTTGTTGGTTTGTTGGTTTGTTTGTTTGGTCGTTTGTTCTTTTGTTCGTTTGTTGGTTTGTTGGTTTGTTGGTTTGGTGGTTTGTTGGTTTGTTCGTTTTTTGGTTTGTTGGTTTGTTGGTTTGTTGGTTTGTTGGTTTGTTGGTTTGTTGGTTTGTTGGTTTGTTGGTTTGTTGGTTTGTTGGTTTGTTGGTTTGTTGGTTTGTTGGTTTGTTGGTTTATTGGTTTATTGGTTTGTTGGTTTGTTTGTTTGTTCGTTTGTTGGCTTGTTTGTTTGTTGGTTTGTTGGTTTGTTGGTTTGTTGGTTTAGTTGTTTGTTGGTTTGTTGGCTTACTGGTTTGTTGGTTTAATGGTTTGTTGATTTGTTGGTTTGTTGGCTTGTTGGTTTGTTGGTTTGTTGGTTTGTTGGTTTGTTGGTTTGTTGGTTTGTTGGTTTGTTGGTTTGTTGGTTTGTTGGTTTATTGGTTTGTTGGTTTGTTCGTTTGTTAGTTTATTGGTTTGTTCGTTTGTTGGTTTGTTGGTTTATTCGTTTGTTGGTTTGTTGGTTTGTTGGTTGGTTGGTTTGTTGGTTTGTTGGTTTGTTGGTTTGTTGGTTTGTTGGTATGTTGGTTTGTTGGTTTGTTGTTTTGTTGGTTTGTTAGTTTGTTTGTTTGTTGGTTTGTTGGTTTGTTGGTTTGTTGGTTTGTCGGTTTGTTGGTTTGTTGGTTTGTTCGTTTGTTGTTTTGTTGGTTTGTTCGTTTGTTGGATTGTTGGTTTGTTGGTTTGTTGGTTTGTTGGTTTGTTGGTTTGTTGGTTTGTTGGTTTGTTGGTTTGTTGGTTTGTTGGTTTGTTGGTTTGTTGGTTTGTTGGTTTGTTGGTTTGTTGGTTTGTTGGTTTGTTGGTTTGTTGGTTTGTTGGTTTGCTGGTTTGTTGGTTTGATGGTTTATTGGTTTGTTCGTTTGTTGGTTTGTTGGTTTGTAAGTTTGCTAGTTTGTTGGTTTGTTGGTTTGATGGTTGGTTGGTTTGTTGGTTAGTTGGTTTGTTGGTTTGTTGGTTTGTTGGTTTGTTGGTTTGTTCGTTTGTTGGTTTGTTGGTTTGTTGATTTGTTCGTTTGTTGGTTTGTTCGTTTGTTGGTTTGTCGGTTTGTTGGTTTGTTGGTTTGTTCGTTTGTTGTTTCGTTGGTTTGTTCGTTTGTTGGTTTGTTGGTGTGTTGGTTTGTTGGTTTGTTGGTTTGTTGGTTTGTTGGTTTGTTGGTTTGTTGGTTTGTTGGTTTGTTGGTTTGTTGGTTTGTTGGTTTGTTGGTTTGTTGGTTTGTTGGTTTGTTGGCTTGTTCGTTTGTTCGTTTGTTCGTTTGTTCGTTTGTTCGTTTGTTGGTTTGTTGGTTTGTTGGTTTGTTGGTTTGTTGGTTGGCTGGTTTGTTGGTTTGTTGGTTTGTTGCTTTGTTCGTTTGTTGGTTTGTTGGTTTGTTGGTTTGTTGGTTTGTTGGTTTGTTGGTTTGTTGATTTGTTTGTTTGTTGGTTTTATTGTTTGTTGGTTTGTTGGTTTGCTGGTTAGTTCGTTTGTTGGTTTATTGGTTTGTTGGTTTGTTCGTTTGTTGGTTTGTTGGTTTGTTGGTTTGTTGGTTTGTTGGTTTGTTGGTTTGTTGGTTTGTTGGTTTGTTGGTTTGTTGGTTTGTTGGTTTGTTGGTTTGTTGGTTTGTTGATTTGTTGGTTTGTTGGTTTGCTGGTTTGTTGTTTTGTTGGTTTGTTGGTTTGTTGGTTTGTTGGTTTGTTGGTTTGTTGGTTTGTTAGTTTGTTCGTTTGTTGGTTTGTTGGTTTGTTGGTTTGTTGGTTTGGTTGATTTGTTGTTTGTTGGTTTGTTGGTTTGGTGGTATTGTTCGTTTGTTCGTTTGTTCGTTTGTTGGTTTGTTCGTTTGTTGGTTTGTTGATTTGTTGGCTTGTTGGTTTGTTGGTTTGTTGGTTTAGTTGTTTGTTGGTTTATTGGTTTGTTGGTTTGTTGGCTTGTTGGTTTGTTGGTTTGTCGGTTTGTTTGTTTGTTGGTTTGTTTGTTTGTTCGTTTGTTCGTTTGTTCGTTTGTTCGTTTGTTCGTTTGTTCGTTTGTTCGTTTGTTCGTTTGTTCGTTTGTTCGTTTGTTCGTTTGTTCGTTTATTCGTTTGTTCGTTTGTTCGTTTGTTCGTTTGTTCGTTTGTTCGTTTGTTCGTTTGTTCGTTTGTTCGTTTGTTCGTTTGTTCGTTTGTTCGTTTGTTCGTTTGTTCGTTTGTTCGTTTGTTGGTTTGTTCGATTGTTGTTTTGTTGGTTTTTTCGTTTGTTGGTTTGTTGGTTTGTTGGCTTGTTGGTTTGTTGGTTTGTTGGTTTGTTGGTTTGTTGGTTTGTTGGTTTGTTGGTTTGTTGGTTTGTTGGTTTGTTGGTTTGTTGGTTTGCTGGCTTGTTGGTTTGTTGGTTTGTTGGTTTGTTGGTTTGTTGGTTTGTTATTTTGATGGTTTGTTGGTATATTTGTTTGTTGTTTTTGGTTTCTTGGTTTGTTGGTTTGTTGGTTTGTTGGTTTGTTGGTTTGTTGGTTTGTTGGTTTGTTGGTTTGTTGGTTTGTTGGTTTGTTGGATTGTTGGTTTGTTGGTTTGTTGGTTTGTTCGTTTGTTGGTTTGTTGGTTTGTTGTTTGTTGGTTTGTTGGTTTGTTCGTTTGTTCGTTTGTTCACTTGTTCGTTTGTTCGTTTGTTGGTTTGTTGGTTTTTTGGTTTGTTGGTTTATTTGTTTGTTGGTTTGTTGGTTTGTTGGTTTGTTGGATTGTTGGTTTGTTGGTTTGTTGGTTTGTTCGTTTGTTGGTTTGTTGGTTTGTTGTTTGTTGGTTTGTTGGTTTGTTGGTTTGTTGGTTTGTTGTTTTGTTGGTTTGTTGGTTTGTTGGTTTGTTGGTTTGTTGGTTTGTTGGTTTGTTGGTTTGTTGGTTTGTTGGTTTGTTGGTTTGTTGGTTTGTTGGTTTGCTGGTTTGTTGGTTTGATGGTTTATTGGTTTGTTCGTTTGTTGGTTTGTTGGTTTGTTGGTTTGTTGTTTTGTTGGTTTGTTGGTTTGTTGGTTTGTTGCTTTGTTCGTTTGTTGGTTTGTTGGTTTGTTGGTTTGTTGGTTTGTTGGTTTGTTGGTTTGTTGGTTTGTTGGTTTGTTGGTTTGTTGATTTGTTTGTTTGTTGGTTTTATTGTTTGTTGGTTTGTTGGTTTGCTGGTTTATTGGTTTGTTCGTTTGTTGGTTTGTTGGTTTGTTGGTTTGTTCGTTTGTTGGTTTGTTGGTTTGTTGGTTTGTTGGTTTGTTGGTTTGTTGGTATGTTGGTTTGCTGGTTTGTTGTTTTGTTGGTTTGTTGGTTTGTTGGTTTGTTGGTTTGTTGGTTTGTTAGTTTGTTCGTTTGTTGGTTTGTTGGTTTGTTGGTTTGTTGGTTTGTTGGTTTGTTGGTTTGTTGGTTTGTTGGTTTGTTGGTTTGTTGGTTTGTTGGTATGTTGGTTTGTTGGTTTGTTGGTTTGTTTGTTTGTTGATTTGTTGTTTGTTCGTTTGTTCGTTTGTTCGTTTGTTCGTTTGTTCGTTCGTTCGTTTGTTCGTTTGTTCGTTTGTTCGTTTGTTCGTTTGTTCGTTTGTTCGTTTGTTCGTTTGTTCGTTTGTTCGTTTGTTCGTTTGTTCGTTTGTTCGTTTGTTCGTTTGTTCGTTTGTTCGTTTGTTCGTTTGTTCGTTTGTTCGTTTGTTCGTTTGTTCGTTTGTTCGTTTGTTCGTTTGTTCGTTTGTTCGTTTGTTCGTTTGTTCGTTTGTTCGTTTGTTGGTTTGTTCGTTTGTTTGTTTTTTTGGATTGTTGGTTTGTTGGTTTGTTGGTTTCTTGGTTTGTTGGTTTGTTGGTTTGTTGGTTTGTTGGTTTGTTGGTTTGTTTGTTTGTTCGTTTGTTGGTTTGTTCGTTGGTTGGTTTGTTGGTTTGTTGGTTTGTTGGTTTTTTGGTTTGGTGGTTTGTTGGTTGGTTGGTTTGTTGGTTTGTTGGTTTGTTGGTTTGTTGGTTTGTTGGTTTGTTGGTTTATTGGTTTGTTGGTTTGTTGGTTTGTTGGTTTATTGGTTTGTTGGTTTGTTTGTTTGTTTGTTTGTTGGCTTGTTGGTTTGTTGGTTTGTTGGTTTGTTGGTTTGTTAGTTTGTTGGTTTAGTTGTTTGTTGGTTTGTTGGTTTGTTGGTTTGATGGCTTGCTGGTTTGTTGGTTTGTTTGTTTGTTTGTTTGCTTGTTTGTTTGTTTGTTTGTTTGTTTGTTCGTTTGTTCGGTTGTTCGTTTGTTCGTTTGTTCGTTTGTTGGTTTGTTCGTTTGTTGGTTTGTTGATTTGTTGGTTTGTTGGTTTGTTGGTTTGTTTGTTTGGTCGTTTGTTCTTTTGTTCGTTTGTTGGTTTGTTGGTTTGTTGGTTTGGTGGTTTGTTGGTTTGTTCGTTTTTTGGTTTGTTGGTTTGTTGGTTTGTTGGTTTGTTGGTTTGTTGGTTTGTTGGTTTGTTGGTTTGTTGGTTTGTTGGTTTGTTGGTTTGTTGGTTCGTTGGTTTGTTGGTTTGTTGGTTTATTGGTTTATTGGTTTGTTGGTTTGTTTGTTTGTTCGTTTGTTGGCTTGTTTGTTTGTTGGTTTGTTGGTTTGTTGGTTTGTTGGTTTAGTTGTTTGTTGGTTTGTTGGCTTACTGGTTTGTTGGTTTAATGGTTTGTTGATTTGTTGGTTTGTTGGCTTGTTGGTTTGTTGGTTTGTTGGTTTGTTGGTTTGTTGGTTTGTTGGTTTGTTGGTTTGTTGGTTTGTTGGTTTGTTGGTTTATTGGTTTGTTGGTTTGTTCGTTTGTTAGTTTATTGGTTTGTTCGTTTGTTGGTTTGTTGGTTTATTCGTTTGTTGGTTTGTTGGTTTGTTGGTTGGTTGGTTTGTTGGTTTGTTGGTTTGTTGGTTTGTTGGTTTGTTGGTATGTTGGTTTGTTGGTTTGTTGTTTTGTTGGTTTGTTAGTTTGTTCGTTTGTTGGTTTGTTGGTTTGTTGGTTTGTTGGTTTGTCGGTTTGTTGGTTTGTTGGTTTGTTCGTTTGTTGTTTTGTTGGTTTGTTCGTTTGTTGGATTGTTGGTTTGTTGGTTTGTTGGTTTGTTGGTTTGTTGGTTTGTTGGTTTGTTGGTTTGTTGGTTTGTTGGTTTGTTGGTTTGTTGGTTTGTTGGTTTGTTGGTTTGTTGGTTTGTTGGTTTGTTGGTTTGTTGGTTTGTTGGTTTGTTGGTTTGCTGGTTTGTTGGTTTGATGGTTTATTGGTTTGTTCGTTTGTTGGTTTGTTGGTTTGTTAGTTTGCTAGTTTGTTGGTTTGTTGGTTTGATGGTTGGTTGGTTTGTTGGTTAGTTGGTTTGTTGGTTTGTTGGTTTGTTGGTTTGTTGGTTTGTTCGTTTGTTGGTTTGTTGGTT
The DNA here is from genome assembly GCA_958298945.1 of Atherix ibis. Classification (NCBI taxonomy): domain Eukaryota; kingdom Metazoa; phylum Arthropoda; class Insecta; order Diptera; family Athericidae; genus Atherix; species Atherix ibis. Next base: position 103,006,210 of record OY282608.1, read on the forward strand.
TGTTGATTTGTTCGTTTGTTGGTTTGTTCGTTTGTTGGTTTGTCGGTTTGTTGGTTTGTTGGTTTGTTCGTTTGTTGTTTCGTTGGTTTGTTCGTTTGTTGGTTTGTTGGTGTGTTGGTTTGTTGGTTTGTTGGTTTGTTGGTTTGTTGGTTTGTTGGTTTGTTGGTTTGTTGGTTTGTTGGTTTGTTGGTTTGTTGGTTTGTTGGTTTGTTGGTTTGTTGGTTTGTTGGCTTGTTCGTTTGTTCGTTTGTTCGTTTGTTCGTTTGTTCGTTTGTTGGTTTGTTGGTTTGTTGGTTTGTTGGTTTGTTGGTTGGCTGGTTTGTTGGTTTGTTGGTTTGTTGCTTTGTTCGTTTGTTGGTTTGTTGGTTTGTTGGTTTGTTGGTTTGTTGGTTTGTTGGTTTGTTGATTTGTTTGTTTGTTGGTTTTATTGTTTGTTGGTTTGTTGGTTTGCTGGTTTATTGGTTTGTTCGTTTGTTGGTTTATTGGTTTGTTGGTTTGTTCGTTTGTTGGTTTGTTGGTTTGTTGGTTTGTTGGTTTGTTGGTTTGTTGGTTTGTTGGTTTGTTGGTTTGTTGGTTTGTTGGTTTGTTGGTTTGTTGGTTTGTTGGTTTGTTGGTTTGCTGGTTTGTTGTTTTGTTGGTTTGTTGGTTTGTTGGTTTGTTGGTTTGTTGGTTTGTTGGTTTGTTAGTTTGTTCGTTTGTTGGTTTGTTGGTTTGTTGGTTTGTTGGTTTGGTTGATTTGTTGTTTGTTGGTTTGTTGGTTTGGTGGTATTGTTCGTTTGTTCGTTTGTTCGTTTGTTGGTTTGTTCGTTTGTTGGTTTGTTGATTTGTTGGTTTGTTGGTTTGTTGGTTTGTTGGTTTAGTTGTTTGTTGGTTTATTGGTTTGTTGGTTTGTTGGCTTGTTGGTTTGTTGGTTTGTCGGTTTGTTTGTTTGTTGGTTTGTTTGTTTGTTCGTTTGTTCGTTTGTTCGTTTGTTCGTTTGTTCGTTTGTTCGTTTGTTCGTTTGTTCGTTTGTTCGTTTGTTCGTTTGTTCGTTTGTTCGTTTGTTCGTTTGTTCGTTTGTTCGTTTGTTCGTTTGTTCGTTTGTTCGTTTGTTCGTTTGTTCGTTTGTTCGTTTGTTGGTTTGTTCGATTGTTGTTTTGTTGGTTTTTTCGTTTGTTGGTTTGTTGGTTTGTTGGCTTGTTGGTTTGTTGGTTTGTTGGTTTGTTGGTTTGTTGGTTTGTTGGTTTGTTGGTTTGTTGGTTTGTTGGTTTGTTGGTTTGTTGGTTTGCTGGCTTGTTGGTTTGTTGGTTTGTTGGTTTGTTGGTTTGTTGGTTTGTTATTTTGATGGTTTGTTGGTATATTTGTTTGTTGTTTTTGGTTTCTTGGTTTGTTGGTTTGTTGGTTTGTTGGTTTGTTGGTTTGTTGGTTTGTTGGTTTGTTGGTTTGTTGGTTTGTTGGTTTGTTGGTTTGTTGGTTTGTTGGTTTTTTGGTTTGTTGGTTTGGTGGTTTGTTGGTTTGTTGGTTTGCTTGTTTGTTGGTTTGTTGGTTTGTTGGTTTGTTGGTTTGCTGGCTTGTTGGTTTGTTGGTTTGTTGGTTTGTTAGTTTGTTGGTTTGTTGGTTTGTTGGTTTGTTGGTTTGTTGGCTTGTTGGTTTGTAAGTTTGTTGGTTTGTACGTTTGTTGGTTTGTTGGTTTGTTCGTTTGTTGGTTTGTTGGTTTGTTGGTTTGTTGGTTTGTTGGTTTGTTGGTTTGTTAGTTTGTTGGTTTGTTGGTTTGTTCATTTGTTGGTTTGTTGGTTTGTTGGTTTGTTGGTTTGTTGGTTTGCTGATTTGTTCGTTTGTTGGTTTGGTTGTTTGTTCGTTTGTTCGCTTGTTCGTTTGTTCGTTTGTTGGTTTGTTGGTTTTTTGGTTTGTTGGTTTATTTGTTTGTTGGTTTGTTGGTTTGTTGGTTTGTTGGATTGTTGGTTTGTTGGTTTGTTGGTTTGTTCGTTTGTTGGTTTGTTGGTTTGTTGTTTGTTGGTTTGTTGGTTTGTTGGTTTGTTGGTTTGTTGTTTTGTTGGTTTGTTGGTTTGTTGGTTTGTTGGTTTGTTGGTTTATTTGTTTGCTGTTTTTTTGTTTGTTGGTTTGTTGGTTTGTTGGTTTGTTGGTTTCTTGGTTTGTTGGTTTGTTGGTTTGTTGGTTTGTTGGTTTGTTGGTTTGTTGGTTTGTTGGTTTGTTGGTTTGTTGTTTTGTTGGTTTGTTGGTTTTTTGGTTTGTTGGTTTGTTGGCTTGTTGGTTTGTTGGTTTGTTGGTTTGTTCGTTTGTTGGTTTGTTGGTTTGTTCGTTTGTTCGTTTGTTCGTTTGTTGGTTTGTTGGTTTGTTGGTGTGTTGGTTTGTTGGTTTGTTGGTTTGTTGGTTTGTTGGTTTGTTGGTTTGTTGGTTTGTTGGTTTGTTGGTTTGTTGGTTTGTTGGTTTGTTGGTTTGTTGGTTTGTTGGTTTGTTGGCTTGTTCGTTTGTTCGTTTGTTCGTTTGTTCGTTTGTTCGTTTGTTGGTTTGTTGGTTTGTTGGTTTGTTGGTTTGTTGGTTGGCTGGTTTGTTGGTTTGTTGGTTTGTTGCTTTGTTCGTTTGTTGGTTTGTTGGTTTGTTGGTTTGTTGGTTTGTTGGTTTGTTGGTTTTTGATTTGTTTGTTTGTTGGTTTTATTGTTTGTTGGTTTGTTGGTTTGCTGGTTTATTGGTTTGTTCGTTTGTTGGTTTATTGGTTTGTTGGTTTGTTCGTTTGTTGGTTTGTTGGTTTGTTGGTTTGTTGGTTTGTTGGTTTGTTGGTTTGTTGGTTTGTTGGTTTGTTGGTTTGTTGGTTTGTTGGTTTGTTGGTTTGTTGGTTTGTTGGTTTGCTGGTTTGTTGTTTTGTTGGTTTGTTGGTTTGTTGGTTTGTTGGTTTGTTGGTTTGTTGGTTTGTTAGTTTGTTCGTTTGTTGGTTTGTTGGTTTGTTGGTTTGTTGGTTTGGTTGATTTGTTGTTTGTTGGTTTGTTGGTTTGGTGGTATTGTTCGTTTGTTCGTTTGTTCGTTTGTTGGTTTGTTCGTTTGTTGGTTTGTTGATTTGTTGGTTTGTTGGTTTGTTGGTTTGTTGGTTTAGTTGTTTGTTGGTTTATTGGTTTGTTGGTTTGTTGGCTTGTTGGTTTGTTGGTTTGTCGGTTTGTTTGTTTGTTGGTTTGTTTGTTTGTTCGTTTGTTCGTTTGTTCGTTTGTTCGTTTGTTCGTTTGTTCGTTTGTTCGTTTGTTCGTTTGTTCGTTTGTTCGTTTGTTCGTTTGTTCGTTTGTTCGTTTGTTCGTTTGTTCGTTTGTTCGTTTGTTCGTTTGTTCGTTTGTTCGTTTGTTCGTTTGTTCGTTTGTTCGTTTGTTGGTTTGTTCGATTGTTGTTTTGTTGGTTTTTTCGTTTGTTGGTTTGTTGGTTTGTTGGCTTGTTGGTTTGTTGGTTTGTTGGTTTGTTGGTTTGTTGGTTTGTTGGTTTGTTGGTTTGTTGGTTTGTTGGTTTGTTGGTTTGCTGGCTTGTTGGTTTGTTGGTTTGTTGGTTTGTTGGTTTGTTGGTTTGTTATTTTGATGGTTTGTTGGTATATTTGTTTGTTGTTTTTGGTTTCTTGGTTTGTTGGTTTGTTGGTTTGTTGGTTTGTTGGTTTGTTGGTTTGTTGGTTTGTTGGTTTGTTGGTTTGTTGGTTTGTTGGTTTGTTGGTTTTTTGGTTTGTTGGTTTGGTGGTTTGTTGGTTTGTTGGTTTGCTTGTTTGTTGGTTTGTTGGTTTGTTGGTTTGTTGGTTTGCTGGCTTGTTGGTTTGTTGGTTTGTTGGTTTGTTAGTTTGTTGGTTTGTTGGTTTGTTGGTTTGTTGGTTTGTTGGCTTGTTGGTTTGTAAGTTTGTTGGTTTGTACGTTTGTTGGTTTGTTGGTTTGTTCGTTTGCTGGTTTGTTGGTTTGTTGGTTTGTTGGTTTGTTGGTTTGTTGGTTTGTTAGTTTGTTGGTTTGTTGGTTTGTTCATTTGTTGGTTTGTTGGTTTGTTGGTTTGTTGGATTGTTGGTTTGCTGATTTGTTCGTTTGTTGGTTTGGTTGTTTGTTCGTTTGTTCGCTTGTTCGTTTGTTCGTTTGTTGGTTTGTTGGTTTTTTGGTTTGTTGGTTTATTTGTTTGTTGGTTTGTTGGTTTGTTGGTTTGTTGGATTGTTGGTTTGTTGGTTTGTTGGTTTGTTCGTTTGTTGGTTTGTTGGTTTGTTGTTTGTTGGTTTGTTGGTTTGTTGGTTTGTTGGTTTGTTGTTTTGTTGGTTTGTTGGTTTGTTGGTTTGTTGGTTTGTTGGTTTATTTGTTTGCTGTTTTTTTGTTTGTTGGTTTGTTGGTTTGTTGGTTTGTTGGTTTCTTGGTTTGTTGGTTTGTTGGTTTGTTGGTTTGTTGGTTTGTTGGTTTGTTGGTTTGTTGGTTTGTTGGTTTGTTGTTTTGTTGGTTTGTTGGTTTTTTGGTTTGTTGGTTTGTTGGCTTGTTGGTTTGTTGGTTTGTTGGTTTGTTCGTTTGTTGGTTTGTTGGTTTGTTCGTTTGTTCGTTTGTTCGTTTGTTGGTTTGTTGGTTTGTTGGTTTGTTCGTTTGTTGGTTTGTTGGTTTGTTGGTTTGTTGGTTTGTTGGTTTGTTGGTTTGTTGGTTTTGTTAGTTTGTTGGGTTGTTGGTTTGTTGGGTTGTTGGTTTGTTGGTTTGTTGGTTTGTTGGTTTGTTGGTTTAGTTGTTTGTTGGTTTGTTGTTTGTTGGTGTGTTGGTTTGTTGGTTTGTTGGTTTGTTGGTTTGTTGGTTTGTTGGTTTGTTGGTTTGTTGGTTTGTTGGTTTGTTGGTTTGTTTGTTTGTTTGTTTGTTTGTTTGTTTGTTTGTTTGTTTGTTTGTTTGTTTGTTTGTTCGTTTGTTCGGTTGTTCGTTTGTTCGTTTGTTCGTTTGTTGGTTTGTTCGTTTGTTGGTTTGTTGGTTTGTTGGTTTGTTGGTTTGTTGGTTTGTTTGTTTGTTCGTTTGTTCGTTTGTTCTTTTGTTGGTTTGTTGGTTTGTTGGTTTGTTGGTTTGTTGGTTTGTTGGTTTGTTGGTTTGTTGGTTTGCTGGTTTGTTGGTTTGTTGGTTTGTTGGTTTGTTGGTTTGTTGGTTTGTTGGTTTGTTGGTTTGTTGGTTCGTTGGTTTGTTGGTTTGTATGTTTGTTGGTTTGTTGGTTTGTTGGTTTGTTGGTTTGTTGGTTTGTTGATTTTTTGGTTTATTGGTTTATTGGTTTGTTGGTTTGTTTATTTGTTCGTTTGTTGGCTTGTTTGTTTATTGGTTTGTTGGTTTGTTGGTTTGTTGGTTTAGTTGTTTGTTGGTTTGTTGGCTTACTGGTTTGTTGGTTTAATGGTTTGTTGGTTTGTTGGTTTGTTGGCTTGTTGGTTTGTTGGTTTGTTGGTTTGTTGGTTTGTTGGTTTGTTGGTTTATTGGTTTGTTGGTTTGTTCGTTTGCTAGTTTATTGGTTTGTTCGTTTGTTGGTTTGTTGGTTTATTCGTTTGTTGGTTTGTTGGTTTGTTGGTTTGTTGGTTTGTTGGTTTGTTGGTTTGTTGGTTTGTTGGTTTGTTGGTTTGTTGGTTTGTTGGTTTGTTAGTTTGTTCGTCTGTTCGTTTGTTGGTTTGTTGGTTTGTTGATTTGTTGGTTTGTTGGTTTGTTGGTTTGTTGGTTTGTTGGTTTGTTGGTTTGTTGGTTTGTTGGTTTGTTGGTTTGTTGGTTTGTTGGTTTGTTGGTTTGTTGGTTTGTTGGTTTGTTCGTTTGTTCGTTTGTTCGTTTGTTGGTTTTTTGGTTTGTTGGTTTGTTGGTTTGTTGGTTTGTTGGTTTGTTGGTTTGTTGGTTTGCTGGTTTGTTGGTTTGTTGGTTTGTTGCTTTGTTCGTTTGTTGGTTTGTTGGTTTGTTGGTTTGTTGGTTTGTTGGTTTGTTGGTTTGTTGGTTTGTTGGTTTGTTGATTTGTTAGTTTGTTGGTTTTATTGTTTGTTGGTTTGTCGGTTTGCCGGTTTATTGGTTTGTTCGTTTGTTGGTTTTTTGGTTTGTTGGTTTGTTCGTTTGTTTTGTTTGTTTGTTTGTTGGTTTGTTGGTTTGTTGGTTTGTTGGTTTGTTGGTTTGTTGGTTTGTTGGTTTGTTGGTTTGCTGGTTTGTTGTTTTGTTGGTTTGTTGGTTTGTTGGTTTGCTGGTTTGTTGGTTTGTTGGTTTGTTGGTTTGTTAGTTTGTTCGTTTGTTGGTTTGTTGGTTTGTTGGTGTGTTGGTTTGTTGATTTGTTCGTTTGTTGGTTTGTTGGTTTGGTTGTATTGTTCGTTTGTTCATTTGTTCGTTTGTTCGTTTGTTGGTTTGTTCGTTTGTTGGTTTATTGGTTTGTTGGTTTGTTGTTTTGTTGGTTTGTTAGTTAGTTGGTTTAGTTGTTTGTTGGTTTGTTGTTTTGTTGGTTTGATGGCTTGCTGGTTTGTCGGCTTATTGGTTTGTTGATTTGTTGGTTTGTAGGCTTGTTGGTTTGTTGGTTTGTTGGTTTGTTGGTTTGTTGGTTTGTTGGTTTGTTGGTTTGTTGGTTTGTTGGTTTGTTGGTTTGTTGGTCTGTTGGTGAGTTCGATTGTTAGTTTATTGGTTTGTTCGCTTGTTGGTTTGTTGTTTGTTGGTTTGGTCGTTTGTTGGTTTGTTGGTTTGTTGGTTGGTTGGTTTGTTTGTTTGTTGGTTTGTTAGTTTGTTCGTTTGTTGGTTTGTTGGTTTGTTGGTTTGTCGGTTTGTCGGTTTGTTGGTTTGTTCGTTTGTTGTTTTGTTGGTTTTTTCGTTTGTTGGTTTGTTGGCTTGTTGGTTTGTTGGTTTGTTGGTTTGTTGGTTTGTTGGTTTGTTGGTTTGTTGGTTTGTTGGTTTGTTGGTTTGTTGGTTTGTTGGTTTGTTGGTTTGCTGGTTTGTTGGTTTGTTGGTTTGTTGGTTTGTTGGTTTGTTGGTTTGTTGGTTTGTTAGTTTGTTGGTTTGTTGGTATATTTGTTTGTTGTTTTTGGTTTCTTGGTTTGTTGGTTTGTTGGTTTGTTGGTTTGTTGGTTTGTTGGTTTGTTGGTTTGTTAGTTTGTTGGTTTAGTTGTTTGTTGGTTTGTTGGTTTGTTGGTTTGATGGCTTGCTGGTTTGTCGGCTTATTGGTTTGTTGGTTTGTTGGTTTGTAGGCTTGTTGGTTTGTTGGTTTGTTGGTTTGTTGGTTTGTTGGTTTGTTGGTTTGTTGGTTTGTTGGTTTGTTGGTTTGTTGGTTTGTTGGTTTGTTGGTTTGTTGGTTTGTTGGTCTGTTGGTGTGTTCGATTGTTAGTTTATTGGTTTGTTCGTTTGTTGGTTTGTTGGTTTGTTGGTTTGATCGTTTGTCGGTTTACTGGTTTGTTGGTTGGTTGGTTTGCTTGTTTGTTGGTTTATTGGTTTGTTGGTTTGTTGGTTTGTTGGTTTGTTGGTTTGTTAGTTTGTTCGGTTGTTGATTTGTTGGTTTGTTGGTTTGTCGGTTTGTCGGTTTGTTGGTTTGTTCGTTTGTTGTTTTGTTGGTTTTTTCGTTTGTTGGTTTGTTGGTTTGTTGGCTTGTTGGTTTGTTGGTTTGTTGGTTTGTTGGTTTGTTGGTTTGTTGGTTTGTTGGTTTGTTGGTTTGTTGGTTTGTTGGTTTGTTGGTTTGTTGGTTTGCTGGTTTGTTGGTTTGTTGGTTTGTTGGTTTGTTGGTTTGTTGGTTTGTTGGTTTGTTGGTATATTTGTTTGTTGTTTTTGGTTTCTTGGTTTGTTGGTTTGTTGGTTTGTTGGTTTGGTGGCTTGTTGGTTTGTAAGTTTGTTGGTTTGTACGTTTGTTGGTTTGTTGGTTTGTTGGTTTGTTGGTTTGTTGGTTTGTTGGTTTGTTGGTTTGTTGGTTTGTCGGTTTGTTAGTTTGTTGGTTTGTTGGTTTGTTTGTTTGTTGGTTTGTTGGTTTGTTGGTTTGTTGGTTTGTTGGTTTGTTGGTTTGTTAGTTTGTTGGTTTGTTGGTTTGTTGGTTTGTTCGTTTGTTGGTGTGTTGGTTTGTTGGTTTGTTGGTTTGTTGATTTGTTCGTTTGTTGGTTTGGTTGTTTGTTCGTTTGTTCGTTTGTTCGCTTGTTCGTTTGTTCGTTTGTTGGTTTGTTGGTTTTTTGGTTTGTTGGTTTATTTGTTTGTTGGTTTGTTGGTTTGTTGGTTTGTTGGTTTGTTGGCTTGTTGGTTTGTTGGTTTGTTGGCTTGTTCGTTTGTTGGTTTGTTGGTTTGTTGTTTGTTGGTTTGTTGGTTTGTTAGTTTGTTGGTTTGTTGGTTTGTTGGTTTGTTGGTTTGTTGGTTTGTTGGTTTATTGGTTTGTTGGTTTGTTGGTTTGTTGGTTTGTTGGTTTATTTGTTTGCTGTTTGTTGGTTTGTTGGTTGGTTGGTTTGTTTGTTTGTTGGTTTGTTGGTTTGTTAGTTTGTTGGTTTGTTAGTTTGTTCGTTTGTTGGTTTGTTGGTTTGTTGGTTTGCCGGTTTGTCGGTTTGTTGGTTTTTTCGTTTGTTGTTTTGTTGGTTTTTTTCGTTTGTTGGTTTGTTGGTTTGTTGGCTTGTTGGTTTGTTGGTTTGTTGGTTTGTTGGCTTGTTGGTTTGTTGGTTTGTTGGTTTGTTGGTTTGTTGGTTTGTAGGTTTGTTGGTTTGTTGGTTTGTTGGTCTGTTGGTCTGTTGGTGTGTTCGATTGTTAGTTTATTGGTTTGTTTGCTTGTTGGTTTGTTGGTTTGGTCGTTTGTTGGTTTGTTGGTTTGTTGGTTGGTTGGTTTGTTTGTTTGTTGGTTTGTTGGTTTGTTGGTTTGTTGGTTTGTTAGTTTGTTCGTTTGTTGGTTTGTTGGTTTGTTGGTTTGTTGGTTTGTCGGTTTGTCGGTTTGTTGGTTTGTTCGTTTGTTGTTTTGTTGGTTTTGTCGTTTGTTGGTTTGTTGGTTTGTTGGCTTGTTGGTTTGTTGGTTTGTTGGTTTGTTTGTTTGTTGGTTTGTTGGTTTGTTGGTTTGTTGGTTTGTTGGTATATTTGTTTGTTGTTTTTGGTTTCTTGGTTTGTTGGTTTGTTGGTTTGTTGGTTTGTTGGTTTGTTGGTTTGTTGATTTGTTAGTTTGTTGGTTTAGTTGTTTGTTGGTTTGTTGGTTTGTTGGTTTGATGGCTTGCTGGTTTGTCGGCTTATTGGTTTGTTGGTTTGTTGGTTTGTAGGCTTGTTGGTTTGTTGGTTTGTTTGGTTTGTTGGTTTGTTGGTTTGTTGGTTTGTTGGTTTGTTGGTTTGTTGGTTTGTTGGTTTGTTGGTTTGTTGGTCTGTTGGTGTGTTCGATTGTTAGTTTATTAGTTTGTTCGTTTGTTGGTTTGTTGGTTTGTTGGTTTGTTGGTTTGGTCGTTTGGTGGTTTGTTGGTTTGTTGGTTGGTTGGTTTGTTTGTTTGTTGGTTTGTTGGTTTGTTGGTTTGTTGGTTTGCTGGTTTGTTGGTTTGTTAGTTTGTTCGGTTGTTGGTTTGTTGGTTTGTTGGTTTGTCGGTTTGTCGGTTTGTTGGTTTGTTCGTTTGTTGGTTTGTTGGTTTGTTGGTTGGTTGGTTTGTTTGTTTGTTGGTTTGTTGGTTTGTTGGTTTGTTGGTTTGTTAGTTTGTTCGTTTGTTGGTTTGTTGGTTTGTTGGTTTGTCGGTTTGTCGGTTTGTTGGTTTGTTCGTTTGTTGTTTTGTTGGTTTTTTCGTTTGTTGGTTTGTTGGTTAGTTGGCTTGTTGGTTTGTTGGTTTGTTGGTTTGTTGGTTTGTTGGTTTGTTGGTTTGTTGGTTTGTTGGTTTGCTGGTTTGTTGGTTTGTTGGTTTGTTGGTTTGTCGGTTTGCTGGTTTGTTGGTATATTTGTTTGTTGTTTTTGGTTTCTTGGTTTGTTGGTTTGTTGGTTTGTTGGTTTGTTGGTTTGTTGGTTTGTTGGTTTGTTGGCTTGTTGGTTTGTAAGTTTGTTGGTTTGTACATTTGTTGGTTTGTTGGTTTGTTCGTTTGTTGGTTTGTTGGTTTGTTGGTTTGTTGGTTTGTTGGTTTGTTAGTTTGTTGGTTTGTTGGTTTGTTTGTTTTGTTGGTATGTTGGTTTGTTGGTTTGTTGGTTTGTTGGTTTGTTAGTTTGTTGGTTTGTTGGTTTGTTCGTTTGTTGGCTTGGTTGTTTGTTCGTTTGTTCGTTTGTTCGCTTGTTCGTTTGTTCGTTTGTTGGTTTGTTGGTTTTTTGGTTTGTTGGTTTATTTGTTTGTTGGTTTGTTGGTTTGTTGGTTTGTTGGTTTGTTGGCTTGTTGGTTTGTTGGTTTGTTGGTTTGTTCGTTTGTTGGTTTGTTGGTTTGTTGTTTGTTGGTTTGTTGGTTTGTTAGTTTGTTGGTTTGTTGGTTTGTTGGTTTGTTGGTTTATTGGTTTGTTGGTTTATTGGTTTGTTGGTTTGTTGGTTTGTTGGTTTGTTGGTTTGTTGGTTTGTTGGTTTATTTGTTTGCTGTTTTTTGGTTTGTTGGTTTGTTGGTTTGTTGGTTTGTTGGTTTCTTGGTTTGTTTGTTTGTTGGTTTGTTGGTTTGTTGGTTTGTTGGTTTGTTGGTTTGTTGGTTTGTTGGTTTGTTGGATTGTTGTTTTGTTGGTTTGTTGGTTTGTTGGTTTGTTGGCTTGTTGGTTTGTTGGGTTGTTGGTTTGTTCGTTTGTTGGTTTGTTGGTTTGTTGGTTTGTTTGTTTGTTTGTTTGTTTGTTTGGTTGTTTGTTTGTTCGTTGGTTCGGTTGTTCGTTTGTTCGTTTTATCGTTTGTTGGTTTGTTCGTTTCTTGGTTTGTTGGTTTGTTGGTTTGTTGGTTTGGTGGTTTGTTGGTTTGTTGGTTTGTTGGTTCGTTGGTTTGTTGGTTTGTTGGTTTGTTGGTTTGTTGGTTTGTTGGTTTGTTGGTTTGTTGGTTTGTTGGTTTGTTGGTTTGTTGGTTTGTTGGTTTATTGGTTTATTGGTTTATTGGTTTGTTGATTTGTTTGTTTGTTCGTTTGTTGGCTTGTTTGTTTGTTGGTTTGTTGGTTTGTTGGTTTGTTGGTTTAGTTGTTTGTTGGTTTATTGGCTTACTGGTTTGTTGGTTTAATGGTGTGTTGGTTTGTTGGTTTGTTGGCTTGTTGGTTTGTTGGTTTGTTGGTTTGTTGGTTTGTTGGTTTGTTGGTTTGTTGGTTTATTGGTTTGTTGGTTTGTTCGTTTGTTAGTTTATTGGTTTGTTCGTTTTTTGGTTTGTTGATTTATTCGCTTGTTGGTTTGTTGGTTGGTTGGTTTGTTGGTTTGTTGGTTTGTTGGTTTGTTGGTTTGTTGGTTTGGTGGTTTGTTGGTTTGTTGGTTTGTTTGTTTGTTTGTTTGTTGGTTTGTTGGTTTGTTTTTTTGTCGGTTTGTTGGTTTGTTGGTTTGTTCGTTTGTTGTTTTGTTGGTTTGTTCGTTTGTTGGTTTGTTGGTTTGTTGGTTTGTTGGTTTGTTGGTTTGTTGGTTTGTTGGTTTGTTGGTTTGTTGGTTTGTTGGTTTGTTGGTTTGCTGGTTTGTTGGTTTGATGGTTTATTGGTTTGTTCGTTTGTTGGTTTGTTGGTTTGTTAGTTTGTTAGTTTGTTAGTTTGTTGGTTTGTTGGTTTGATGGTTGGTTGGTTTGTTGGTTAGTTGGTTTGTTGGGTTGTTGGTTTGTTGGTTTGTTGTTTTGTTGGTTTGTTGGATTGTTCGTTTGTTGGTTTGTTGGTTTGTTGATTTGTTCGTTTGTTGGTTTGTTCGTTTGTTGGTTTGTTGGTTTGTTGGTTTGTTGGTTTGTTGGTTTGTTGGTTTGTTGGTTTGTTGGTTTGTTGGTTTGTTGGTTTGCTGGTTTGTTGGTTTGTTGGTTTGTTGGTTTGTTGGTTTGTTGGTTTGTTGGTTTGTTGGTTTGTTGGTATATTTGTTTGTTGTTTTTGGTTTGTTGGTTTGTTGGTTTGTTGGTTTGTTGGTTTGTTGGTTTGTTGGTTTGTTGGTTTGTTGGTTTGTTGGTTTGTTACTTTGTTGGTTTGTTGGTTTGTTGGTTTGTTGGTTTGTTGGTTCGTTGGTTTGTTGGTTTGTTGGTTTGTTGGTTTGTTGGTTTGTTGGTTTGTTGGCTTGTTGGTTTGTAAGTTTGTTGGTTTATACGTTTGTTGGTTTGTTGGTTTGTTCGTTTGTTGGTTTGTTGGTTTGTTGGTTTGTTGGTTTGTTGGTTTGTTAGTTTGTTGGTTTGTTGGTTTGTTCGTTTGTTGGTTTGTTGGTTTGTTGGTTTGTTGGTTTATTGGTTTGTTGGTTTGTTGGTTTGTTGATTTGTTCGTTTGTTGGTTTGGTTGTTTGTTCGTTTATTCGCTTGTTCGTTTGTTCGTTTGTTCGTTTGTTCGTTTGTTGGTTTGTTCGTTTGTTGGTTTGTTGGTTTGTTGGTTTGTTGGTTTGTTGGTTTGTTGGTTTAGTTGTTTGTTGGTTTGTTGGTTTGTTGGTTTGTTGGTTTGTTGGTTTGTTGGTTTGTTGGTTTGTTGGTTTGTTGGCTTGTTGGTTTGTTTGTTTGTTCGTTTGTTCGTTTGTTCGTTTGTTTGTTTGTTCGTTTGTTCGTTTGTTCGTTTGTTCGTTTGTTCGTTTGTTCGTTTGTTCGTTTGTTCGTTTGTTCGTTTGTTCGTTTGTTGGTTTGTTGGTTTGTTCGTTTGTTGGTGTGTTGGTTTGTTGGTTTGTTGGTTTGTTGGTTTGTTGGTTTGTTGGTTTAATGGTTTGTTGGTTTGTTGGATTGTTTGTTTGTTTGTTTGTTGGTTTGTTCTTTTGTTCGTTTGTTGGTTTGTTCGTCTGTTGGTTTGTTGGTTTGTTGGTTTGTTGGTTTGTTGGTTTGTTGGTTTGTTGGTTTGTTGGTTGGTTGGTTTGTTGGTTTGTTGGTTTGTTGGTTTGTTGGTTTGTTGGTTTGTTGGTTTGTTGGTTTGTTCGTTTGTTGGTTTGTTGGTTTGTTGGTTTGTTGGTTTATTGGTTTGTTGGTTTGTTTGTTTGTTCGTTTGTTCGTTTGTTGGCTTGTTGGTTTGTTGGTTTGTGGATTTGTTGGTTTGTTGGTTTAGTTGTTTGTTGGTTTGTTAGTTTGGTGGTTTGTTGGCTTGCTGGTTTGTTGGTTTGTTGGCTTGTTGGTTTGTTGGTTTGTTCGTTTGTTGGTTTGTTGGTTTGTTGGTTTGTTGGTTTGTTGATTTGTTGGTTTGTTCGTTTGTTCGTTTGTTAGTTTGTTGGTTTTTTCGTTTGTTGGTTTGTTGGCTTTTTGGTTTGTTGGTTTGTTGGTTTCTTGGTTTGTGGGTTTAGTTGTTTGTTAGTTTGTTGGTTTGTTGGTTGGATGGCTTGCTGGTTTGTCGGTCTATTGGTTTGTTGGTTTGTTGGTTTGTTGGCTTGTTGGTTTGTTGGTTTGTTGGTTTGTTGGTTTGTTGGTTTGTTGGTTTGTTGGTTTGTTGGTTTGTTGGTTTGTTGGTTTGTTGGCTTGTTGGTGTGTTCGATTGTTAGTTTATTGGTTTGTTCGTTTGTTGGTTTTTTGGTTTGTTGGTTTGTTCGTTTGTTGGTTCGTTGGTTTGTTGGTTGGTTGGTTTGTTGGTTTGTTGGTTTGTTTGTTTGTTGGTTTGTTGGTTTGTTAGTTTGTTCGTTTGTTCGTTTGTTCGTTTGTTCGTTTGTTCGTTTGTTGGTTTGTTGGTTTGTTGGTTTGTCGGTTTGTTGGTTTGTTGGTTTGTTCGTTTGTTGTTTTGTTGGTTTTTTCGTTTGTTGGTTTGTTGGTTTGTTGGTTTGTTGGCTTGTTGGTTTGTTGGTTTGTTGGTTTGTTGGTTTGTTGGTTTGTTGGTTTGTTGGTTTGTGGTTTGTTGGTTTGTTGGTTTGTTGGTTTATTGGTTTGTTGGTTTGTTGGTTTGTTGGTTTGTTGGTTTATTGGTATATTTGTTTGTTGTTTTTTGGTTTCTTGGTTTGTTGGTTTGTTGGTTTGTTGGTTTGTTGGTTTGTTGGTTTGTTGGTTTGGTGGTTTGTTGGTTTGTTGGTTTGTTGGTTTGTTGGTTTGTTGGTTTGTTGGTTTGTTGGTTTGTTGGTTTGTTCGTTTGTTCGTTTGTTGGTTTGTTCGTTTGTTGGTTTGTTGGTTTGTTGGTTTGTTGGTTTGTTGGTTTGTTGGTTTGTTGGTTTGTTGGTTTGTTGGTTTGTTGGTTTGTTGGTTTATTGGTTTAGTTGTTTGTTGGTTTATTGGTTTGTTGGTTTGTTGGCTTGTTGGTTTGTTGGTTTGTCGGTTTGTTTGTTTGTTGGTTTGTTCGTTTGTTCGTTTGTTCGTTTGTTCGTTTGTTCGTTTGTTCGTTTGTTCGTTTGTTCGTTTGTTCGTTTGTTCGTTTGTTCGTTTGTTCGTTTGTTCGTTTGTTCGTTTGTTCGTTTGTTCGTTTGTTCGTTTGTTCGTTTGTTCGTTTGTTCGTTTGTTCGTTTGTTCGTTTGTTCGTTTGTTCGTTTGTTCGTTTGTTCGTTTGTTAGTTTGTTGGTTTGTTGGTTTGTTGGTTTGTTGGTTTGTTGGTTTGTTGGTTTGTTGGTTTGTTGGTTTGTTGGTTTGTTGGTTTGTTGGTTTGTTGGTTTGCTGGTTTGTTCGTTTGTTGGTTTGTTCGTTTGTTGGTTTGTTGGTTTGTTGGTTTGTTGGTTTGTTGGTTTGTTGGTTTATTGGTTTGTTGGTTTGTTGGTTTGTTGGTTTGTTGGTTTGTTGGTTTGTTGGTTTATTGGTTTGTTGGTTTGTTGGTTTGTTGGTTTATTTGTTTGTTGGATTGTTTGTTTGTTCGTTTGTTGGCTTGTTGGTTTGTTGGTTTGTTGGTTTGTTGGTTTGTTAGTTTGTTGGTTTAGTTGTTTGTTGGTTTGTTGGTTTGTTGGTTTGATGGCTTGCTGGTTTGTCGGTTTATTGGTTTGTTGGTTTGTTGTTTTGAAGGCTTGTTGGTATGTTGGTTTGTTGGTTTGTTGGTTTGTTGGTTTGTTGGTTTGTTGGTTTGTTGGTTTGTTGGTCTGTTGGTGTGTTCGATTGTTAGTTTATTGGTTTGTTCGTTTGTTGGTTTGTTGGTTTGTTGGTTTGGTCGTTTGTTTGTTTGTTGGTTTGTTGGTTGGTTGGTTTGTTTGTTTGTTGGTTTGTTGGTTTGTTGGTTTGTTGGTTTGTTAGTTTGTTCGTTTATTGGTTCGTTGGTTTGTTGGTTTGTCGGTTTTTTTGGTTTGTTGGTTTGTTCGTTTGTTTTTTTGTTGGTTTTTTCGTTTGTTGGTTTGTTGGCTTGTTGGTTTGTTGGTTTGTTGGTTTGTTGGTTTGTTGGTTTGTTGGTTTGTTGGTTTGTTGGTTTGTTGGTTTGTTGGTTTGCTGGTTTGTTGGTTTGTTGGTTTGTTGGTTTGTTGGTTTGTTGGTTCGTTGGTTTGTTGGTTTGTTGGTTTGTTGGTTTGTTGGTATATTTGTTTGTTGTTTTTGGTTTGTTGGTTTGTTGGTTTGTTGGTTTGTTGGTTTGTTGGTTTGTTTGTTTGTCGGTTTGTTGGTTTGTTGGTTTTTTGGTTTGTTGGTTTGTTGGTTTGTTGGTTTGTTTGTTTGTTGGTTTGTTGGTTTGTTGGTTTGTTTGTTTGTTGGTTTGTTGGTTTGTTGGTTTGTTGGTTTGTTGGTTTGTTTGCTTGTTGGTTTGTAAGTTTGTTGGTTTGTACGTTTGTTGGTTTGTTGGTTTGTTCGTTTGTTGGTTTGTTGGTTTGTTGGTTTGTTGGTTTGTTAGTTTGTTGGTTTGTTGGTTTGTTCGTTTGTTGGTTTGCTGGTTTGTTGGTTTGTTGGTTTAGTTGTTTGTTGGTTTGTTGGTTTGTTGGTTTGTTGGTTTGTTGGCTTGTTGGTTTGTTGGTTTGTTGGTTTGTTGGTTTGTTTGTTTGTTCGTTTGTTCGTTTGTTCGTTTGTTCGTTTGTTCGTTTGTTCGTTTGTTTGTTTGTTCGTTTGTTCGTTTGTTCGTTTGTTCGTTTGTTCCTTTGTTCGTTTGTTCGTTTGTTCGTTTGTTCGTTTGTTGGTTTGTTGGTTTGTTCGTTTGTTGGTTTGTTGGTTTGTTGGTTTGTTGGTTTGTTGGTTTATTGGTTTGTTGGTTTGTTTGTTTGTTCGTTTGTTGGCTTGTTGGTTTGTTGGTTTGTTGGTTTGTTGGTTTGTTGGTTTAGTTGCTTGTTGGTTTGTTGGTTTGGTGGTTTGTTGGCTTGCTGGTTTGTTGGTTTGTTGGTTTGTTCGTTTGTTCGTTTGTTGGTTTGTTGGTTTGTTGGTTTGTTGGTTTGTTGGTTTGTTGGTTTGTTAGTTTGTTGGTTTGTTGGTTTGTTGGTTTGTTGGTTTGTTGGTTTGTTGGTTTATTGGTTTGTTGGTTTGTTTGTTTGTTCGTTTGTTGGCTTGTTGGTTTGTTGGTTTGTTGGTTTGTTGGTTTGTTGGTTTAGTTGCTTGTTGGTTTGTTGGTTTGGTGGTTTGTTGGCTTGCTGGTTTGTTGGTTTGTTGGTTTGTTCGTTTGTTCGTTTGTTGGTTTGTTGGTTTGTTGGTTTGTTGGTTTGTTGGTTTGTTGGTTTGTTAGTTTGTTGGTTTGTTCGTTTGTTGGTTTGTTGGTTTGTTGGTTTGTTGGTTTAGTTGTTTGTTGGTTTGTTGATTTGTTCGTTTGTTGGTTTGGTTGTTTGTTCGTTTGTTCGTTTGTTCGCTTGTTCGTTTGTTCGTTTGTTCGTTTGTTTGTTTGTTGGTTTGTTCGGTTGTTGGTTTGTTGGTTTGTTGGATTGTTGGTTTGTTGGTTTGTTGGTTTGTTGGTTTAGTTGTTTGTTGGTTTGTTGGTTTGTTGGTTTGTTGGTTTGTTGGCTTGTTGGTTTGTTCGTTTGTTCGTTTGTTCGTTTGTTCGTTTGTTGGTTTGTTATTTTGTTCGTTTGTTAGTTTGTTGGTTTGTTGGTTTGTTGGTTTGTTGGTTTGTTGGTTTGTTGGTTTGTTGGTTTGTTGGTTTGTTGGTTTGTTAATTTGTTGGTTTAATGGTTTGTTGGTTTGTTGGATTGTTTGTTTGTTTGTTAGTTGGTTTGTTCTTTTGTTCGTGTGTTGGTTTGTTCGTCTGTTGGTTTGTTGGTTTGTTGGTTTGTTGGTTTGTTGGTTTGTTGGTTTGTTGGTTTGTTGGTTTGTTGGTTTGTCGGTTTGTTGGTTTGTTGGTTTGTTGGTTTGTTGGTTTGTTGGTTTGCTGGTTTGTTGGTTTGTTGGTTTATTGGTTTGTTGGTTTGTTGGTTTGTTTGTTTGTTCGTTTGTTGGCTTGCTGGTTTGTTGGTTTGTTGGTTTGTTGGTTTGTTGGCTTGTTGGTTTGTTGGTTTGTTGGTTTGTTGGTTTGTTGGTTTGTTGGTTTGTTGGTTTGTTGGTTTGTTGGTTTGTTGGTCTGTTCGTTTGTTCGTTTGTTAGTTTATTGGTTTTTTCGTTTGTTGGTTTGTTGGCTTGTTGGTTTGTTGGTTTGTTGGTTTGTTGGTTTGTTGGTTTGTTGGTTTGTTGGTATAATGGTTTGTTGGTTTGTTGGATTGTTTGTTTGTTTGTTTGTTGCTTTGTTCTTTTGTTCGTGTGTTGGTTTGTTCGTCTGTTCGTTTGTTCGTTTGTTGGTTTGTTGGTTTGTTGATTTGTTGGTTTGTTGGTTTGCTGGTTTGTTGGTTTGTTGGTTTGTTGGTTTGTTGGTTTGTTGGTTTGTTGGTTTGTTGGTTTGTTGGTTTGTTGGTTTGTTGGTTTGTTGGTTTATTGGTTTGTTGGTTTGTTTGTTTGTTCGTTTGTTGGCTTGTTGGTTTGTTGGTTTGTTGGTTTGTTGGTTTAGTTGCTTGTTGGTTTGTTGGTTTGGTGGTTTGTTGGCTTGCTGGTTTGTTGGTTTGTTGGTTTGTTCGTTTGTTCGTTTGTTGGTTTGTTGGTTTGTTGGTTTGTTGGTTTGTTGGTTTGTTGGTTTGTTAGTTTGTTGGTTTGTTCGTTTGTTGGTTTGTTGGTTTGTTGGTTTGTTGGTTTAGTTGTTTGTTGGTTTGTTGATTTGTTCGTTTGTTGGTTTGGTTGTTTGTTCGTTTGTTCGTTTGTTCGCTTGTTCGTTTGTTCGTTTGTTCGTTTGTTCGTTTGTTGGTTTGTTCGGTTGTTGGTTTGTTGGTTTGTTGGTTTGTTGGTTTGTTGGTTTGTTGGTTTGTTGGTTTAGTTGTTTGTTGGTTTGTTGGTTTGTTGGTTTGTTGGTTTGTTGGCTTGTTGGTTTGTTCGTTTGTTCGTTTGTTCGTTTGTTCGTTTGTTCGTATGTTGGTTTGTTGGTTTGTTCGTTTGTTAGTTTGTTGGTTTGTTGGTTTGTTGGTTTGTTGGTTTGTTGGTTTGTTGGTTTGTTGGTTTGTTGGTTTGTTGGTTTAATGGTTTGTTGGTTTGTTGGATTGTTTGTTTGTTTGTTTGTTTGTTGGTTTGTTCTTTTGTTCGTGTGTTGGTTTGTTCGTCTGTTGGTTTGTTGGTTTGTTGGTTTGTTGGTTTGTTGGTTTGTTGGTTTGTTGGTTTGTTGGTTTGTTGGTTTGTTGGTTTGTTGGTTTGTTGGTTTGTCGGTTTGTTGGTTTGTTGGTTTGTTGGTTTGTTGGTTTGTTGGTTTGTTGGTTTGCTGGTTTGCTGGTTTGTTGGTTTGTTGGTTTATTGGTTTGTTGGTTTGTTGGTTTGTTTGTTTGTTCGTTTGTTGGCTTGCTGGTTTGTTGGTTTGTTGGTTTGTTGGTTTGTTGGCTTGTTGGTTTGTTGGTTTGTTGGTTTGTTGGTTTGTTGGTTTGTTGGTTTGTTGGTTTGTTGGTTTGTTGGTTTGTTGGTTTGTTGGTCTGTTCGTTTGTTCGTTTGTTAGTTTATTGGTTTTTTCGTTTGTTGGTTTGTTGGCTTGTTGGTTTGTTGGTTTTTTGGTTTGTTGGTTTGTTGGTTTGTTGGTTTGTTGGTTTAGTTGTTTGTTAGTTTGTTGGTTTGTTGGTTTGATGGCTTGCTGGTTTGTCGGTTTATTGGTTTGTTTGTTTGTTGGTTTGTTGGTTTGTTGGTTTATTGGTTTGTTTGTTTGTTTGTTTTGTTGGTTTGTTAGTTTGTTGGTCTGTTCGTTTGTTGGTTCGTTGGTTTGTTGGTTGGTTGGTTTGTTGGTTTGTTGGTTTGTTTGTTTGTTGGTTTGTTGGTTTGTTAGTTTGTTCGTTTGTTCGTTTGTTCGTTTGTTGGTTTGTTGGTTTGTGGGTTTGTCGGTTTGTTGGTTTGTTGGTTTGTTCGTTTGTTGTTTTGTTGGTTTTTTCGTTTGTTGGTTTGTTGGTTTGTTGATTTGTTGGTTTGTTGGCTTGTTGGTTTGTTGGTTTGTTGGTTTGTTGGTTTGTTGGTTTGTTGGTTTGTTGGTTTGTTGGTTTGTTGGTTTGTTGGTTTGTTGGTTTGTTGGTTTGTTGGTTTGTTAGTTTGTTGGTTTGTTAGTTTGTTGGTTTGTTGGTTTGTTGGTTTGTTGGTTTGTTGGCATATTTGTTTGTTGTTTTTTGGTTTCTTGGTTTGTTGGTTTGTTGGTTTCTTGGTTTGTTGGTTTGTTTGTTTGGTGGTTTGTTGGTTAGTTGGTTTGTTGGTTTGTTGGTTTGTTGGTTTGTTGGTTTGTTGGTTTGTTGGTTTGTTGGTTTGTTGGTTTGTTGGTTTGTTGGTTTGTTGGTTTGTTGGCTTGTTGGTTTGTTGGTTTGTTGGTTTGTTCGTTTGTTGGTTTGTTGGTTTGTTCGTTTGTTGGTTTGTTGTTTTGTTGGTTTGTTGGTTTGTTAGTTAGTTGGTTTGTTGGTTTGTACGTTTGTTCGTTTGTTGGTTTTGTTGGTTTGTTGGTTTGTTGGTTTATTGGTTTGTTGATTTGTTCCTTTGTTGGTTTGGTTGTTTGTTCTTTTGTTCGTTTGTTCGTTTATTGGTTTGTTTAATTGTTGGTTTGTTGGTTTTTTTGTTTGTTGGTTTAGTTGTTTGTCGGTTTGTTGGTTTGTTGGTTTGTTGGTTTGTTGGTTTGTTGGTTTGTTGGTTTGTTGGTTTGTTGGTTTGTTTGTTTCTTCGTTTGTTCGTTTGTTCTTTTGTTCGTTTGTTGGTTTGTTCGTTTGTTGGTTTGTTGTTTTGTTGGTTTGTTGGTTTGTTGGTTTGTTGGTTTGTTGGTTTGTTGGTTTGTTGGTTTGTTGGTTTGTTGGTTTGTTGATTTGTTGGTTTGTTGGTTTGTTGGTTTGTTGGTTTGTTGGTTTGTTGGTTTGTTTGTTTGTTGGTTTATTGGTTTGTTGGTTTGTTTTTTTGTTCGTTTGTTAGCTTGTTGGTTTGTTGGTTTGTTGGTTTGTTGGTTTGTTGGTTTAGTTGTTTGTTGGTTTGTTGGTTTGGTGGTTTGGTCGGTTGTTGGTTTGTTGGCTTGTTGGTTTGTTGGTTTGTTGGTTAGTTGGTTTGTTGGTTTGTTGGTTTGTTGGTTTGTTCGTTTGTTAGTTTATTGGTTTGTTCGTTTGTTGGTTTGTTGGTTTGTTGGTTTGTTCGTTTGTTGGTTTGTTGGTTTGTTGGTTGGTTGGTTTGTTGGTTCGTTGGTTTGTTGGTTTGTTCGTTTGTTGGTTTGTTGGTTTGTTGGTTTGTTGGTTTGTTGGATTGTTGGTTTGTTGGTTTGTTGGTTTGTTGGTTTGTTGGTTTGTTGGTTTGTTTGTTTGTTAGTTTGTTGGTTTGGTGGTTCGTTGGTTTGTTGGTTTGTTCTTTTATTGGTTCGTTGGTTTGTTGGTTTGTCGGTTTGTTGGTTTGTTGGTTTGTTGCCTTGTTCTTTTGTTGGTTTGTTAGTTTGTTGGTTTGTTGGTTTGTTGGTTTGTTGGTTTGTTGGTTTGTTGGTTTGTTGGTTTTTTCTTTTGTTGGTTTGTTGGTTTGTGGGTTTTTTGGTTTGTTGATGTGTTGGTTTGTGGGTTTGTTGGTTTGTTGGTTTGTTGGTTTGTTGGTTTGTTGTTGCCTTGTTCTTTTGTTAGTTTGTTGGTTTGTTGGTTTATTGGTTTGTTGGTTTGTTGGTTTGTTGGTTTGTTGGTTTGTTCTTTTGTTGGTTTCTTGGTTTGTTGGTTTGTTGGTTTGTTGGTTTGTTGGTTTGTTGGTTTGTTCGTTTGTTGGTGTGTTGGTTTGTGGGTTTGTTGGTTTGTTGGTTTGTTGGTTTGTTGTTGCCTTGTTCTTTTGTTGGTTTGTTGGTTTGTTGGTTTGTTGGTTTGTTGGTGTGTTGGTTTGTTGGTTTGTTAGTTTGTTGGTTTGTTAGTTTGTTCTTTTGTTGGTTTGTTGGTTTGTTGGTTTGTTGGTATGTTGGTTTGTTGGTTTGTTGGTTTGTTGGTTTGTTGGTTTGTTGGTTTGTTGGTTTGTTGGTTTGTTGGTTTGTTGGTTTGTTGGTTTGTTGGTTTGTTGGTTTGTTGGTTTGTTCTTTTGTTGGTTTGTTGGTTTGTTGGTTTGTTGGTTTGTCGGTTTGTGGGTTTGTTGGTTTGTTGGTTTATTGTTGCCTTGTTCTTTTGTTGGTTTTTAGTTTGTTGGTTTGTTGGTTTGTTGGTTTGTTGGTTTGTTGGTTTGTTGGTTTGTTGGTGTGTTGGTTTGTGGGTTTGTTGGTTTGTTGGTTTGTTGGTTTGTTGTTGCCTTGTTCTTTTGTTGGTTTGTTCGTTTGTTGGTTTGTTGGTTTGTTCGTTTGTTGGTTTGTTGATTTGTTCGTTTGTTGGTTTGTTGTTTTGTTGGTTTGTTGGTTTGTTAGTTAGTTGGTTTGTTGGTTTGTTCGTTTGTTCGTTTGTTGGTTTTGTTGGTTTGTTGGTTTGTTGGTTTTATTGGTTTGTTGATTTGTTCGTTTGTTGGTTTGGTTGTTTGTTCGTTTGTTCGTTTGTTGGTTTGTTCAATTGTTGGTTTGTTGGTTTGTTGGTTTGTTGTTTCAGTTGTTTGTTGGTTTGTTGGTTTGTTAGTTTGTTGGTTTGTTGGTTTGTTGGTTTGTTGGTTTGTTGGTTTGTTGGTTTGTTGGTTTGTTGGTTTGTTGGTTTGTTTGTTTGTTCGTTTGTTCGTTTCTTCTTTTGTTCGTTTGTTGGTTTGTTCGTTTGTTGGTTTGTTGTTTTGTTGGTTTGTTGGTTTGTTGGTTTGTTGGTTTGTTGGTTTGTTGGTTTGTTGGTTTGTTGGTTTGTTGGTTTGTTGGTTTGTTGATTTGTTGGTTTGTTGGTTTGTTGGTTTGTTGGTTTGTTGGTTTGTTGGTTTGTTGGTTTGTTGGTTTATTGGTTTGTTGGTTTGTTTTTTTGTTCGTTTGTTAGCTTGTTGGTTTGTTGGATTGTTGGTTTGTTGGTTTATTGGTTTAGTTGTTTGTTGGTTTGTTGGTTTGGTGGTTTGGTCGGTTGTTGGTTTGTTGGTTTGTTGGTTTGTTGGTTAGTTGGTTTGTTGGTTTGTTGGTTTGTTGGTTTGTTCGTTTGTTAGTTTATTGGTTTGTTCGTTTGTTGGTTTGTTGGTTTGTTGGTTTGTTGGTTTGTTGGATTGTTGGTTTGTTGGTTTGTTGGTTTGTTGGTTTGTTGGTTTGTTGGTTTGTTGGTTTGTTTGTTTGTTAGTTTGTTGGTTTGGTGGTTTGTTGGTTTGTTGGTTTGTTCTTTTATTGGTTCGTTGGTTTGTTGGTTTGTCGGTTTGTTGGTTTGTTGGTTTGTTGCCTTGTTCTTTTGTTGGTTTGTTAGTTTGTTGGTTTGTTGGTTTGTTGGTTTGTTGGTTTGTTGGTTTGTTGGTTTGTTGGTTTGTTGGTTTGTTGGTTTGCTGGTTTTTTCTTTTGTTGGTTTGTTGGTTTGTGGGTTTGTTGGTTTGTTGGTGTGTTGGTTTGTGGGTTTGTTGGTTTGTTGGTTTGTTGGTTTGTTGGTTTGTTGTTGCCTTGTTCTTTTGTTAGTTTGTTGGTTTGTTGGTTTATTGGTTTGTTGGTTTGTTGGTTTGTTGGTTTGTTGGTTTGTTCTTTTGTTGGTTTCTTGGTTTGTTGGTTTGTTAGTTTGTTGGTTTGTTCGTTTGTTGGTGTGTTGGTTTGTGGGTTTGTTGGTTTGTTGGTTTGTTGGTTTGTTGTTGCCTTGTTCTTTTGTTGGTTTGTTGGTTTGTTGGTTTGTTGGTTTGTTGGTGTGTTGGTTTGTTGGTTTGTTAGTTTGTTGGTTTGTTAGTTTGTTCTTTTGTTGGTTTGTTGGTTTGTTGGTTTGTTGGTTTGTTGGTTTGTTGGTTTGTTGGTTTGTTGGTTTGTTGGTTTGTTGGTTTGTTGGTTTGTTGGTTTGTTGGTTTGTTGGTTTGTTGGTTTGTTGGTTTGTTGGTTTGTTCTTTTGTTGGTTTGTTGGTTTGTTGGTTTGTCGGTTTGTGGGTTTGTTGGTTTGTTGGTTTATTGTTGCCTTGTTCTTTTGTTGGTTTTTAGTTTGTTGGTTTGTTGGTTTGTTGGTTTGTTGGTTTGTTGGTGTGTTGGTTTGTGGGTTTGTTGGTTTGTTGGTTTGTTGGTTTGTTGTTGCCTTGTTCTTTTGTTGGTTTGTTGGTTTGTTGGTTTGTTGGTTTGTTGGTTTGTTGGTTTGTTGGTTTGTTGGTTTGTTGGTTTGTTGGTTTGTTGGTTTGTTGGTTCGTTGGTTTGCTGGTTTATTGGTTTGTTCGTTTGTTGGTTTGTTGGTTTGTTGGTTTGTTGGTTTGTTCGTTTGTTGGTTTGTTGGTTTGTTGGTTGGTTGGTTTGTTGGTTTGTTGGTTTGTTGGTTTGTTGGTTTGTTGGTTTGTTGGTTTGTTGGTTTGTTGGTTTGTTCGTTTGTTGGTTTGTTGGTTTGTTCGTTTGTTGGTTTGTTCGTTTGTTGGTTTGTCGGTTTGTTGGTTTGTTGGTTTGTTCGTTTGTTGTTTCGTTGGTTTGTTCGTTTGTTGGTTTGTTGGTTTGTTGGTTTGTTGGTTTGTTGGTTTGTTGGTTTGTTCGTTTGTTGGTTTGTTGGTTTGTTCGTTTGTTGGTTTGTTGCTTTGTTGGTTTGATGGTTTGTTGGTTTGTTGGTTTGTTGGTTTGTTGGTTTGTTGGTTTGTTGATTTGTTGGTTTGTTGGTTTGTTGGTTTGTTGGTTTGTTGGTTTGTTGGTTTGTTGGTTTGTTGGTTTGTTGGTTTGTTGGTTTATTGGTTTATTGGTTTGTTGGTTTGTTGGTTTGTTGGTTTGTTGGTTTGTTATTTTGTTGGTTTCTTGGTTTGTTGGTTTGTTGGTTTGTTGGTTTGTGGGTTTGTTCGTTTGTTGGTGTGTTGGTTTGTGGGTTTGTTGGTTTGTTGGTTTGTTGGTTTGTTGTTGCCTTGTTCTTTTGTTGGTTTGTTGGTTTGTTGGTTTGTTGGTTTGTTGGTGTGTTGGTTTGTTGGTTTGTTAGTTTGTTGGTTTGTTAGTTTGTTCTTTTGTTGGTTTGTTGGTTTGTTGGTTTGTTGGTTTGTTGGTTTGTTGGTTTGTTGGTTTGTTGGTTTGTTGGTTTGTTGGTTTGTTGGTTTGTTGGTTTGTTGGTTTGTTGGTTTGTTGGTTTGTTGGTTTGTTCTTTTGTTGGTTTGTTGGTTTGTTGGTTTGTCGGTTTGTGGGTTTGTTGGTTTGTTGGTTTATTGTTGCCTTGTTCTTTTGTTGGTTTTTAGTTTGTTGGTTTGTTGGTTTGTTGGTTTGTTGGTTTGTTGGTTTGTTGGTGTGTTGGTTTGTGGGTTTGTTGGTTTGTTGGTTTGTTGGTTTGTTGTTGCCTTGTTCTTTTGTTGGTTTGTTGGTTTGTTGGTTTGTTGGTTTGTTCGTTTGTTGGTTTGTTGGTTTGTTCGTTTGTTGGTTTGTTGGTTTGTCAGTTAATTGGTTTGTTGGTTTGTTCGTTTGTTCGTTTGTTGGTTTTGTTGGTTTGTTGGTTTGTTGGTTTATTGGTTTGTTGATTTGTTCGTTTGTTGGTTTGGTTGTTTGTTCGTTTGTTCGTTTGTTCGTTTGTTGGTTTGTTCAATTGTTGGTTTGTTGGTTTGTTGGTTTGTTGGTTCAGTTGTTTGTTGGTTTGTTGGTTTGTTGGTTTGTTGGTTTGTTGGTTTGTTGGTTTGTTGGTTTGTTGGTTTGTTGGTTTGTTTGTTTGTTCGTTTGTTCGTTTCTTCTTTTGTTCGTTTGTTGGTTTGTTCGTTTGTTGGTTAGTTGTTTTGTTGGTTTGTTGGTTTGTTGGTTTGTTGGTTTGTTGGTTTGTTGGTTTGTTGGTTTGTTGGTTTGTTGGTTTGTTGGTTTGTTGATTTGTTGGTTTGTTGGTTTGTTGGTTTGTTGGTTTGTTGGTTTGTTGGTTTGTTGGTTTGTTGGTTTATTGGTTTGTTGGTTTGTTTTTTTGTTCGTTTGTTAGCTTGTTGGTTTGTTGGATTGTTGGTTTGTTGGTTTGTTGGTTTAGTTGTTTGTTGGTTTGTTGGTTTGGTGGTTTGGTCGGTTGTTGGTTTGTTGGTTTGTTGGTTTGTTGGTTTGTTGGTTAGTTGGTTTGTTGGTTTGTTGGTTTGTTGGTTTGTTCGTTTGTTAGTTTATTGGTTTGTTCGTTTGTTGGTTTGTTGGTTTGTTGGTTTGTTGGTTTGTTGGATTGTTGGTTTGTTGGTTTGTTGGTTTGTTGGTTTGTTGGTTTGTTTGTTTGTTGGTTTGTTGGTTTGTTTGTTTGTTAGTTTGTTGGTTTGGTGGTTTGTTGGTTTGTTGGTTTGTTCTTTTATTGGTTCGTTGGTTTGTTGGTTTGTCGGTTTGTTGGTTTGTTGGTTTGTTGCCTTGTTCTTTTGTTGGTTTGTTAGTTTGTTGATTTGTTGGTTTGTTGGTTTGTTGGTTTGTTGGTTTGTTGGTTTGTTGGTTTGTTGGTTTTTTCTTTTGTTGGTTTGTTGGTTTGTGGGTTTGTTGGTTTGTTGGTGTGTTGGTTTGTGGGTTTGTTGGTTTGTTGGTTTGTTGGTTTGTTGGTTTGTTGTTGCCTTGATCTTTTGTTAGTTTGTTGGTTTGTTGGTTTATTGGTTTGTTGGTTTGTTGGTTTGTTGGTTTGTTGGTTTGTTCTTTTGTTGGTTTCTTGGTTTGTTGGTTTGTTGGTTTGTTGGTTTGTTGGTTTGTTCGTTTGTTGATGTGTTGGTTTGTGGGTTTGTTGGTTTGTTGGTTTGTTGGTTTGTTGTTGCCTTGTTCTTTTGTTGGTTTGTTGGTTTGTTGGTTTGTTGGTTTGTTGGTGTGTTGGTTTGTTGGTTTGTTAGTTTGTTGGTTTGTTAGTTTGTTCTTTTGTTGGTTTGTTGGTTTGTTGGTTTGTTGGTTTGTTGGTTTGTTGGTTTGTTGGTTTGTTGGTTTGTTGGTTTGTTGGTTTGTTGGTTTGTTGGTTTGTTGGTTTGTTGGTTTGTTCTTTTGTTGGTTTGTTGGTTTGTTGGTTTGTCGGTTTGTGGGTTTGTTGGTTTGTTGGTTTATTGTTGCCTTGTTCTTTTGTTGGTTTTTAGTTTGTTGGTTTGTTGGTTTGTTGGTTTGTTGGTTTGTTGGTTTGTTGGTGTGTTGGTTTGTGGGTTTGTTGGTTTGTTGGTTTGTTGGTTTGTTGTTGCCTTGTTCTTTTGTTGGTTTGTTGGTTTGTTCGTTTGTTGGTTTGTTGGTTTGTTCGTTTGTTGGTTTGTTCGTTTGTTGGTTTGTCGGTTTGTTGGTTTGTTGGTTTGTTCGTTTGTTGTTTCGTTGGTTTGTTCGTTTGTTGGTTTGTTGGTTTGTTGGTTTGTTGGTTTGTTGGTTTGTTGGTTTGTTGGTTTGTTCGTTTGTTGGTTTGTTGGTTTGTTCGTTTGTTGGTTTGTTGCTTTGTTGGTTTGATGGTTTGTTGGTTTGTTGGTTTGTTGGTTTGTTGGTTTGTTGGTTTGTTGATTTGTTGGTTTGTTGGTTTGTTGGTTTGTTGGTTTGTTGGTTTGTTGGTTTGTTGGTTTGTTGGTTTGTTGGTTTGTTGGTTTGTTGGTTTGTTGGTTTGTTCGTTTGTTGGTTTGTTGGTTTGCTGGTTTGTTGGTTTGTTGGTTTGTTGATTTGTTCGTTTGTTGGTTTGGTTGTTTGTTCGTTTGTTCGTTTGTTCGTTTGTTGATTTGTTCGTTTGTTGGTTTGTTGGTTTGTTGGTTTGTTGCTTTGTTGGTTTGTTGGTTTAGTTGTTTGTTGGTTTGTTAATTTGTTGGTTTGTTGGTTTGTTGGTTTGTTGTGTTTGTTGGTTTGTTGGTTTGTTGGGTTGTTGGTTTGTTGGTTTGTTGGTTTGTTGGTTTGTTGGTTTGTTTGTTTGTTCGTGTGTTCGTGTGTTCGTTTGTTCGTTTGTTCGTTTGTTCGTTTGTTGGTTTGTTGGTTTGTTGGTTTGTTGGTTTGTTGGTTTGTTGGTTTAGTGGTTTGTTGGTTTGTTGGTTTGTTGGTTTGTTGGTTTGTTTGTTTGTTGGTTTGTTGGTTTGTTGGTTTGTTGGTTGGTTGGTTTTTTGGTTTGTTGGTTTGTTGGTTTGTTGGTTTGTTGGTTTGTTGGTTTGTTGGTTTGTTGGTTTGTTCGTTTGTTGGTTTGTTGGTTTGTTCGTTTGTTGGTTTGTTCGTTTGTTGGTTTGTCGGTTTGTTGGTTTGTTGGTTTGTTAGTTAGTTGGTTTGTTGGTTTGTTCGTTTGTTGGTTTGTTGGTTTGTTGGTTTGTTGGTTTATTGGTTTGTTGATTTGTTCGTTTGTTGGTTTGGTTGTTTGTTGGTTTGTTGGTTTGTTGGTTTGTTGGTTTAGTTGCTTGTTGGTTTGTTGGTTTGGTGGTTTGTTAGCTTGCTGGTTTGTTGGTTTGTTGGTTTGTTGGTTTGTTCGTTTGTTGGTTTGTTGGTTTGTTGGTTTGTTTGTTTGTCGGTTTGTTGGTTTGTTAGTTTGTTGGTTTGTTGGTTTGTTCGTTTGTTGGTTTGTTGGTTTGTTGGTTTGTTGGTTTGTTGGTTTAGTTGTTTGTTGGTTTGTTGATTTGTTCGTTTGTTGGTTTGGTTGTTTGTTCGTTTGTTCGCTTGTTCGTTTGTTCGTTTGTTTGTTTGTTGGTTTGTTCGGTTGTTGGTTTGTTGGTTTGTTGGTTTGTTGGTTTGTTGGTTTAGTTGTTTGTTGGTTTGTTGGTTTGTTGGTTTGTTGGTTTGTTGGTTTGTTGGCTTGTTGGTTTGTTCGTTTGTTCGTTTGTTCGTTTGTTGGTTTGTTGGTTTGTTCGTTTGTTAGTTTGTTGGTTTGTTGGTTTGTTGGTTTGTTGGTTTGTTGGTTTGTTGGTTTGTTGGTTTGTTGGTTTGTTGGTTTGTTGGTTTAATGGTTTATTGGTTTGTTGGATTGTTTGTTTGTTTGTTTGTTGGTTTGTTCTTTTGTTCGTGTGTTGGTTTGTTGGTTTGTTGGTTTGTTGGTTTGTTGGTTTGTTGGTTTGTTGGTTTGTTGGTTTGTTGGTTTGTTGGTTTGTTAGTTTGTTGGTTTGTTGGTTTGTTGGTTTGTTGGTTTGTTGGTTTGTTGGTTTGTTGGTTTGTTGGTTTGTTGGTTTGCTGGTTTGTTGGTTTGTTGGTTTATTGGTTTGTTGGTTTGTTGGTTTGTTTGTTTGTTCGTTTGTTGGCTTGCTGGTTTGTTGGGGTGTTGGTTTGTTGGTTTAGTTGCTTGTTGGTTTGTTGGTTTGGTCGTTTGTTGGCTTGCTGATTTGTTGGTTTGTTGGTTTGTTGGCTTGTTGGTTTGTTGGTTTGTTGGTTTGTTGGTTTGTTGGTTTGTTGGTTTGTTGGTTTGTTGGTTTGTTGGTTTGTTGGTTTGTTGGCCTGTTCGTTTGTAAGTTTATTGGTTTTTTCCTTTGTTGGTTTGTTGGCTTGTTGGTTTGTTGGTTTGTTGGTTTGTTGGTTTGTTGGTTTAGTTGTTTGTTAGTTTGTTGGTTTGTTGGTTTGATGGCTTGCTGGTTTGTCGGTTTATTGGTTTGTTTGTTTGTTGGTTTGTTGGTTTGTTGGTTTATTGGCTTGTTTGTTTGTTTGTTCTGTTGGTTTGTTAGTTTGTTGGTTTGTTCGTTTGTTGGTTCGTTGGTTTGCTGGTTGGTTGGTTTGTTGGTTTGTTGGTTTGTTTGTTTGTTGGTTTGTTGGTTTGTTAGTTTGTTCGTTTGTTCGTTTGTTCGTTTGTTGGTTTGTTGGTTTGTTGGTTTGTCGGTTTGTTGGTTTGTTGGTTTGTTCGTTTGTTGTTTTGTTGGTTTTTTCGCTTGTTGGTTTGTTGGTTTGTTGGCTTGTTGGTTTGTTGGTTTGTTGGTTTGTTGGTTTGTTGGTTTGTTGGTTTGTTGGTTTGTTGGTTTGTTGGTTTGTTGGTTTGTTGGTTTGTTGGTTTGTTGGTTTGTTGGTTTGTTGGTTTGTTGGTTTGTTGGTTTGTTGGTTTGTTGGTTTGTTGGTTTGTTGGTTTGTTGTATATTTGTTTGTTGTTTTTTGGTTTCTTGGTTTGTTGGTTTGTTGGTTTCTTGGTTTGTTGGTTTGTTTGTTTGGTAGTTTGTTGGTTTGTTGGTTTGTTGGTTTGTTGGTTTGTTGGTTTGTTGGTTTGTTGGTTTGTTGGTTTGTTGGTTTGTTGGTTTGTTCGTTTGTTGGTTTGTTGGTTTGTTGGTTTGTTCGCTTGTTGGTTTGTTGGTTTGTTGGTTGGTTGGTTTGTTATTTCGTTGGTTTGTTGGTTTGTTCGTTTGTTGGTTTGTTGGTTTGTTGGTTTGTTGGTTTGTTGGATTGTTGGATTGTTGGTTTGTTGGTTTGTTGGTTTGTTGGTTTGTTGGTTTGTTGGTTTGTTGGTTTGTTGGTTTGTTAGTTTGTTGGTTTGGTGGTTCGTTGGTTTGTTGGTTTGTTCTTTTATTGGTTCGTTGGTTTGTTGATTTGTCGGTTTGTTGGTTTGTTGGTTTGTTGCCTTGTTCTTTTGTTGGTTTGTTAGTTTGTTGGTTTGTTGGTTTGTTGGTTTGTTGGTTTGTTGGTTTGTTGGTTTGTTGGTTTGTTGGTTGGTTGGTTTGTTGGTTTGTTGGTTTCTTCTTTTGTTGGTTTGTTGGTTTGTGGGTTTGTTGGTTTGTTGGTGTGTTGGTTTGTGGGTTTGTTGGTTTGTTGGTTTGTTGGTTTGTTGGTTTGTTGTTGCCTTGTTCTTTTGTTAGTTTGTTGGTTTGTTGGTTTATTGGTTTGTTGGTTTGTTGGTTTGTTGGTTTGTTGGTTTGTTGGTTTGTTCTTTTGTTGGTTTCTTGGTTTGTTGGTTTGTTGGTTTGTTGGTTTGTTGTTTTGTTCGTTTGTTGGTGTGTTGGGTTGTGGGTTTGTTGGTTTGTTGGTTTGTTGGTTTGTTGTTGCCTTGTTCTTTTGTTGGTTTGTTGGTTTGTTGGTTTGTAGGTGTGTTGGTTTGTTGGTTTGTTAGTTTGTTGGTTTGTTAGTTTGTTCTTTTGGTTGGTTTGTTGGTTTGTTGGTTTGTTGGTTTGTTGGTTTGTTGGTTTGTTGGTTTGTTGGTTTGTTGGTTTGTTGGTTTGTTGGTTTGTTGGTTTGTTGGTTGGTTGGTTTGTTGGTTTGTTGGTTTGTTGGTTTGTTGGTTTGTTGGTTTGTTCTTTTGTTGGTTTGTTGGTTTGTTGGTTCGTCGGTTTGTTGGTTTGTTGGTTTGTTGGTTTATTGTTGCCTTGTTCTTTTGATGTTTTTTAGTTTGTTGGTTTGTTGGTTTGTTGGTTTGTTGGTTTGTTGGTTTGTTGGTGTGTTGGTTTGTGGGTTTGTTGGTTTGATGGTTTGTTGGTTTGTTGTTGCCTTGTTCTTTTGTTGGTTTGTTGGTTTGTTGGTTTGTTGGTTTGTTGGTTTGTTGGTTTGTTGGTTTGTTGGTTTGTTGGTTTGTTGGTTTGCTGGTTTATTGGTTTGTTCGTTTGTTGGTTTGTTGGTTTGTTGGTTTGTTCGTTTGTTGGTTTGTTGGTTTGTTGGTTGGTTGGTTTGTTGGTTTGTTGGTTTGTTGGTTTGTTGGTTTGTTGGTTTGTTGGTTTGTTGGTTTGTTGGTTTGTTGGTTTGTTCGTTTGTTGGTTTGTTGGTTTGTTCGTTTGTTGGTTTGTTCGTTTGTTGGTTTGTCGGTTTGTTGGTTTGTTGGTTTGTTCGTTTGTTGTTTCGTTGGTTTGTTCGTTTGTTGGTTTGTTGGTTTGTTGGTTTGTTGGTTTGTTGGTTTGTTGGTTTGTTCGTTTGTTGGTTTGTTGGTTTGTTCGTTTGTTGGTTTGTTGCTTTGTTGGTTTGATGGTTTGTTGGTTTGTTGGTTTGTTGGTTTGTTGGTTTGTTGGTTTGTTGATTTGTTGGTTTGTTGGTTTGTTGGTTTGTTGGTTTGTTGGTTTGTTGGTTTGTTGGTTTGTTGGTTTGTTGGTTTGTTGGTTTGTTGGTTTGTTGGTTTGTTCGTTTGTTGGTTTGTTGGTTTGCTGGTTTGTTGGTTTGTTGGTTTGTTGATTTGTTCGTTTGTTGGTTTGGTTGTTTGTTCGTTTGTTCGTTTGTTCGTTTTTTCGTTTGTTGATTTGTTAGTTTGTTGGTTTGTTGGTTTGTTGGTTTGTTGCTTTGTTGGTTTGTTGGTTTAGTTGTTTGTTGGTTTGTTAATTTGTTTGTTTGTTGGTTTGTTGGTTTGTTGGTTTGTTGGGTTGTTGGTTTGTTGGTTTGTTGGTTTGTTGGTTTGTTGGTTTGTTGGTTTGTTGGTTTGTTGGTTGGTTGGTTTGTTGGTTTGTTGGTTTGTTCGTTTGTTGGTTTGTTGGTTTGTTCGTTTGTTGGTTTGTTCGTTTGTTGGTTTGTCGGTTTGTTGGTTTGTTGGTTTGTTAGTTAGTTGGTTTGTTGGTTTGTTCGTTTGTTGGTTTGTTGGTTTGTTGGTTTGTTGGTTTATTGGTTTGTTGATTTGTTCGTTTGTTGGTTTGGTTGTTTGTCCGTTTGTTCGTTTGTTCGTTTGTTCGTTTGTTCGTTTGTTGGTTTGTTCGTTTGTTGGTTTGTTGATTTGTTGGTTTGTTGGTTTAGTTGTTTGTTGGTTTGTTGGTTTGTTGGTTTGTTGGTTTGTTGGTTTGTTGGTTTGTTGGTTTGTAGGTTTGTTGGTTTGTTGGTTTATTGGTTTGTTGGTTTGTTTGTTTGTTCGTTTGTTGGCTTGTTGGTTTGTTGGTTTGTTGGTTTGTTGGTTTGTTGGTTTAGTTGCTTGTTGGTTTGTTGGTTTGGTGGTTTGTTGGCTTGCTGGT
Source organism: Atherix ibis (assembly GCA_958298945.1). Classification (NCBI taxonomy): domain Eukaryota; kingdom Metazoa; phylum Arthropoda; class Insecta; order Diptera; family Athericidae; genus Atherix; species Atherix ibis. The sequence continues at coordinate 103,038,190 of OY282608.1, forward strand.
TTGTTGGTTTGTTGGTTTGTTCGTTTGTTGGTTTGTTGGTTTGTTGGTTTGTTGGTTTGTTGGTTTGTTGGTTTGTTAGTTTGTTGGTTTGTTGGTTTGTTCGTTTGTTGGTTTGTTGGTTTGTTGGTTTGTTGGTTTAAATGTTTGTTGGTTTGTTGATTTGTTCGTTTGTTGGTTTGGTTGTTTGTTCGTTTGTTCGTTTGTTCGCTTGTTCGTTTGTTCGTTTGTTCGTTTGTTCGTTTGTTGGTTTGTTCGGTTGTTGGTTTGTTGGTTTGTTGGTTTGTTGGTTTGTTGGTTTGTTGGTTTGTTGGTTTGTTGGTTTGTTGGTTTGTTGGTTTAGTTGTTTGTTGGTTTGTTGGTTTGTTGGTTTGTTGGTTTGTTGGCTTGTTGATTTGTTCGTTTGTTCGTTTGTTCGTTTGTTGGTTTGTTGGTTTTTTCGTTTGTTAGTTTGTTGGTTTGTTGGTTTGTTGGTTTAATGGTTTGTTGGTTTGTTGGATTGTTTGTTTGTTTGTTTGTTGGTTTGTTCTTTTGTTCGTGTGTTGGTTTGTTCGTCTGTTGGTTCGTTGGTTTGTTGGTTTGTTGGTTTGTTGGTTTGTTGGTTTGTTGGTTTGTTGGTTTGTTGGTTTGTTGGTTTGTTGGTTTGTTGGTTTGTTGGTTTGCTGGTTTGTTGGTTTGTTGGTTTGTTGGTTTGTTGGTTTGCTGGTTTGTTGGTTTGTTGGTTTATTGGTTTGTTGGTTTGTTGGTTTGTTTATTTGTTCGTTTGTTGGCTTGCTGGTTTGTTGGGGTGTTGGTTTGTTGGTTTAGTTGCTTGTTGGTTTGTTGGTTTGGTGGTTTGTTGGCTTGCTGGTTTGCTGGTTTGTTGGTTTGTTTGCTTGTTGGTTTGTTGGTTTGTTGGTTTGTTGGTTTGTTGGTTTGTTGGTTTGTTGGTTTGTTGGTCTGTTCGTTTGTTCGTTTGTTAGTTTATTGGTTTTTTCGTTTGTTGGTTTGTTGGTTTGTTGGTTTGTTGGTTTGTTGGTTTGTTGGTTTAGTTGTTTGTTAGTTTGTTGGTTTGTTGGTTTGATGGCTTGCTGGTTTGTCGGTTTATTGGTTTGTTTGTTTGTTGGTTTGTTGGTTTGTTGGTTTATTGGTTTGTTTGTTTGTTTGTTTTGTTGGTTTGTTAGTTTGTTGGTTTGTTCGTTTGTTGGTTCGTTGGTTTGTTGGTTGGTTGGTTTGTTGGTTTGTTGGTTTGTTTGTTTGTTGGTTTGTTGGTTTGTTAGTTTGTTTGTTTGTTCGTTTGTTCGTTTGTTCGTTTGTTGGTTTGTTGGTTTGTTGGTTTGTTGGCTTGTTGGCTTGTTGGTTTGTTGGTTTCTTGGTTTCTTGGTTTGTTGGTTTGTTGGTTTGTTGGTTTGTTGGTTTGTTGGTTTGTTGGTTTGTTGGTTTCTTGGTTTGTTGGTTTGTTGGTTTGTTGGTTTGTTGGTTTGTTGGTTTGTTGGTTTGTTGGTTTGTTGGTATATTTGTTTGTTGTTTTTTGGTTTCTTGGTTTGTTGGTTTGTTGGTTTCTTGGTTTGTTGGTTTGTTTGTTTGGTGGTTTGTTGGTTTGTTGGTTTGTTGGTTTGTTGGTTTGTTGGTTTGTTGGTTTGTTGGTTTGTTGGTTTGTTGGTTTGTTGGTTTGTTGGCTTGTTGGTTTGTTGGTTTGTTGGTTTGTTGGTTTGTTGTTTTGTTGGTTTGTTGGTTTGTTAGTTAGTTGGTTTGTTGGTTTGTTCGTTTGTTGGTTTGTTGGTTTGTTGGTTTGTTGGTTTATTGGTTTGTTGATTTGTTCGTTTGTTAGTTTGGTTGTTTGTTCGTTTGTTCGTTTGTTCGTTTGTTGGTTTGTTCGTTTGTTAGTTTGTTGGTTTGTTGGTTTGTTGGTTTGTTGGTTTAGTTGTTTGTTGGTTTGTTGGTTTGTTGGTTTGTTGGTTTGTTGGTTTGTTGGTTTGTTGGTTTGTTGGTTAGTTGGTTTGTTGGTTTGTTCGTTTGTTGGTTTGTTGGTTTGTTGGTTTGTTGGTTTATTGGTTTGTTGATTTGTTGGTTTGTTCGTTTGTTCGTTTGTTGGTTTGTTCGTTTGTTGGTTCGTTGGTTTGTTGGTTTGTTGGTTTAGTTGTTTGTTGGTTTGTTGGTTTTTTGGTTTGTTGATTTGTTGGTTTGTTGGTTTGTTGGTTTGTTGGTTTGTTGGTTTGTTGGTTTGTTGGTTTGTTGGTTTGTTGGTTTGTTGGTTTGTTGGTTTGTTGGTTTATTGGTTTGTTGGTTTGTTTTTTTGTTCGTTTGTTGGCTTGTTGGTTTGTTGGTTTGTTGGTTTGTTGGTTTGTTGGTTTAGTTGTTTGTTGGTTTGTTGGTTTGGTGGTTTGGTCGGTTGTTGGTTTGTTGGCTTGTTGGTTTGTTGGTTTGTTGGTTAGTTGGTTTGTTGGTTTGTTGGTTTGTTGGTTTGTTGGTTTGTTGGTTTGTTCGTTTGTTAGTTTATTGGTTTGTTCGTTTGTTGGTTTGTTGGTTTGTTGGTTTGTTCGTTTGTTGGTTTGTTTGTTTGTTGGTTGGTTGGTTTGTTGGTTCGTTGGTTTGTTGGTTTGTTCGTTTGTTGGTTTGTTGGTTTGTTGGTTTGTTGGTTTGTTGGATTGTTGGTTTGTTGGTTTGTTGGTTTGTTGGTTTGTTGGTTTGTTGGTTTGTTGGTTTGTTTGTGTGTTAGTTTGTTGGTTTGGTGGTTCGTTGGTTTGTTGGTTTGTTCTTTTATTGGTTCGTTGGTTTGTTGGTTTGTTGGTTTGTTGCCTTGTTCTTTTGTTGGTTTGTTAGTTTGTTGGTTTGTTGGTTTGTTGGTTTGTTGGTTTGTTGGTTTGTTGGTTTGTTGGTTTGTTGGTTTCTTCTTTTGTTGGTTTGTTGGTTTGTGGGTTTGTTGGTTTGTTGGTGTGTTGGTTTGTGGGTTTGTTGGTTTGTTGGTTTGTTGGTTTGTTGGTTTGTTGTTGCCTTGTTCTTTTGTTGGTTTGTTGGTTTGTTGGTTTATTGGTTTGTTGGTTTGTTGGTTTGTTGGTTTGGTGGTTTGTTCTTTTGTTGGTTTCTTGGTTTGTTGGTTTGTTGGTGTGTTGGTTTGTTGGTTCGTTGGTTTGTTGGTGTGTTGGTTTGTTGGTTTGTTAGTTTGTTGGTTTGTTAGTTTGTTCTTTTGTTGGTTTGTTGGTTTGTTGATTTGTTGGTTTGTTGGTTTGTTGGTTTGTTGGTTTGTTGGTTTGTTGGTTTGTTGGTTTGTTGGTTTGTTGGTTTGTTGGTTTGTTGGTTTGTTCTTTTGTTGGTTTGTTGGTTTGTTGGTTTGTCGGCTTGTGGGTTTGTTGGTTTGTTGGTTTATTGTTGCCTTGTTCTTTTGTTGGTTTTTACTTTGTTGGTTTGTTGGTTTGTTGGTTTGTTGGTTTGTTGGTTTGTTGGTGTGTTGGTTTGTTGGTTTGTTGGTTTGTTGGTTTGTTGGTTTGTTGTTGCCTTGTTCTTTTGTTGGTTTGTTGGTTTGTTGGTTTGTTGGTTTGTTGGTTTGTTGGTTTGTTGGTTTGTTGGTTTGTTGGTTTGTTGGTTTGTTTGTTTGTTGGTTTGTTGGTTTGCTGGTTTATCGGTTTGTTCGTTTGTTGGTTTGTTGGTTTGTTGGTTTGTTGGTTTGTTGGTTTATTGGTTTGTTGGTTTGTTTGTTTGTTCGTTTGTTGGCTTGTTGGTTTGTTGGTTTGTTGGTTTGTTGGTTTGTTGGTTTAGTTGCTTGTTGGTTTGTTGGTTTGGTGGTTTGTTGGCTTGCTGGTTTGTTGGTTTGTTGGTTTGTTCGTTTGTTGGTTTGTTGGTTTGTTGGTTTGTTGGTTTGTTGGTTTGTTAGTTTGTTGGTTTGTTGGTTTGTTCGTTTGTTGGTTTGTTGGTTTGTTGGTTTGTTGGTTTAGTTGTTTGTTGGTTTGTTGATTTGTTCGTTTGTTGGTTTGGTTGTTTGTTCGTTTGTTCGTTTGTTCGCTTGTTCGTTTGTTCGTTTGTTCGTTTGTTCGTTTGTTGGTTTGTTCGGTTGTTGGTTTGTTGGTTTGTTGGTTTGTTGGTTTGTTGGTTTGTTGGTTTGTTGGTTTGTTGGTTTAGTTGTTTGTTGGTTTGTTGGTTTGTTGGTTTGTTGGTTTGTTGGTTTGTTGGCTTGTTGGTTTGTTCGTTTGTTCGTTTGTTCGTTTGTTGGTTTGTTGGTTTGTTCGTTTGTTAGTTTGTTAGTTTGTTGGTTTGTTGGTTTGTTGGTTTGTTGGTTTGTTGGTTTGTTGGTTTGTTGGTTTGTTGGTTTGTTGGTTTAATGGTTTGTTGGTTTGTTGGATTGTTCGTTTGTTTGTTTGTTGGTTTGTTCTTTTGTTCGTGTGTTGGTTTATTCGTCTGTTGGTTTGTTGGTTTGTTGGTTTTTTTGTTTGTTGGTTTGTTGGTTTGTTGGTTTGTTGGTTTGTTGGTTTGCTGGTTTGCTGGTTTGTTAGTTTGTTGGTTTGTTGGTTTGTTGGTTTGCTGGTTTGTTGGTTTGTTGGTTTATTGGTTTGTTGGTTTGTTGGTTTTTTTGTTTGTTCGTTTGTTGGCTTGCTGGTTTGTTGGGGTGTTGGTTTGTTGGTTTAGTTCCTTGTTGGTTTGTTGGTTTGTTGGTTTATTGGTTTGTTGGTTTGTTTGTTTGTTCGTTTGTTGGCTTGTTGGTTTGTTGGTTTGTTGGTTTGTTGGTTTGTTGGTTTAGTTGCTTGTTGGTTTGTTGGTTTGGTGGTTTGTTGGCTTGCTGGTTTGTTGGTTTGTTGGTTTGTTCGTTTGTTGGTTTGTTGGTTTGTTGGTTTGTTGGTTTGTTAGTTTGTTGGTTTGTTAGTTTGTTGGTTTGTTGGTTTGTTCGTTTGTTGGTTTGTTGGTTTGTTGGTTTGTTGGTTTAGTTCTTTGTTGGTTTGTTGATTTGTTTGTTTGTTGGTTTGGCTGTTTGTTCGTTTGTTCGTTTGTTCGCTTGTTCGTTTGTTCGTTTGTTCGTTTGTTCGTTTGTTCGTTTGTTGGTTTGTTCGGTAGTTGGTTTGTTGGTTTGTTGGTTTGTTGGTTTGTTGGTTTGTTGGTTTAGTTGTTTGTTGGTTTGTTGGTTTGTTGGTTTGTTGGTTTGTTGGCTTGTTGGTTTTTTCGTTTGTTCGTTTGTTCGTTTGTTGGTTTGTTGGTTTGTTCGTTTGTTAGTTTGTTGGTTTGTTGGTTTGTTGGTTTGTTGGTTTGTTGGTTTGTTGGTTTGTTGGTTTGTTGGTTTGTTGGTTTGTTGGTTTAATGGTTTGTTGGTTTGTTGGATTGTTTGTTTGTTTGTTTGTTGGTTTGTTCTTTTGTTCGTGTGTTGGTTTGTTCGTCTGTTGGTTTGTTGGTTTATTGGTTTGTTGGTTTGTTGGTTTGTTGTTTTGTTGGTTTGTTGGTTTGTTGGTTTGTTGGTTTGTTGGTTTGTTGGTTTGCTGGTTTGTTGGTTTGTTGGTTTGTTGGTTTGTTGGTTTGCTGGTTTGTTGGTTTGTTGGTTTATTGGTTTGTTGGTTTGTTGGTTTGTTTGTTTGTTCGTTTGTTGGCTTGATGGTTTGTTGGGGTGTTGGTTTGTTGGTTTAGTTGCTTGTTGGTTTGTTGGTTTGGTGGTTTGTTGGCTTGCTGGTTTGTTGGTTTGTTGGTTTGTTGGCTTGTTGGTTTGTTGGTTTGTTGGTTTGTTGGTTTGTTGGTTTGTTGGTTTGTTGGTTTGTTGGTTTGTTGGTTTGTTGGTCTGTTCGTTTGTTCGTTTGTTAGTTTATTGGTTTTTTCGTTTGTTGGTTTGTTGGCTTGTTGGTTTGTTGGTTTGTTGGTTTGTTGGTTTAGTTGTTTGTTAGTTTGTTGCTTTGTTGGTTTGATGGCTTGCGGGTTTGTCGGTTTATTGGTTTGTTTGTTTGTTGGTTTGTTGGTTTGTTGGTTTATTGGTTTGTTTGTTTGTTTGTTTTGTTGGTTTGTTAGTTTGTTGGTTTGTTCGTTTGTTGGTTCGTTGGTTTGTTGGTTGGTTGGTTTGTTGGTTTGTTGGTTTGTTTGTTTGTTGGTTTGTTGGTTTGTTAGTTTGTTCGTTTGTTCGTTTGTTCGTTTGTTGGTTTGTTGGTTTGTTGGTTTGTTCGTTTGTTGTTTTGTTGGTTTTTTCGTTTGTTGGTTTGTTGGCTTGTTGGTTTGTTGGCTTGTTGGTTTGTTGGTTTGTTGGTTTGTTGGTTTGTTGGTTTGTTGGTTTGTTGGTTTGTTGGTTTGTTGGTTTGTTGGTTTGTTGGATTGTTGGTTTGTTGGTTTGTTGGTTTGTTGGTTTGTTGGTTTGTTGGTTTGTTGGTTTGTTGGTTTGTTGGTTTGTTGGTTTGTTGGTTTGTTGGTATATTTGTTTGTTGTTTTTTGGTTTCTTGGTTTGTTGGTTTGTTGGTTTGTTGGTTTGTTGGTTTGTTGGTTTGTTGGTTTAGTTGCTTGTTGGTTTGTTGGTTTGGTGGTTTGTTGGCTTGCTGGTTTGTTGGTTTGTTGGTTTGTTCGTTTGTTGGTTTGTTGGTTTGTTGGTTTGTTGGTTTGTTGGTTTGTTGGTTTGTTAGTTTGTTGGTTTGTTGGTTTGTTCGTTTGTTGGTTTGTTGGTTTGTTGGTTTGTTGGTTTAGTTCTTTGTTGGTTTGTTGATTTGTTTGTTTGTTGGTTTGGTTGTTTGTTCGTTTGTTCGTTTGTTCGCTTGTTCGTTTGTTCGTTTGTTCGTTTGTTCGTTTGTTGGTTTGTTCGGTAGTTGGTTTGTTGGTTTGTTGGTTTGTTGGTTTGTTGGTTTGTTGGTTTAGTTGTTTGTTGGTTTGTTGGTTTGTTGGTTTGTTGGTTTGTTGGCTTGTTGGTTTGTTCGTTTGTTCGTTTGTTCGTTTGTTGGTTTGTTGGTTTGTTCGTTTGTTAGTTTGTTGGTTTGTTGGTTTGTTGGTTTGTTGGTTTGTTGGTTTGTTGGTTTGTTGGTTTGTTGGTTTGTTGGTTTAATGGTTTGTTGGTTTGTTGGTTTGTTGGTTTGTTGGTTTGTTGGTTTGTTCTTTTGTTCGTGTGTTGGTTTGTTCGTCTGTTGGTTTGTTGGTTTATTGGTTTGTTGGTTTGTTGGTTTGTTGGTTTGTTGGTTTGTTGGTTTGTTGGTTTGTTGGTTTGTTGGTTTGTTGGTTTGTTGGTTTGTTGGTTTGCTGGTTTGTTGGTTTGTTGGTTTGTTGGTTTGTTGGTTTGCTGGTTTGTTGGTTTGTTGGTTTATTGGTTTGTTGGTTTGTTGGTTTGTTTGTTTGTTCGTTTGTTGGCTTGCTGGTTTGTTGGGGTGTTGGTTTGTTGGTTTAGTTGCTTGTTGGTTTGTTGGTTTGGTGGTTTGTTGGCTTGCTGGTTTGTTGGTTTGTTGGTTTGTTGGCTTGTTGGTTTGTTGGTTTGTTGGTTTGTTGGTTTGTTGGTTTGTTGGTTTGTTGGTTTGTTGGTTTGTTGGTCTGTTCGTTTGTTCGTTTGTTAGTTTATTGGTTTTTTCGTTTGTTGGTTTGTTGGCTTGTTGGTTTGTTGGTTTGTTGGTTTGTTGGTTTGTTGGTTTGTTGGTTTAGTTGTTTGTTAGTTTGTTGCTTTGTTGGTTTGATGGCTTGCGGGTTTGTCGGTTTATTGGTTTGTTTGTTTGTTGGTTTGTCGGTTTGTTGGTTTGTTGGTTTATTGGTTTGTTTGTTTGTTTGTTTTGTTGGTTTGTTAGTTTGTTGGTTTGTTCGTTTGTTGGTTCGTTGGTTTGTTGGTTGGTTGGTTTGTTGCTTTGTTGGTTTGTTTGTTTGTTGGTTTGTTGGTTTGTTAGTTTGTTCGTTTGTTCGTTTGTTCGTTTGTTGGTTTGTTGGTTTGTTGGTTTGTCGGTTTGTTGGTTTGTTGGTTTGTTCGTTTGTTGTTTTGTTGGTTTTTTCGTTTGTTGGTTTGTTGGTTTGTTGGTTTGTTGGCTTGTTGGTTTGTTGGTTTGTTGGTTTGTTGGCTTGTTGGTTTGTTGGTTTGTTGGTTTGTTGGTTTGTTGGTTTGTTGGTTTGTTGGTTTGTTGGTTTGTTGGTTTGTTGGTTTGTTGGTTTGTTGGTTTGTTGGTTTGTTGGTTTGTTGGTTTGTTGGTTTGTTGGTTTGTTGGTTTGTTGGTATATTTGTTTGTTGTTTTTTGGTTTCTTGGTTTGTTGGTTTGTTGGTTTCTTGGTTTGTTGGTTTGTTTGTTTGGTGGTTTGTTGGTTTGTAGGTTTGTTGGTTTGTTGGTTTGTTGGTTTGTTGGTTTGTTGGTTTGTTGGTTTGTTGGTTTGTTGGTTTGTTGGTTTGTTGGTTTGTTGGTTTGTTGGCTTGTTGGTTTGTTGGTTTGTTGGTTTGTTCGTTTGTTGGTTTGTTGGTTTGTTCGTTTGTTGGTTTGTTGTTTTTTTGGTTTGTTGGTTTGTTAGTTAGTTGGTTTGTTGGTTTGTTCGTTTGTTGGTTTGTTGGTTTGTTGGTTTGTTGGTTTATTGGTTTGTTGATAAGTTCGTTTGTTGGTTTGGTTGTTTGTTCGTTTGTTCGTTTGTTCGTTTGTTCGTTTGTTCGTTTGTTCGTTTGTTCGTTTGTTGGTTTGTTCGTTTGTTGGTTTGTTGGTTTGTTGGTTTGTTGGTTTGTTGGTTTGTTGGTTTGTTGGTTTGTTGGTTTGTTTGTTTGTTCGTTTGTTCGTTTGTTCGTTTGTTCGTTTGTTCTTTTGTTCGTTTGTTGGTTTGTTCGTTTGTTGGTTTGTTGGTTTGTTGGTTTGTTGGTTTGTTGGTTTGTTGGTTTGTTGGTTTGTTGGTTTGTTTGTTTGTTGGTTTGTTGGTTTGTTGGTTTGTTGGTTTGTTGGTTTGTTGGTTTGTTGGTTTGTTGGTTTGTTAGTTTGTTTGTTTTGTTGGTTTGTTGATTTGTTGGTTTTGTTGGTTTGTTGGTTTGTTGGTTTGTTGGTTTGTTGGTTTGTTGGTTTGTTGGTTTATTGGTTTGTTGGTTTGTTTTTTTGTTCGTTTGCTAGCTTGTTGGTTTGTTGCTTTGTTGGTTTGTTGGTTTGTTGGTTTAGTTGTTTGTTGGTTTGTTGGTTTGGTGGTTTGGTCGGATGTTGGTTTGTTGGCTTGTTGGTTTGTTGGTTAGTTGGTTTGTTGGTTTGTTGGTTTGTTGGTTTGTTTGTTTGTTCGTTTGTTAGTTTATTGGTTTGTTCGTTTGTTGGTTTGTTGGTTTGTTGGTTTGTTCGTTTGTTGGTTTGTTTGTTTGTTGGTTGGTTGGTTTGTTGGTTCGTTGGTTTGTTGGTTTGTTCGTTTGTTGGTTTGTTGGTTTGTTGGTTTGTTGGTTTGTTGGATTGTTGGTTTGTTGGTTTGTTGGTTTGTTGGTTTGTTGGTTTGTTGGTTTGTTGGTTTGTTTGTTTGTTAGTTTGTTGGTTTGGTGGTTCGTTGGTTTGTTGGTTTGTTCTTTTATTGGTTCGTTGGTTTGTTTGTTTGTCGGTTTTTTGGTTTGTTGGTTTGTTGCCTTGTTCTTTTGTTGGTTTGTTAGTTTGTTGGTTTGTTGGTTTGTTGGTTTGTTGGTTTGTTGGTTTGTTGGTTTGTTGGTTTGTTGGTTTGTTGGTTTCTTCTTTTGTTGGTTTGTTGTTTTGTGGGTTTGTTGGTTTGTTGGTGTGTTGGTTTGTGGGTTTGTTGGTTTGTTGGTTTGTTGGTTTGTTGGTTTGTTGGTTTGTTGTTGCCTTGTTCTTTTGTTGGTTTGTTGGTTTGTTGGTTTATTGGTTTGTTGGTTTGTTGGTTTGTTGGTTTGTTGGTTTGTTCTTTTGTTGGTTTCTTGGTTTGTTGGTTTGTTGGTTTGTTGGTTTGTTGGTTTGTTCGTTTGTTGGTGTGTTGGTTTGTGGGTTTGTTGGTTTGTTGGTTTGTTGGTTTGTTGGTTTGTTGTTGCCTTGTTCTTTTGTTGGTTTGTTGGTTTGTTGGTTCGTTGGTTTGTTGGTGTGTTGGTTTGTTGGTTTGCTAGTTTGTTGGTTTGTTAGTTTGTTCTTTTGTTGGTTTATTGGTTTGTTGGTTTGTTGGTTTGTTTGTTTGTTTGTTTGTTGGCTTGCTGGTTTGTTGGGGTGTTGGTTTGTTGGTTTAGTTGCTTGTTGGTTTGTTGGTTTGGTGGTTTGTTGGCTTGCTGGTTTGTTGGTTTGTTGGTTTGTTGGCTTGTTGGTTTGTTGGTTTGTTGGTTTGTTGGTTTGTTGGTTTGTTAGTTTGTTGGTTTGTTGGTTTGTTGGTCTGTTCGTTTGTTCGTTTGTTAGTTTATTGGTTTTTTCGTTTGTTGGTTTGTTGGCTTTTTGGTTTGTTGGTTTGTTGGTTTGTTGGTTTGTTGGTTTAGTTGTTTGTTAGTTTGTTGGTTTGTTGGTTTGATGGCTTGCTGGTTTGTCGGTTTATTGGTTTGTTTGTTTGTTGGTTTGTTGGTTTATTGGTTTGTTTGTTTGTTTGTTTTGTTGGTTTGTTAGTTTGTTGGTTTGTTCGTTTGTTGGTTCGTTGGTTTGTTGGTTGGTTGGTTTGTTGGTTTGTTGGTTTGTTTGTTTGATGGTTTGTTGGTTTGTTAGTTTGTTCGTTTGTTCGTTTGTTCGTTTGTTCGTTTGTTCGTTTGTTGGTTTGTTGGTTTGTTGGTTTGTCGGTTTGTTGGTTTGTTGGTTTGTTCGTTTGTTGTTTTGTTGGTTTTTTCGTTTGTTGGTTTGTTGGTTTGTTGGTTTGTTGGTTTGTTGGCTTGTTGGTTTGTTGGTTTGTTGGTTTGTTGGTTTGTTGGTTTGTTGGTTTGTTGGTTTGTTGGTTTGTTGGTTTTTTGGTTTGTTGGTTTGTTGGTTTGTTGGTTTGTTGGTTTGTTGGTTTGTTGGTTTGTTGGTTTGTTGGTTTGTTGGCTTGTTGGTTTGTTGGTTTGTTGGTTTGTTCGTTTGTTGGTTTGTTGGTTTGTTCGTTTGTTGGTTTGTTGTTTTTTTGGTTTGTTGGTTTGTTAGTTAGTTGGTTTGTTGGTTTGTTCGTTTGTTGGTTTGTTGGTTTGTTGGTTTGTTGGTTTATTGGTTTGTTGATAAGTTCGTTTGTTGGTTTGGTTGTTTGTTCGTTTGTTCGTTTGTTCGTTTGTTCGTTTGTTCGTTTGTTCGTTTGTTGGTTTGTTCGTTTGTTGGTTTGTTGGTTTGTTGGTTTGTTGGTTTGTTGGTTTGTTGGTTTGTTGGTTTGTTGGTTTGTTTGTTTGTTCGTTTGTTCGTTTGTTCGTTTGTTCTTTTGTTCGTTTGTTGGTTTGTTCGTTTGTTGGTTTGTTGGTTTGTTGGTTTGTTGGTTTGTTGGTTTGTTGGTTTGTTGGTTTGTTTGTTTGTTGGTTTGTTGGTTTGTTGGTTTGTTGGTTTGTTGGTTTGTTGGTTTGTTGGTTTGTTGGTTTGTTAGTTTATTTGTTTTGTTGGTTTGTTGATTTGTTGGTTTTGTTGGTTTGTTGGTTTGTTGGTTTGTTGGTTTGTTGGTTTGTTGGTTTGTTGGTTTATTGGTTTGTTGGTTTGTTTTTTTGTTCGTTTGTTGGCTTGTTGGTTTGTTGCTTTGTTGGTTTGTTGGTTTGTTGGTTTAGTTGTTTGTTGGTTTGTTGGTTTGGTGGTTTGGTCGGATGTTGGTTTGTTGGCTTGTTGGTTTGTTGGTTAGTTGGTTTGTTGGTTTGTTGGTTTGTTGGTTTGTTTGTTTGTTCGTTTGTTAGTTTATTGGTTTGTTCGTTTGTTGGTTTGTTGGTTTGTTGGTTTGTTCGTTTGTTGGTTTGTTTGTTTGTTGGTTGGTTGGTTTGTTGGTTCGTTGGTTTGTTGGTTTGTTCGTTTGTTGGTTTGTTGGTTTGTTGGTTTGTTGGTTTGTTGGATTGTTGGTTTGTTGGTTTGTTGGTTTGTTGGTTTGTTGGTTTGTTGGTTTGTTGGTTTGTTTGTTTGTTAGTTTGTTGGTTTGGTGGTTCGTTGGTTTGTTGGTTTGTTCTTTTATTGGTTCGTTGGTTTGTTTGTTTGTCGGTTTTTTGGTTTGTTGGTTTGTTGCCTTGTTCTTTTGTTGGTTTGTTAGTTTGTTGGTTTGTTGGTTTGTTGGTTTGTTGGTTTGTTGGTTTGTTGGTTTGTTGGTTTGTTGGTTTGTTGGTTTCTTCTTTTGTTGGTTTGTTGTTTTGTGGGTTTGTTGGTTTGTTGGTGTGTTGGTTTGTGGGTTTGTTGGTTTGTTGGTTTGTTGGTTTGTTGGTTTGTTGGTTTGTTGTTGCCTTGTTCTTTTGTTGGTTTGTTGGTTTGTTGGTTTATTGGTTTGTTGGTTTGTTGGTTTGTTGGTTTGTTGGTTTGTTCTTTTGTTGGTTTCTTGGTTTGTTGGTTTGTTGGTTTGTTGGTTTGTTGGTTTGTTGGTTTGTTCGTTTGTTGGTGTGTTGGTTTGTGGGTTTGTTGGTTTGTTGGTTTGTTGGTTTGTTGGTTTGTTGTTGCCTTGTTCTTTTGTTGGTTTGTTGGTTTGTTGGTTCGTTGGTTTGTTGGTGTGTTGGTTTGTTGGTTTGCTAGTTTGTTGGTTTGTTAGTTTGTTCTTTTGTTGGTTTATTGGTTTGTTGGTTTGTTGGTTTGTTTGTTTGTTTGTTTGTTGGCTTGCTGGTTTGTTGGGGTGTTGGTTTGTTGGTTTAGTTGCTTGTTGGTTTGTTGGTTTGGTGGTTTGTTGGCTTGCTGGTTTGTTGGTTTGTTGGTTTGTTGGCTTGTTGGTTTGTTGGTTTGTTGGTTTGTTGGTTTGTTGGTTTGTTAGTTTGTTGGTTTGTTGGTTTGTTGGTCTGTTCGTTTGTTCGTTTGTTAGTTTATTGGTTTTTTCGTTTGTTGGTTTGTTGGCTTGTTGGTTTGTTGGTTTGTTGGTTTGTTGGTTTGTTGGTTTAGTTGTTTGTTAGTTTGTTGGTTTGTTGGTTTGATGGCTTGCTGGTTTGTCGGTTTATTGGTTTGTTTGTTTGTTGGTTTGTTGGTTTATTGGTTTGTTTGTTTGTTTGTTTTGTTGGTTTGTTAGTTTGTTGGTTTGTTCGTTTGTTGGTTCGTTGGTTTGTTGGTTGGTTGGTTTGTTGGTTTGTTGGTTTGTTTGTTTGATGGTTTGTTGGTTTGTTAGTTTGTTCGTTTGTTCGTTTGTTCGTTTGTTCGTTTGTTCGTTTGTTGGTTTGTTGGTTTGTTGGTTTGTCGGTTTGTTGGTTTGTTGGTTTGTTCGTTTGTTGTTTTGTTGGTTTTTTCGTTTGTTGGTTTGTTGGTTTGTTGGTTTGTTGGTTTGTTGGCTTGTTGGTTTGTTGGTTTGTTGGTTTGTTGGTTTGTTGGTTTGTTGGTTTGTTGGTTTGTTGGTTTTTTGGTTTGTTGGTTTGTTGGTTTGTTGGTTTGTTGGTTTGTTGGTTTGTTGGTTTGTTGGTTTGTTGGTTTGTTGGTTTGTTGGTTTGTTGGTTTGTTGGTATATTTGTTTGTTGTTTTTTGGTTTCTTGGTTTGTTGCTTTGTTGGTTTCTTGGTTTCTTGGTTTGTTTGTTTGGTGGTTTGTTGGTTTGTTGGTTTGTTGGTTTGTTGGTTTGTTGGTTTGTTGGTTTGTTGGTTTGTTGGTTTGTTGGTTTGTTGGTTTGTTGGTTTGTTGGTTTGTTGGCTTGTTGGTTTGTTGGTTTGTTGGTTTGTTCGTTTGTTGGTTTGTTGGTTTGTTCGTTTTTTGGTTTGTTATTTTGTTGGTTTGTTGGTTTGTTAGTTAGTTGGTTTGTTGGTTTGTTCGTTTGTTGGTTTGTTGGTTTGTTGGTTTGTTGGTTTATTGGTTTGTTGATTTGTTCGTTTGTTGGTTTGGTTGTTTGTTCGTTTGTTCGTTTGTTAGTTTGTTCGTTTGTTGGTTTGTTCGTTTGTTGGTTTGTTGATTTGTTGGTTTGTTGGTTTAGTTGTTTGTTGGTTTGTTGGTTTGTTGGTTTGTTGGTTTGTTGGTTTGTTGGTTTGTTGGTTTGTTGGTTTGTTGGTTTGTTTGTTTGTTAGTTTGTTGGTTTGGTGGTTAGTTGGTTTGTTGGTTTGTTCTTTTATTGGTTCGTTGGTTTGTTTGTTTGTCGGTTTTTTGGTTTGTTGGTTTGTTGCCTTGTTCTTTTGTTGGTTTGTTAGTTTGTTGGTTTGTTGGTTTGTTGGTTTGTTGGTTTGTTGGTTTGTTGGTTTGTTGGTTTGTTGGTTTCTTCTTTTGTTGGTTTGTTGGTTTGTGGGTTTGTTGGTTTGTTGGTGTGTTGGTTTGTGGGTTTGTTGGTTTGTTGGTTTGTTGCCTTGTTCTTTTGTTGGTTTGTTGGTTTGTTGGTTTATTGGTTTGTTAGTTTGTTGGTTTGTTGGTTTGTTGGTTTGTTCTTTTGTTGGTTTCTTGGTTTGTTGGTTTGTTGGTTTGTTGGTTTGTTGGTTTGTTCGTTTGTTGGTGTGTTGGTTTGTGGGTTTGTTGGTTTGTTGGTTTGTTGGTTTGTTGGTTTGTTATTGCCTTGTTCTTTTGTTGGTTTGTTGGTTTGTTGGTTCGTTGGTTTGTTGGTGTGTTGGTTTGTTGGTTTGCTAGTTTGTTGGTTTGTTAGTTTGTTCTTTTGTTGGTTTATTGGTTTGTTGGTTTGTTGGTTTGTTTGTTTGTTCGTTTGTTGGCTTGCTGGTTGGTTGGGGTGTTGGTTTGTTGGTTTAGTTGCTTGTTGGTTTGTTGGTTTGGTGGTTTGTTGGCTTGCTGGTTTGTTGGTTTGTTGGTTTGTTGGCTTGTTGGTTTGTTGGTTTGTTGGTTTGTTGGTTTGTTGGTTTGTTGGTTTGTTGGTTTGTTGGTTTGTTGGTCTGTTCGTTTGTTCGTTTGTTAGTTTATTGGTTTTTTCGTTTGTTGGTTTGTTGGCTTGTTGGTTTGTTGGTTTGTTGGTTTGTTGGTTTGTTGGTTTACTTGTTTGTTAGTTTGTTGGTTTGTTCGTTTGTTCGCTTGTTCGTTTGTTGGTTTGTTCGTTTGTTGGTTTGTTGATTTGTTGGTTTGTTGGTTTAGTTGTTTGTTGGTTTGTTGGTTTGTTGGTTTGTTGGTTTGTTGGTTTGTTGGTTTGTTGGTTTGTTGGTTTGTTTGTTTGTTAGTTTGTTGGTTTGGTGGTTCGTTGGTTTGTTGGTTTGTTCTTTTATTGGTTCGTTGGTTTGTTTGTTTGTCGGTTTTTTGGTTTGTTGGTTTGTTGCCTTGTTCTTTTGTTGGTTTGTTAGTTTGTTGGTTTGTTGGTTTGTTGGTTTGTTGGTTTGTTGGTTTGTTGGTTTGTTGGTTTGTTGGTTTGTTGGTTTCTTCTTTTGTTGGTTTGTTGGTTTGTGGGTTTGTTGGTTTGTTGGTGTGTTGGTTTGTGGGTTTGTTGGTTTGTTGGTTTGTTGGTTTGTTGGTTTGTTGGTTTGTTGTTGCCTTGTTCTTTTGTTGGTTTGTTGGTTTGTTGGTTTATTGGTTTGTTGGTTTGTTGGTTTGTTGGTTTGTTGGTTTGTTCTTTTGTTGGTTTCTTGGTTTGTTGGTTTGTTCGTTTGTTGGTGTGTTGGTTTGTGGGTTTGTTGGTTTGTTGGTTTGTTGGTTTGTTGGTTTGTTGTTGCCTTGTTCTTTTGTTGGTTTGTTGGTTTGTTGGTTCGTTGGTTTGTTGGTGTGTTGGTTTGTTGGTTTGCTAGTTTGTTGGTTTGTTAGTTTGTTCTTTTGTTGGTTTATTGGTTTGTTGGTTTGTTGGTTTGTTTGTTTTTTCGTTTGTTGGCTTGCTGGTTTGTTGGGGTGTTGGTTTGTTGGTTTAGTTGCTTGTTGGTTTGTTGGTTTGGTGGTTTGTTGGCGTGCTGGTTTGTTGGTTTGTTGGTTTGTTGGCTTGTTGGTTTGTTGGTTTGTTGGTTTGTTGGTTTGTTGGTTTGTTGGTTTGTTGGTTTGTTGGTTTGTTGGTTTGTTGGTTTGTTGGTCTGTTCGTTTGTTCGTTTGTTAGTTTATTGGTTTTTTCGTTTGTTGGTTTGTTGGCTTGTTGGTTTGTTGGTTTGTTGGTTTGTTGGTTTGTTGGTTTAGTTGTTTGTTAGTTTGTTGGTTTGTTGGTTTGATGGCTTGCTGGTTTGTCGGTTTATTGGTTTGTTTGTTTGTTGGTTTGTTGGTTTATTGGTTTGTTTGTTTGTTTGTTTTGTTGGTTTGTTAGTTTGTTGGTTTGTTCGTTTGTTGGTTCGTTGGTTTGTTGGTTGGTTGGTTTGTTGGTTTGTTGGTTTGTTTGTTTGTTGGTTTGTTGGTTTGTTAGTTTGTTCGTTTATTCGTTTGTTCGTTTGTTCGTTTGTTGGTTTGTTGGTTTGTTGGTTTGTCGGTTTGCTGGTTTGTTGGTTTGTTCGTTTGTTGTTTTGTTGGTTTTTTCGTTTGTTGGTTTGTTGGTTTGTTGGTTTGTTGGTTTGTTGGCTTGTTGGTTTGTTGGTTTGTTGGTTTGTTGGCTTGTTGGTTTGTTGGTTTGTTGGTTTTTTGGTTTGTTGGTTTGTTGGTTTGTTGGTTTGTTGGTTTGTTGGTTTGTTGGCTTGTTGGTTTGTTGGTTTGTTGGTTTGTTGGTTTGTTGGTTTGTTGGTATATTTGTTTGTTGTTTTTTGGTTTCTTGGTTTGTTGCTTTGTTGGTTTCTTGGTTTGTTGGTTTGTTTGTTTGGTGGTTTGTTGGTTTGTTGGTTTGTTGGTTTGTTGGTTTGTTGGTTTGTTGGTTTGTTGCTTTGTTGGTTTGTTGGTTTGTTGGTTTGCTGGTTTGTTGGCTTGTTGGTTTGTTGGTTTGTTGGTTTGTTCGTTTGTTGGTTTGTTGGTTTGTTCGTTTTTTGGTTTGTTATTTTGTTGGTTTGTTGGTTTGTTAGTTAGTTGGTTTGTTGGTTTGTTCGTTTGTTGGTTTGTTGGTTTGTTGGTTTATTAGTTTGTTGATTTGTTCGTTTGTTGGTTTGGTTGTTTGTTCGTTTGTTCGTTTGTTCGTTTGTTCGTTTGTTCGTTTGTTGGTTTGTTCGTTTGTTGGTTTGTTGATTTGTTGGTTTGTTGGTTTAGTTGTTTGTTGGTTTGTTGGTTTGTTGGTTTGTTGGTTTGTTGGTTTGTTGGTTTGTTGGTTTGTTGGTTTGTTGGTTTGTTGGTTTGTTTGTTTGTTCGTTTGTTCGTTTGTTCTTTTGTTCGTTTGTTGGTTTGTTCGTTTGTTGGTTTGTTGGTTTGTTGGTTTGTTGGTTTGTTGGTTTGTTGGTTTGTTGGTTTGTTGGTTTGTTGGTTTGTTGGTTTGTTGGTTTGTTGGTTTGTTGGTTTGTTGGTTTGTTGGTTTGTTGGTTTGTTGGTTTGTTGGTTTGTTGATTTGTTGGTTTGTTGGTTTGTTGGTTTGTTGGTTTGTTGGTTTGTTGGTTTGTTGGTTTATTGGTTTGTTGGTTTGTTTTTTTGTTGGCTTGTTGGTTTGTTGGTTTGTTGGTTTGTTGGTTTGTTGGTTTAGTTGTTTGTTGGTTTGTTGGTTTGGTGGTTTGGTCAGTTGTTGGTTTGTTGGCTTGTTGGTTTGTTGGTTTGTTGGTTTGTTCGTTTGTTGGTTTGTTTGTTTGTTGGTTGGTTGGTTTGTTGGTTCGTTGGTTTGTTGGTTTGTTCGTTTGTTGGTTTGTTGGTTTGTTGGTTTGTTGGTTTGTTGGATTGTTGGTTTGTTGGTTTGTTGTTTTGTTGTTTTGTTGGTTTGTTGGTTTGTTGGTTTGTTTGTTTGTTAGTTTGTTGGTTTGGTGGTTCGTTGGTTTGTTGGTTTGTTCTTTTATTGGTTCGTTGGTTTGTTGGTTTGTCGGTTTTTTTGTTTGTTGGTTTGTTGCCTTGTTCTTTTGTTGGTTTGTTAGTTTGTTGGTTTGTTGGTTTGTTGGTTTGTTGGTTTGTTGGTTTGTTGGTTTCTTCTTTTGTTGGTTTGTTGGTTTGTGGGTTTGTTGGTTTGTTGGTGTGTTGGTTTGTTGGTTTGTTCTTTTGTTGGTTTGTTGGTTTGTTGGTTTGTCGGCTTGTGGGTTTGTTGGTTTGTTGGTTTGTTGGTTTGTTGGTTTGTTAGTTTGTTCTTTTGTTGGTTTCTTGGTTTGTTGGTTTGTTGGTTTGTTGGTTTGTTGGTTTGTTCGTTTGTTGGTGTGTTGGTTTGTGGGTTTGTTGGTTTGTTGGTTTGTTGGTTTGTTGTTGCCTTGTTCTTTTGTTGTTTTGTTGGTTTGTTGGTTCGTTGGTTTGTTGGTGTGTTGGTTTGTTGGTTTGTTAGTTTGTTGGTTTGTTAGTTTGTTCTTTTGTTGGTTTGTTGGTTTGTTGGTTTGTTGGTTTGTTGGTTTGTTGGTTTGTTGGTTTGTTGGTTTGTTGGTTTGTTGGTTTGTTGGTTTGTTGGTTTGTTCTTTTGTTGGTTTGTTGGTTTGTTGGTTTGTCGGCTTGTGGGTTTGTTGGTTTGTTGGTTTATTGTTGCCTTGTTCTTTTGTTGGTTTTTAGTTTGTTGGTTTGTTGGTTTGTTGGTTTGTTGGTGTGTTGGTTTGTTGGTTTGTTGGTTTGTTGGTTTGTTGGTTTGTTGGTTTGTTGTCGCCTTGTTCTTTTGTTGGTTTGTTGGTTTGTTGGTTTGTTGGTTTGTTGGTTTGTTGGTTTGTTGGTTTGTTGGTTTGTTGGTTTGTTGGTTTGTTGGTTTGTTGGTTTGTTGGTTTGTTGGTTTGCTGGTTTATCGCTTTATTCGTTTGTTGGTTTGTTGGTTTGCTGGTTTGTTCGTTTGTTGGTTTGTTGGTTTGTTGGTTGGTTGGTTTGTTGGTTTGTTGGTTTGTTGGTTTGTTGGTTTGTTGGTTTGTTGGTTTGTTGGTTTGTTCGTTTGTTGGTTTGTTGGTTTGTTCGTTTGTTGGTTTGTTCGTTTGTTGGTTTGTCGGTTTGTTGGTTTGTTGGTTTGTTCGTTTGTTGTTTCGTTGGTTTGTTCGTTTGTTGGTTTGTTGGTTTGTTGGTTATTTGGTTTGTTGGTTTGTTGGTTTGTTCGTTTGTTGGTTTGTTGGTTTGTTCGTTTGTTGGTTTGTTGCTTTGTTGGTTTGATGGTTTGTTGGTTTGTTGGTTTGTTGGTTTGTTGGTTTGTTGGTTTGTTGATTTGTTGGTTTGTTGGTTTGTTGGTTTGTTGGTTTGTTGGTTTGTTGGTTTGTTGGTTTGTTGGTTTGTTGGTTTGTTGGTTTGTTGGTTTGTTGGTTTGTTGGTTTGTTGGTTTGTTGGTTTGTTCGTTTGTTGGTTTGTTGGTTTGCTGGTTTGTTGGTTTGTTGGTTTGTTGATTTGTTCGTTTGTTGGTTTGGTTGTTTGTTCGTTTGTTCGTTTGTTCGTTTGTTGATTTGTTCGTTTGTTGGTTTGTTGGTTTGTTGGTTTGTTGGTTTGTTGCTTTGTTGGTTTAGTTGTTTGTTGGTTTGTTAATTTGTTGGTTTGTTGGTTTGTTGGTTTGTTTGTTTGTTGGTTTGTTGGGTTGTTGGTTTGTTGGTTTGTTGGTTTGTTGGTTTGTTAGTTTGTTTGTTTGTTCGTGTGTTCGTTTGTTCGTTTGTTCGTTTGTTGGTTTGTTGGTTTGTTGGTTTGTTGGTTTGTTTGTTTGTTGGTTTGTTGGTTTGTTGGTTTATTGGTTTGTTGGTTTGTTGGTTTGTTGGTTTGTTCGTTTGTTGGTTTGTTCGTTTGTTGGTTTGTCGGTTTGTTGGTTTGTTGGTTTGTTCGTTTGTTGTTTCGTTGGTTTGTTCGTTTGTTGGTTTGTTGGTTTGTTGGTTTGTTGGTTTGTTGGTTTGTTGGTTTGTTCGTTTGTTGGTTTGTTGGTTTGTTCGTTTGTTGGTTTGTTGCTTTGTTGGTTTGATGGTTTGTTGGTTTGTTGGTTTGTTGGTTTGTTGGTTTGTTGGTTTGTTGATTTGTTGGTTTGTTGGTTTGTTGGTTTGTTGGTTTGTTGGTATGTTGGTTTGTTGGTTTGTTGGTTTGTTCGTTTGTTGGTTTGTTGGTTTGCTGGTTTGTTGGTTTGTTGGTTTGTTGATTTGTTCGTTTGTTGGTTTGGTTGTTTGTTGGTTTGTTGCTTTGTTGGTTTGATGGTTTGTTGGTTTGTTGGTTTGTTGGTTTGTTGGTTTGTTGGTTTGTTGGTTTGTTGATTTGTTGATTTGTTGGTTTGTTGGTTTTTTGGTTTGTTGGTTTGTTGGTTTGTTGGTTTGTTGGTTTGTTGGTTTGTTAGTTTGTTGGTTTGTTGGTTTGTTCGTTTGTTGGTTTGTTGGTTTGCTGGTTTGTTGGTTTGTTGGTTTGTTGCTTTGTTGGTTTGTTGGTTTAGTTGTTTGTTGTTTTGTTAATTTGTTGGTTTGTTGGTTTGTTGGTTTGTTGGTTTGTTGGTTTGTTGGTTTGTTGGGTTGTTGGTTTGTTGGTTTGTTGGTTTGTTGGTTTGTTGGTTTGTTTGTTTGTTCGTGTGTCCGTTTGTTCGTTTGTTCGTTTGTTGGTTTGTTGGTTTGTTGATTTGTTGGTTTGTTGGTTTGTTAGTTTGTTCGTTTGTTGGTTTGTTGGTTTGTTGGTTTGTTGGTTTGTTCGTTTGTTGGTTTGTTGGTTTGTTCGTTTGTTGGTTTGCTGCTTTGTTGGTTTGATGGTTTGTTGGTTTGTTGGTTTGTTGGTTTGTTGGTTTGTTGGTTTGCTGGTTGGTTGGTTTGTTGGTTTGTTGGTTTGTTGGTTTGTTGGTTTGTTGGTTTGTTGGTTTGTTCGTTTGTTGGTTTGTTCGTTTGTTGGTTTGTCGGTTTGTTGGTTTGTTGGTTTGTTCGTTTGTTGTTTCGTTGGTTTGTTCGTTTGTTGGTTTGTTGGTTTGTTGGTTTGTTGGTTTGTTGGTTTGTTCGTTTGTTGGTTTGTTGGTTTGTTCGTTTGTTGGTTTGCTGCTTTGTTGGTTTGATGGTTTGTTGGTTTGTTGGTTTGTTGGTTTGTTGGTTTGTTGGTTTGTTGATTTGTTGGTTTGTTGGTTTGTTGGTTTGTTGGTTTGTTGGTATGTTGGTTTGTTGGTTTGTTGGTTTGTTCGTTTGTTGGTTTGTTGGTTTGCTGGTTTGTTGGTTTGTTGGTTTGTTGATTTGTTCGTTTGTTGGTTTGGTTGTTTGTTCGTTTGTTCGTTTGTTCGTTTGTTGGTTTGTTCGTTTGTTGGTTTGTTGGTTTGTTGGTTTGTTGGTTTGTTGGTTTGTTCGTTTGTTGGTTTGTTAGTTTGTTCGTTTGTTGGTTTGTTGCTTTGTTGGTTTGATGGTTTGTTGGTTTGTTGGTTTGTTGGTTTGTTGGTTTGTTGGTTTGTTGGTTTGTTGATTTGTTGGTTTGTTATTTTTTTGGTTTGTTGGTTTGTTGGTTTGTTGGTTTGTTGGTTTGTTGGTTTGTTGGTTTGTTCGTTTGTTGGTTTGTTGGTTTGCTGGTTTGTTGGTTTGTTGGTTTGTTGGTTTGTTGGTTTGTTGGTTTGTTCGTTTGTTGGTTTGGTTGTTTGTTCGTTTGTTCTTTTGTTCGTTTGTTCGTTTGTTGGTTTGTTCGTTTGTTGGTTTGTTGGTTTGTTGGTTTGTTGCTTTGTTGGTTTGTTGGTTTAGTTCTTTGTTGGTTTGTTAATTTGTTGGTTTGTTGGTTTGTTGGTTTGTTGGTTTGTTGGTTTGTTGGGTTGTTGGTTTGTTGGTTTGTTGGTTTGTTTGTTTGTTCGTGTGTTTGTTTGTTCGTTTGTTCGTTTGTTGGTTTGTTGGTTTGTGGGTTTGTTGGTTTGTTGGTTTGTTGGTTTGTTGGTTTGTTGGTTTGTTGGTTTGTTGGTTTGGTGGTTTGGTGTTTTGTTGGTTTGTTGGTTTGTTGGTTTGCTGGTTTGTTTGTTTGTTCGTTTGTTCTTTTGTTCGTTTGTTGGTTTTTTGGTTTGTTCGTTTTTTGGTTTGTTAGTTTGTTGGTTTGTTGGTTTGTTAGTTTGTTGGTTTGTTGGTTTGTTGGTTTGTAAGTTTGTTGGTTTGTTGGTTTATTGGTTTGTTGGTATGTTTGTTTGTTCGTTTGTTGGCTTGTTGGTTTGTTGGTTTGTTGGTTTGTTGGTTTGTTGGTTTGTTCGTTTGTTGGTTTGTTCGTTTGTTGGTTTGTCGGTTTGTTGGTTTGTTGGTTTGCTGGTTTGTTGGTTTGTTGGTTTGTTGGTTTGATGGTTTGTTGGTTTGTTGGTTTGTTGGTTTGTTGGTTTGTTGGTTTGTTGGTTTGTTGATTTGTTGATTTGTTGGTTTGTTGGTTTTTTGGTTTGTTGGTTTGTTGGTTTGTTGGTTTGTTGGTTTGTTGGTTTGTTAGTTTGTTGGTTTGTTGGTTTGTTCGTTTGTTGGTTTGTTGGTTTGCTGGTTTGTTGGTTTGTTGGTTTGTTGCTTTGTTGGTTTGTTGGTTTAGTTGTTTGTTGTTTTGTTAATTTGTTGGTTTGTTGGTTTGTTGGTTTGTTGGTTTGTTGGTTTGTTGGTTTGTTGGGTTGTTGGTTTGTTGGTTTGTTGGTTTGTTGGTTTGTTGGTTTGTTTGTTTGTTCGTGTGTCCGTTTGTTCGTTTGTTCGTTTGTTGGTTTGTTGGTTTGTTGATTTGTTGGTTTGTTGGTTTGTTAGTTTGTTGGTTTGGTGGTTTGTTGGTTTGTTGGTTTGTTGGTTTGTTGGTTTGTTTGTTTGTTGGTTTGTTGGTTTGTTGGTTTGCTGGTTGGTTGGTTTGTTGGTTTGTTGGTTTGTTGGTTTGTTGGTTTGTTGGTTTGTTGGTTTGTTCGTTTGTTGGTTTGTTCGTTTGTTGGTTTGTCGGTTTGTTGGTTTGTTGGTTTGTTCGTTTGTTGTTTCGTTGGTTTGTTCGTTTGTTGGTTTGTTGGTTTGTTGGTTTGTTGGTTTGTTGGTTTGTTCGTTTGTTGGTTTGTTGGTTTGTTCGTTTGTTGGTTTGCTGCTTTGTTGGTTTGATGGTTTGTTGGTTTGTTGGTTTGTTGGTTTGTTGGTTTGTTGGTTTGTTGATTTGTTGGTTTGTTGGTTTGTTGGTTTGTTGGTTTGTTGGTATGTTGGTTTGTTGGTTTGTTGGTTTGTTCGTTTGTTGGTTTGTTGGTTTGCTGGTTTGTTGGTTTGTTGGTTTGTTGATTTGTTCGTTTGTTGGTTTGGTTGTTTGTTCGTTTGTTCGTTTGTTCGTTTGTTGGTTTGTTCGTTTGTTGGTTTGTTGGTTTGTTGGTTTGTTGGTTTGTTGGTTTGTTCGTTTGTTGGTTTGTTAGTTTGTTCGTTTGTTGGTTTGTTGCTTTGTTGGTTTGATGGTTTGTTGGTTTGTTGGTTTGTTGGTTTGTTGGTTTGTTGGTTTGTTGGTTTGTTGATTTGTTGGTTTGTTATTTTTTTGGTTTGTTGGTTTGTTGGTTTGTTGGTTTGTTGGTTTGTTGGTTTGTTGGTTTGTTCGTTTGTTGGTTTGTTGGTTTGCTGGTTTGTTGGTTTGTTGGTTTGTTGGTTTGTTGGTTTGTTGGTTTGTTCGTTTGTTGGTTTGGTTGTTTGTTCGTTTGTTCTTTTGTTCGTTTGTTCGTTTGTTGGTTTGTTCGTTTGTTGGTTTGTTGGTTTGTTGGTTTGTTGCTTTGTTGGTTTGTTGGTTTAGTTCTTTGTTGGTTTGTTAATTTGTTGGTTTGTTGGTTTGTTGGTTTGTTGGTTTGTTGGTTTGTTGGGTTGTTGGTTTGTTGGTTTGTTGGTTTGTTTGTTTGTTCGTGTGTTTGTTTGTTCGTTTGTTCGTTTGTTGGTTTGTTGGTTTGTGGGTTTGTTGGTTTGTTGGTTTGTTGGTTTGTTGGTTTGTTGGTTTGTTGGTTTGTTGGTTTGGTGGTTTGGTGTTTTGTTGGTTTGTTGGTTTGTTGGTTTGCTGGTTTGTTTGTTTGTTCGTTTGTTCTTTTGTTCGTTTGTTGGTTTTTTGGTTTGTTCGTTTTTTGGTTTGTTAGTTTGTTGGTTTGTTGGTTTGTTAGTTTGTTGGTTTGTTGGTTTGTTGGTTTGTAAGTTTGTTGGTTTGTTGGTTTATTGGTTTGTTGGTATGTTTGTTTGTTCGTTTGTTGGCTTGTTGGTTTGTTGGTTTGTTGGTTTGTTGGTTTGTTGGTTTGTTCGTTTGTTGGTTTGTTCGTTTGTTGGTTTGTCGGTTTGTTGGTTTGTTGGTTTGTTCGTTTGTTGTTTCGTTGGTTTGTTCGTTTGTTGGTTTGTTGGTTTGTTGGTTTGTTGGTTTGTTGGTTTGTTGGTTTGTTGGTTTGTTGGTTTGTTGGTTTGTTGGTTTGTTCGTTTGTTGGTTTGTTGGTTTGTTCGTTTGTTGGTTTGTTGCTTTGTTGGTTTAATGGTTTGTTGGTTTGTTGGTTTGTTGGTTTGTTGGTTTGTTGGATTGTTGATTTGTTGGTTTGTTGGTTTGTTGGTTTGTTGGTTTGTTGGTATGTTGGTTTGTTGGTTTGTTGGTTTGTTCGTTTGTTGGTTTGTTGGTTTGCTGGTTTGTTGGTTTGTTGGTTTGTTGATTTGTACGTTTGTTGGTTTGGTTGTTTGTTCGTTTGTTCGTTTGTTCGTTTGTTCGTTTGTTGGTTTGTTCGTTTGTTGGTTTGTTGGTTTGTTGGTTTGTTGGTTTGTTGGTTTGTTCGTTTGTTGGTTTGTTGGTTTGTTCGTTTGTTGGTTTGTTGCTTTGTTAGTTTGATGGTTTGTTGGTTTGTTGGTTTGTTGGTTTGTTGGTTTGTTGGTTTGTTGGTTTGTTGATTTGTTGGTTTGTTGGTTTTTTGGTTTGTTGGTTTGTTGGTTTGTTGGTTTGTTGGTTTGTTGGTTTGTTAGTTTGTTGGTTTGTTGGTTTGTTCGTTTGTTGGTTTGTTGGTTTGCTGGTTTGTTGCTTTGTTGGTTTGTTGCTTTGTTGGTTTGTTGGTTTAGTTGTTTGTTGGTTTGTTAATTTGTTGGTTTGTTGGTTTGTTGGTTTGTTGGTTTGTTGGTTTGTTGGTTTGTTGGGTTGTTGGTTTGTTGGTTTGTTGGTTTGTTGGTTTGTTGGTTTGTTTGTTTGTTCGTGTGTTCGTTTGTTCGTTTGTTCGTTTGTTGGTTTGTTGGTTTGTTGGTTTGTTGGTTTGTTGGTTTGTTGGTTTGGTGGTTTGTTGGTTTGTTGGTTTGTTGGTTTGTTGGTTTGTTTGTTTGTTGGTTTGTTGGTTTGTTGGTTTGTTGGTTGGTTGGTTGGTTGGTTTGTTGGTTTGTTGGTTTGTTGGTTTGTTGGTTTGTTGGTTTGTTGGTTTGTTCGTTTGTTGGTTTGTTCGTTTGTTGGTTTGTCGGTTTGTTGGTTTGTTGGTTTGTTCGTTTGTTGTTTCGTTGGTTTGTTCGTTTGTTAGTTTGTTGGTTTGTTGGTTTGTTGGTTTGTTGGTTTGTTGGTTTGTTCGTTTGTTGGTTTGTTGGTTTGTTCGTTTGTTGGTTTGCTGCTTTGTTGGTTTGATGGTTTGTTGGTTTGTTGGTTTGTTGGTTTGTTGGTTTGTTGGTTTGTTGATTTGTTGGTTTGTTGGTTTGTTGGTTTGTTGGTTTGTTGGTATGTTGGTTTGTTGGTTTGTTGGTTTGTTCGTTTGTTGGTTTGTTGGTTTGCTGGTTTGTTGGTTTGTTGGTTTGTTGATTTGTTCGTTTGTTGGTTTGATTGTTTGTTCGTTTGTTCGTTTGTTCGTTTGTTCGTTTGTTGGTTTGTTCGTTTGTTGGTTTGTTGGTTTGTTGGTTTGTTGGTATGTTGGTTTGTTGGTTTGTTGGTTTGTTCGTTTGTTGGTTTGTTGGTTTGCTGGTTTGTTGGTTTGTTGGTTTGTTGATTTGTTCGTTTGTTGGTTTGGTTGTTTGTTCGTTTGTTCGTTTGTTCGTTTGTTGGTTTGTTCGTTTGTTGGTTTGTTGGTTTGTTGGTTTGTTGGTTTGTTGGTTTGTTCGTTTGTTGGTTTGTTAGTTTGTTCGTTTGTTGGTTTGTTGCTTTGTTGGTTTGATGGTTTGTTGGTTTGTTGGTTTGTTGGTTTGTTGGTTTGTTGGTTTGTTGGTTTGTTGATTTGTTGGTTTGTTATTTTTTTGGTTTGTTGGTTTGTTGGTTTGTTGGTTTGTTGGTTTGTTGGTTTGTTGGTTTGTTCGTTTGTTGGTTTGTTGGTTTGCTGGTTTGTTGGTTTGTTGGTTTGTTGGTTTGTTGGTTTGTTGGTTTGTTCGTTTGTTGGTTTGGTTGTTTGTTCGTTTGTTCTTTTGTTCGTTTGTTCGTTTGTTGGTTTGTTCGTTTGTTGGTTTGTTGGTTTGTTGGTTTGTTGCTTTGTTGGTTTGTTGGTTTAGTTCTTTGTTGGTTTGTTAATTTGTTGGTTTGTTGGTTTGTTGGTTTGTTGGTTTGTTGGTTTGTTGGGTTGTTGGTTTGTTGGTTTGTTGGTTTGTTTGTTTGTTCGTGTGTTTGTTTGTTCGTTTGTTCGTTTGTTGGTTTGTTGGTTTGTGGGTTTGTTGGTTTGTTGGTTTGTTGGTTTGTTGGTTTGTTGGTTTGTTGGTTTGTTGGTTTGGTGGTTTGGTGTTTTGTTGGTTTGTTGGTTTGTTGGTTTGCTGGTTTGTTTGTTTGTTCGTTTGTTCTTTTGTTCGTTTGTTGGTTTTTTGGTTTGTTCGTTTTTTGGTTTGTTAGTTTGTTGGTTTGTTGGTTTGTTAGTTTGTTGGTTTGTTGGTTTGTTGGTTTGTAAGTTTGTTGGTTTGTTGGTTTATTGGTTTGTTGGTATGTTTGTTTGTTCGTTTGTTGGCTTGTTGGTTTGTTGGTTTGTTGGTTTGTTGGTTTGTTGGTTTGTTCGTTTGTTGGTTTGTTCGTTTGTTGGTTTGTCGGTTTGTTGGTTTGTTGGTTTGTTCGTTTGTTGTTTCGTTGGTTTGTTCGTTTGTTGGTTTGTTGGTTTGTTGGTTTGTTGGTTTGTTGGTTTGTTGGTTTGTTGGTTTGTTGGTTTGTTGGTTTGTTGGTTTGTTCGTTTGTTGGTTTGTTGGTTTGTTCGTTTGTTGGTTTGTTGCTTTGTTGGTTTAATGGTTTGTTGGTTTGTTGGTTTGTTGGTTTGTTGGTTTGTTGGATTGTTGATTTGTTGGTTTGTTGGTTTGTTGGTTTGTTGGTTTGTTGGTATGTTGGTTTGTTGGTTTGTTGGTTTGTTCGTTTGTTGGTTTGTTGGTTTGCTGGTTTGTTGGTTTGTTGGTTTGTTGATTTGTACGTTTGTTGGTTTGGTTGTTTGTTCGTTTGTTCGTTTGTTCGTTTGTTCGTTTGTTGGTTTGTTCGTTTGTTGGTTTGTTGGTTTGTTGGTTTGTTGGTTTGTTGGTTTGTTCGTTTGTTGGTTTGTTGGTTTGTTCGTTTGTTGGTTTGTTGCTTTGTTAGTTTGATGGTTTGTTGGTTTGTTGGTTTGTTGGTTTGTTGGTTTGTTGGTTTGTTGGTTTGTTGATTTGTTGGTTTGTTGGTTTTTTGGTTTGTTGGTTTGTTGGTTTGTTGGTTTGTTGGTTTGTTGGTTTGTTAGTTTGTTGGTTTGTTGGTTTGTTCGTTTGTTGGTTTGTTGGTTTGCTGGTTTGTTGCTTTGTTGGTTTGTTGCTTTGTTGGTTTGTTGGTTTAGTTGTTTGTTGGTTTGTTAATTTGTTGGTTTGTTGGTTTGTTGGTTTGTTGGTTTGTTGGTTTGTTGGTTTGTTGGGTTGTTGGTTTGTTGGTTTGTTGGTTTGTTGGTTTGTTGGTTTGTTTGTTTGTTCGTGTGTTCGTTTGTTCGTTTGTTCGTTTGTTGGTTTGTTGGTTTGTTGGTTTGTTGGTTTGTTGGTTTGTTGGTTTGGTGGTTTGTTGGTTTGTTGGTTTGTTGGTTTGTTGGTTTGTTTGTTTGTTGGTTTGTTGGTTTGTTGGTTTGTTGGTTGGTTGGTTGGTTGGTTTGTTGGTTTGTTGGTTTGTTGGTTTGTTGGTTTGTTGGTTTGTTGGTTTGTTCGTTTGTTGGTTTGTTCGTTTGTTGGTTTGTCGGTTTGTTGGTTTGTTGGTTTGTTCGTTTGTTGTTTCGTTGGTTTGTTCGTTTGTTAGTTTGTTGGTTTGTTGGTTTGTTGGTTTGTTGGTTTGTTGGTTTGTTCGTTTGTTGGTTTGTTGGTTTGTTCGTTTGTTGGTTTGCTGCTTTGTTGGTTTGATGGTTTGTTGGTTTGTTGGTTTGTTGGTTTGTTGGTTTGTTGGTTTGTTGATTTGTTGGTTTGTTGGTTTGTTGGTTTGTTGGTTTGTTGGTATGTTGGTTTGTTGGTTTGTTGGTTTGTTCGTTTGTTGGTTTGTTGGTTTGCTGGTTTGTTGGTTTGTTGGTTTGTTGATTTGTTCGTTTGTTGGTTTGATTGTTTGTTCGTTTGTTCGTTTGTTCGTTTGTTCGTTTGTTGGTTTGTTCGTTTGTTGGTTTGTTGGTTTGTTGGTTTGTTGGTTTGTTGGTTTGTTAGTTTGTTCGTTTGTTGGTTTGTTGCTTTGTTGGTTTGATGGTTTGTTGGTTTGTTGGTTTGTTGGTTTGTTGGTTTGTTGGTTTGTTGGTTTGTTGATTTGTTGGTTTGTTATTTTTTTGGTTTGTTGGTTTGTTGGTTTGTTGGATTGTTGGTTTGTTGGTTTGTTGGTTTGTTGGTTTGTTGGTTTGTTCGTTTGTTGGTTTGTTGGTTTGCTGGTTTGTTGGTTTGTTGGTTTGTTGGTTTGTTGGTTTGTTGGTTTGTTCGTTTGTTGGTTAGGTTGTTTTTTCGTTTGTTCGTTTGTTCGTTTGTTCGTTTGTTGGTTTGTTCGTTTGTTGGTTTGTTGGTTTGTTGGTTTGTTGCTTTGTTGGTTTGTTGGTTTAGTTGTTTGTTGGTTTGTTAATTTGTTGGTTTGTTGGTTTGTTGGTTTGTTGGTTTGTTGGTTTGTTGGGTTGTTGGTTTGTTGGTTTGTTGGTTTGTTTGTTTGTTCGTGTGTTTGTTTGTTCGTTTGTTCGTTTGTTGGTTTGTTGGTTTGTTGGTTTGTTGGTTTGTTGGTTTGTTGGTTTGTTGGTTTGTTGGTTTGTTGGTTTGGTGGTTTGGTGGTTTGTTGGTTTGTTGGTTTGTTGGTTTGCTGGTTCGTTTGTTTGTTCGTTTGTTCTTTTGTTCGTTTGTTGGTTTTTTGGTTTGTTCGTTTGTTGGTTTGTTAGTTTGTTGGTTTGTTGGTTTGTTAGTTTGTTGGTTTGTTGGTTTGTTGGTTTGTAAGTTTGTTGGTTTGTTGGTTTATTGGTTTGTTGGTATGTTTGTTTGTTCGTTTGTTGGCTTGTTGGTTTGTTGGTTTGTTGGTTTGTTGGTTTGTTGGTTTGTTGATTTGTTGGTTTAGTCGTTTGTTGGTTTGTTTGTTTGTTGGCTTGCTGGTTTGTTGGTTTATTGGTTTGTTGGTTTGTTGGTTTGTTGGTTTGTTGGTTTGTTGGTTTGTTGGTTTGTTCGTTTGTTGGTTTGTTCGTTTGTTGTTTCGTTGGTTTGTTCGTTTGTTGGTTTGTTGGTTTGTTGGTTTGTTGGTTTGTTGATTTGTTCGTTTGTTGGTTTGTTGGTTTGTTCGTTTGTTGGTTTGTTGGTTTGTTCGTTTGTTGGTTTGTCGGTTTGTTGGTTTGTTGGTTTGTTCGTTTGTTGTTTCGTTGGTTTGTTCGTTTGTTGGTTTGTTGGTTTGTTGGTTTGTTGGTTTGTTGGTTTGTTGGTTTGTTCGTTTGTTGGTTTGTTGGTTTGTTCGTTTGTTGGTTTGTTGCTTTGTTGGTTTGATGGTTTGTTGGTTTGTTGGTTTGTTGGTTTGTTGGTTTGTTGGTTTGTTGATTTGTTGGTTTGTTGGTTTGTTGGTTTGTTGGTTTGTTGGTATGTTGGTTTGTTGGTTTGTTGGTTTGTTCGTTTGTTGGTTTGTTGGTTTGCTGGTTTGTTGGTTTGTTGGTTTGTTGATTTGTTCGTTTGTTGGTTTGGTTGTTTGTTGGTTTGTTGCTTTGTTGGTTTGATGGTTTGTTGGTTTGTTGGTTTGTTGGTTTGTTGGTTTGTTGGTTTGTTGGTTTGTTGATTTGTTGATTTGTTGGTTTGTTGGTTTTTTGGTTTGTTGGTTTGTTGGTTTGTTGGTTTGTTGGTTTGTTGGTTTGTTAGTTTGTTGGTTTGTTGGTTTGTTCGTTTGTTGGTTTGTTGGTTTGCTGGTTTGTTGGTTTGTTGGTTTGTTGCTTTGTTGGTTTGTTGGTTTAGTTGTTTGTTGGTTTGTTAATTTGTTGGTTTGTTGGTTTGTTGGTTTGTTGGTTTGTTGGTTTGTTGGTTTGTTGGGTTGTTGGTTTGTTGGTTTGTTGGTTTGTTGGTTTGTTGGTTTGTTTGTTTGTTCGTGTGTTCGTTTGTTCGTTTGTTCGTTTGTTGGTTTGTTGGTTTGTTTGTTTGTTGGTTTGTTGGTTTGTTGGTTTGTTGGTTTGTTGGTTTGGTGGTTTGTTGGTTTGTTGGTTTGTTGGTTTGTTGGTTTGTTTGTTTGTTGGTTTGTTGGTTTGTTGGTTTGCTGGTTGGTTGGTTTGTTGGTTTGTTGGTTTGTTGGTTTGTTGGTTTGTTGGTTTGTTGGTTTGTTCGTTTGTTGGTTTGTTCGTTTGTTGGTTTGTCGGTTTGTTGGTTTGTTGGTTTGTTCGTTTGTTGTTTCGTTGGTTTGTTCGTTTGTTGGTTTGTTGGTTTGTTGGTTTGTTGGTTTGTTGGTTTGTTCGTTTGTTGGTTTGTTGGTTTGTTCGTTTGTTGGTTTGCTGCTTTGTTGGTTTGATGGTTTGTTGGTTTGTTGGTTTGTTGGTTTGTTGGTTTGTTGGTTTGTTGATTTGTTGGTTTGTTGGTTTGTTGGTTTGTTGGTTTGTTGGTATGTTGGTTTGTTGGTTTGTTGGTTTGTCCGTTTGTTGGTTTGTTGGTTTGCTGGTTTGTTGGTTTGTTGGTTTGTTGATTTGTTCGTTTGTTGGTTTGGTTGTTTGTTCGTTTGTTCGTTTGTTCGTTTGTTCGTTTGTTGGTTTGTTCGTTTGTTGGTTTGTTGGTTTGTTAGTTTGTTGGTTTGTTGGTTTGTTCGTTTGTTGGTTTGTTAGTTTGTTCGTTTGTTGGTTTGTTGCTTTGTTGGTTTGATGGTTTGTTGGTTTGTTGGTTTGTTGGTTTGTTGGTTTGTTGGTTTGTTGGTTTGTTGGTTTGTTGATTTGTTGGTTTGCTGTTTTTTTGGTTTGTTGGTTTGTTGGTTTGTTGGTTTGTTGGTTTGTTGGTTTGTTGGTTTGTTGGTTTGTTGGTTTGTTCGTTTGTTGGTTTGTTGGTTTGCTGGTTTGTTGGTTTGTTGGTTTGTTGGTTTGTTGGTTTGTTGGTTTGTTCGTTTGTTGGTTTGGTTGTTTGTTCGTTTGTTCTTTTGTTCGTTTGTTCGTTTGTTCGTTTGTTCGTTTGTTGGTTTGTTGGTTTGTTGGTTTGTTGCTTTGTTGGTTTGTTGGTTTGTTGGTTTAGTTCTTTGTTGGTTTGTTAATTTGTTGGTTTGTTGGTTTGTTGGTTTGTTGGTTTGTTGGTTTGTTGGGTTGTTGGTTTGTTGGTTTGTTGGTTTGTTGGTTTGTTTGTTTGTTCGTGTGTTTGTTTGTTCGTTTGTTCGTTTGTTGGTTTGTTGGTTTGTTGGTTTGTTGGTTTGTTGGTTTGTTGGTTTGTTGGTTTGTTGGTTTGTTGGTTTGGTGGTTTGGTGTTTTGTTGGTTTGTTGGTTTGTTGGTTTAATGGTTTGTTTGTTTGTTCGTTTGTTCTTTTGTTCGTTTGTTGGTTTTTTGGTTTGTTCGTTTTTTGGTTTGTTAGTTTGTTGGTTTGTTGGTTTGTTAGTTTGTTGGTTTGTTGGTTTGTTGGTTTGTAAGTTTGTTGGTTTGTTGGTTTATTGGTTTGTTGGTATGTTTGTTTGTTCGTTTGTTGGCTTGTTGGTTTGTTGGTTTGTTGGTTTGTTGGTTTGTTGGTTTGTTCGTTTGTTGGTTTGTTCGTTTGTTGGTTTGTCGGTTTGTTGGTTTGTTGGTTTGTTCGTTTGTTGTTTCGTTGGTTTGTTCGTTTGTTGGTTTGTTGGTTTGTTGGTTTGTTGGTTTTTTGGTTTGTTGGTTTGTTCGTTTGTTGGTTTGTTCGTTTGTTGGTTTGTTGCTTTGTTGGTTTAATGGTTTGTTGGTTTGTTGGTTTGTTGGTTTGTTGGTTTGTTGATTTGTTGGTTTGTTGGTTTGTTGGTTTGTTGGTTTGTTGGTATGTTGGTTTGTTGGTTTGTTGGTTTGTTCGTTTGTTGGTTTGTTGTTTGCTGGTTTGTTGGTTTGTTGGTTTGTTGATTTGTACGTTTGTTGGTTTGGTTGTTTGTTCGTTTGTTCGTTTGTTCGTTTGTTCGTTTGTTGGTTTGTTCGTTTGTTGGTTTGTTGGTTTGTTGGTTTGTTGGTTTGTTGGTTTGTTCGTTTGTTGGTTTGTTGGTTTGTTCGTTTGTTGGTTTGTTGCTTTGTTGGTTTGATGGTTTATTGGTTTGTTGGTTTGTTGGTTTGTTGGTTTGTTGGTTTGTTGGTTTGTTGATTTGTTGGTTTGTTGGTTTTTTGGTTTGTTGGTTTGTTGGTTTGTTGGTTTGTTGGTTTGTTGGTTTGTTAGTTTGTTGGTTTGTTAGTTTGTTGGTTTGTTGGTTTGTTCGTTTGTTGGTTTGTTGGTTTGCTGGTTTGTTGGTTTGTTGGTTTGTTGCTTTGTTGGTTTGTTGGTTTAGTTGTTTGTTGGTTTGTTAATTTGTTGGTTTGTTGGTTTGTTGGTTTGTTGGTTTGTTGGTTTGTTGGGTTGTTGGTTTGTTGGTTTGTTGGTTTGTTGGTTTGTTGGTTTGTTTGTTTGTTCGTGTGTTCGTTTGTTCGTTTGTTCGTTTGTTGGTTTGTTGGTTTGTTGGTTTGTTGGTTTGTTGGTTTGTTGGTTTGGTGGTTTGTTGGTTTGTTGGTTTGTTGGTTTGTTGGTTTGTTTGTTTGTTGGTTTGTTGGTTTGTTGGTTTGTTGGTTGGTTGGTTTGTTGGTTTGTTGGTTTGTTGGTTTGTTGGTTTGTTGGTTTGTTGGTTTGTTCGTTTGTTGGTTTGTTCGTTTGTTGGTTTGTCGGTTTGTTGGTTTGTTGGTTTGTTCGTTTGTTGTTTCGTTGGTTTGTTCGTTTGTTGGTTTGTTGGTTTGTTGGTTTGTTGGTTTGTTGGTTTGTTCGTTTGTTGGTTTGTTGGTTTGTTCGTTTGTTGGTTTGCTGCTTTGTTGGTTTGATGGTTTGTTGGTTTGTTGGTTTGTTGGTTTGTTGGTTTGTTGGTTTGTTGGTTTGTTGATTTGTTGGTTTGTTGGTTTGTTGGTTTGTTGGTTTGTTGGTATGTTGGTTTGTTGGTTTGTTGGTTTGTTCGTTTGTTGGTTTGTTGGTTTGCTGGTTTGTTGGTTTGTTGGTTTGTTGATTTGTTCGTTTGTTGGTTTGGTTGTTTGTTCGTTTGTTCGTTTGTTCGTTTGTTCGTTTGTTGGTTTGTTCGTTTGTTGGTTTGTTGGTTTGTTGGTTTGTTGGTTTGTTGGTTTGTTCGTTTGTTGGTTTGTTAGTTTGTTCGTTTGTTGGTTTGTTACTTTGTTGGTTTGATGGTTTGTTGGTTTGTTGGTTTGTTGGTTTGTTGGTTTGTTGGTTTGTTGGTTTGTTGATTTGTTGGTTTGTTATTTTTTTGGTTTGTTGGTTTGTTGGTTTGTTGGTTTGTTGGTTTGTTGGTTTGTTGGTTTGTTGGTTTGTTGGTTTGTTCGTTTGTTGGTTTGTTGGTTTGCTGGTTTGTTGGTTTGTTGGTTTGTTGGTTTGTTGGTTTGTTGGTTTGTTCGTTTGTTGGTTTGGTTGTTTGTTCGTTTGTTCGTTTGTTCGTTTGTTGGTTTGTTCGTTTGTTGGTTTGTTGGTTTGTTGGTTTGTTGCTTTGTTGGTTTGTTGGTTTAGTTGTTTGTTGGTTTGTTAATTTGTTGGTTTGTTGGTTTGTTGGTTTGTTGGTTTGTTGGTTTGTTGGGTTGTTGGTTTTTTGGTTTGTTGGTTTGTTTGTTTGTTCGTGTGTTTGTTTGTTCGTTTGTTCGTTTGTTGGTTTGTTGGTTTGTTGGTTTGTTGGTTTGTTGGTTTGTTGGTTTGTTGGTTTGTTGGTTTGTTGGTTTGTTGGTTTGTTGGTTTGGTGGTTTGGTGGTTTGTTGGTTTGTTGGTTTGTTGGTTTGCTGGTTTATTTGTTTGTTTGTTTGTTCTTTTGTTCGTTTGTTGGTTTTTTGGTTTGTTCGTTTGTTGGTTTGTTAGTTTGTTGGTTTGTTGGTTTGTTAGTTTGTTGGTTTGTTGGTTTGTTGGTTTGTAAGTTTGTTGGTTTGTTGGTTTATTGGTTTGTTGGTATGTTTGTTTGTTCGTTTGTTGGCTTGTTGGTTTGTTGGTTTGTTGGTTTGTTGGTTTGTTGATTTGTTGGTTTAGTCGTTTGTTGGTTTGTTTGTTTGTTGGCTTGCTGGTTTGTTGGTTTATTGGTTTGTTGGTTTGTTGGTTTGTTGGTTTGTTGGTTTGTTGGTTTGTTGGTTTGTTGGTTTGTTGTTTTGTTGGTTTGTTGGTTTGTTGGTGTGTTCGTTTGTTAGTTTATTGGTTTCTTCGTTGGTTGGTTTGTTGGTTTGTTGGTTTGTTGGTTTGTTCGTTTGTTCGTTTGTTGGTTTGTTGGTTTGTTGGTTGGTTGGTTTGTTGGTTTGTTGGTTTGTTGGTTTATTGGTTTGTTAGATTGTTCGTTTGTTGGTTTGTTGGTTTGTTGGTTTGTCGGTTTGTTGGTTTGTTGGTTTGTTCGTTTGTTGTTTTGTTGGTTTGTTCGTTTGTTGGTTTGTTGGTTTGTTTGTTTGTTGGTTTGTTGGATTGTTGGTTTGTTCGTTTGTTGGTTTGTTGGTTTGTTGGTTTGTTGGTTTGTTGGTTTGTTGGTTTGTTGGTTTGTTGGTTTGTTGGTTTGTTGCTTTGTTGGTTTGTTGGTTTGCTGGTTTTTTGGTTTGTTCGTTTGTTGGTTTGTTGGTTTGTTGGTTTGTTCGTTTGTTCGTTTGTTGGTTTGTTGATTGGTTGGTTTGTTGGTTTGTTGGTTTGTTGGTTTGTTGGTTTGTTGGTTTGTTGGTTTGTTCGTTTGTTGGTTTGTTAGTTTGTTGGTTTGTTCGTTTGTTGGTTTGTTCGTTTGTTGGTTTGTCGGTTTGTAGGTTTGTTGGTTTGTTCGTTTGTTGTTTCGTTGGTTTGTTCGTTTGTTGGTTTGTTGGCTTGTTGGTTTGTTGGTTTGTTGGTTTGTTCGTTTGTTGGTTTGTTGGTTTGTTCGTTTTTTGGTATGTTAGTTTGTTGGTTTGTTGGTTTGTTGGTTTGTTGGTTTGTTGGTGTGTTGGTTTGTTGGTTTGTTGGTTTGTTGGTTTGTTCGTTTGTTGGTTTGTTAGTTTGTTCGTTTGTTGGTTTGTTGCTTTGTTGGTTTGATGGTTTGTTGGTTTGTTGGTTTGTTGGTTTGTTGGTTTGTTGGTTTGTTAGTTTGTTGATTTGTTGGTTTGTTATTTTTTTGGTTTGTTGGTTTGTTGGTTTGTTGGTTTGTTGGTTTGTTGGTTTGTTGGTTTGTTGGTTTGTTGGTTTGTTCGTTTGTTGGTTTGTTGGTTTGCTGGTTTGTTGGTTTGTTGGTTTGTTGGTTTGTTGGTTTGTTGGTTTGTTGGTTTGTTCGTTTGTTGGTTTGGTTGTTTGTTCGTTTGTTCGTTTGTTCGTTTCTTCGTTTGTTGGTTTGTTCATTTGTTGGTTTGTTGGTTTGTTGGTTTGTTGCTTTGTTGGTTTGTTGGTTTAGTTGTTTGTTGGTTTGTTAATTTGTTGGTTTGTTGGTTTGTTGGTTTGTTGGTTTGTTGGGTTGTTGGTTTGTTGGTTTGTTGGTTTGTTTGTTTGTTCGTGTGTTTGTTTGTTCGTTTGTTCATTTGTTGGTTTGTTGGTTTGTTGGTTTGTTGGTTTGTTGGTTTGTTGGTTTGTTGATTTGTTGGTTTGTTGGTTTGTTGGTTTGGTGGTTTGGTGGTTTGTTGGTTTGTTGGTTTGTTGGTTTGCTGGTTTGTTTGTTTGTTCGTTTGTTCTTTTGTTCGTTTGTTGGTTTTTTGGTTTGTTCGTTTGTTAGTTTGTTAGTTTGTTGGTTTGTTGGTTTGTTAGTTTGTTGGTTTGTTGGTTTGTTGGTTTGTTGGTTTGTAAGTTTGTTGGTTTGTTGGTTTATTGGTTTGTTGGTATGTTTGTTTGTTCGTTTGTTGGCTTGTTGGTTTGTTGGTTTGTTGGTTTGTTGGTTTGTTGGTTTGTTGATTTGTTGGTTTAGTCGTTTGTTGGTTTGTTTGTTTGTTGGCTTGCTGGTTTGTTGGTTTATTGGTTTGTTGGTTTGTTGGTTTGTTGGTTTGTTGGTTTGTTGGTTTGTTGGTTTGTTGGTTTGTTGTTTTGTTGGTTTGTTGGTTTGTTGGTGTGTTCGTTTGTTAGTTTATTGGTTTCTTCGTTGGTTGGTTTGTTGGTTTGTTGGTTTGTTGGTTTGTTCGTTTGTTCGTTTGTTGGTTTGTTGGTTTGTTGGTTTGTTAGATTGTTCGTTTGTTGGTTTGTTGGTTTATTGGTTTGTTGGTATGTTTGTTTGTTCGTTTGTTGGCTTGTTGGTTTGTTGGTTTGTTGGTTTGTTGGTTTGTTGGTTTGTTGATTTGTTGGTTTAGTCGTTTGTTGGTTTGTTTGTTTGTTGGCTTGCTGGTTTGTTGGTTTATTGGTTTGTTGGTTTGTTGGTTTGTTGGTTTGTTGGTTTGTTGGTTTGTTGGTTTGTTGGTTTGTTGTTTTGTTGGTTTGTTGGTTTGTTGGTGTGTTCGTTTGTTAGTTTATTGGTTTCTTCGTTGGTTGGTTTGTTGGTTTGTTCGTTTGTTCGTTTGTTGGTTTGTTGATTGGTTGGTTTGTTTTTTTTTGTAGGTTTGTTGGTTTGATGGTTTGTTGGTTTGTTGGTTTGTTGGTTTGTTGGTTTGTTGGTTTGTTGGTTTGTTGGTTTGTTGGTTTGTTGGTTTGTTGGTTTGTTGGTTTGTTCGTTTGTTGGTTTGTTGGTTTGTTGGTTTGTTGGTTTGTTGGTTTAGTTGTTTGTTGGTTTTTTGGTTTGTTGGTTTGTTGGTTTGTTGGTTTGTTCGTTTGTTGGTTTGTTGGTTTGTTCGTTTGTTGGTTTGTTGGTTTGTTGGCTTGTTGGTTTGTTGGTTTGCTGGTTTGGTGATTTGTTCGTTTGTTGGTTTCTTGGTTTGTTCGTTTGTTGGTATGTTGGTTTGTTGGTTGATTGGTTTGTTGGTTTGTTGGTTTGTTGCTTTGTTGGTTTGTTGATTTGTTGGTTTGTTTTTTTTTGTAGGTTTGTTGGTTTGATGGTTTGTTGGTTTGTTGGTTTGTTGGTTTGTTGGTTTGTTGGTTTGTTGGTTTGTTGGTTTGTTGGTTTGTTGGTTTGTTGGTTTGTTGGTTTGTTCGTTTGTTGGTTTGTTGGTTTGTTGGTATGTTGGTTTGTTGATTTGCTCGTTTGTTGGTTTGTTTGTTTGTTCGTTGTTCGTTTGTTCGTTTGTCCGTTTGTTCGTTTGTTCGTTTGTTCGTTTGTTCGTGTGTTCGTTTGTTCGTTTGTTCGTTTGTTTGTTTGTTCGTTTGTTGTTTGTTGGTTTGTTTGTTTGTTGGTTTGTTGGTTTGTTGGTTTAGTTGTTTGTTGGTTTTTTGGTTTGTTGGTTTGTTGGTTTGTTGGTTTGTTCGTTTGTTGGTTTGTTGGTTTGTTCGTTTGTTGGTTTGTTGGTTTGTTGGCTTGTTGGTTTGTTGGTTTGCTGGTTTGGTGATTTGTTCGTTTGTTGGTTTCTTGGTTTGTTCGTTTGTTGGTATGTTGGTTTGTTGGTTGATTGGTTTGTTGGTTTGTTGGTTTGTTGCTTTGTTGGTTTGTTGATTTGTTGGTTTTTTTTTTTTTGTAGGTTTGTTGGTTTGATGGTTTGTTGGTTTGTTGGTTTGTTGGTTTGTTGGTTTGTTGGTTTGTTGGTTTGTTGGTTTGTTGGTTTGTTGGTTTGTTGGTTTGTTCGTTTGTTGGTTTGTTGGTTTGTTGGTATGTTGGTTTGTTGATTTGCTCGTTTGTTGGTTTGTTTGTTTGTTCGTTGTTCGTTTGTTCGTTTGTCCGTTTGTTCGTTTGTTCGTTTGTTCGTTTGTTCGTGTGTTCGTTTGTTCGTTTGTTCGTTTGTTCGTTTGTTCGTTTGTTCGTTTTTTCGTTTGTTCGTTTGTTTGTTTGTTCGTTTGTTGTTTGTTGGTTTGTTGGTTTGTTGGTTTGTTGGTTTGTTGGTTTAGTTGTTTGTAGGTTTGTTGGTTTGTTGGTTTGTTGTTTTGTTGATTTGTTGGTTTGTTGGTTTATTGGTTTGTTGGTTTGTTGGTTTGTTCGTTTGTTGGTTTGTTGGTTTGTTGGTTTGTTGGTTTGTTGATTTGTTCGTTTGTTGGTTTGTTTGTTTGTTGGTTTGCTGGTTTATTGGTTTGTTCGTTTGTTGGTTTGTTGGTTTGTTGGTTTGTTGGTTTGTTGGTTTGTTGGTTTGTTGGTTTGTTGGTTAGTTGGTTTGTTGGTTTGTTGGTTTGGTCGTTTGTTGGTTTGTTGGTTTGTTCGTTTGTTGGTTTGTTGGTTTGTTGCTTTGTTGGTTTGATGGTTTGTTGGTTTGTTGGTTTGTTGGTTTATTGGTTTGTTGGTTTGTTGGTTTGTTGGTTTGTTGGTTTGTTGGTTTGTTGGTTTGTTGGTTTGTTGGTTTGTTAGTTTGTTCGTTTGTTGGTTTGTTGGTTTGCTGGTTTGTTGGTTTGTTGGTTTGTTGATTTGTTCGTTTGTTGGTCTGGTTGTTTGTTCATTTGTTCGTTTGTTGGTTTGTCCGTTTGTTGGTTTGTTGGTTCGTTGGTTTGTTGGTTTGTTGGTTTGTTGGTTTGTTGGTTTGTTGGTTTGTTGGTTTGTTGGTTTGTTGGTTTGTTGGTTTGTTGGTTTGGTGGTTTGGTGGTTTGTTGGTTTGTTGGTTTGTTGGTTTGTTGGTTTGATTGTTTGTTCGTTTGTTCTTTTGTTCGTTTGTTGGTTTGTTGGTTTGTTCGTTTGTTGGTTTGTTAGTTTGTCGGTTTGTTGGTTTGTTAGTTTGTTGGTTTGTTGGTTTGTTGGTTTGTAAGTTTGTTGGTTTGTTGGTTTGTTAGTTTATTGGTTTGTTGGTTTGTTTGTTTGTTTGTTTGTTGGCTTGTTGGTTTGTTGGTTTGTTGGTTTGTTGGTTTGTTGGTTTGTTGGTTTGTTGGTTTGTTGGTTTGTTGGTTTGTTGATTTGTTGGTTTAGTCGTTTGTTGGTTTGTTGGTTTGTTGGCTTGCTGGTTTGTTGGTTTATTGGTTTGTTGGTTTGTTGGTTTGTTGGATTGTTGGTTTGTTGGTTTGTTGGTTTGTTGGTTTGTTGGTTTGTTGGTTTGTTGGTTTGTTGGTTTGTTGGTGTGTTCGTTTGTTAGTTTATTGGTTTCTTCGTTTGTTGGTTTATTGGTTTGTTCGTTTCTTGGTTTGTTCGTTTGTTGGTTTGTTGTTTCGTTGGTTTGTTCGTTTGTTGGTTGGTTGGTTTGTTGGTTTGTTGGTTTGTTGGTTTGTTCGTTTGTTGGTTTGGTGGTTTGTTGGTTTGTTCGTTTGTTGTTTCGTTGGTTTGTTCGTTTGTTGGTTTGTTGGTTTGTTGGTTTGTTCGTTGGTGGTTTGTTAGTTTTTTGGTTTGTTGGTTTGTTCGTTTGGTGGTTTGTTGCTTTGTTGGTTTGATGGTTTGTTGGTTTGTTGGTTTGTTGGTTTGTTGGTTTGTTGGTTTGTTGGTTTTTTGATTTGTAAGTTTGTTGGTTTGTTGGTTTGTTGGTTTGTTGGTTTGTTGGTTTGTTCGTTTGCTGGTTTGTTGGTTTGCTGGTTTGTTGGTTTGTTGGTTTGTTGGTTTGTTGATTTGTTCGTTTGTTGGTTTGGTTGTTTGTTCGTTCGTGTGTTTGTTCGTTTGTTGGTTTGTTCGTTTGTTGGTTTGTTGGTTTGTTGGTTTGTTGGTTTGTTGGTTTGTTCGTTTGTTGGTTTGTTGGTTTGTTCGTTTGTTGGTTTGTTGGCTTGCTGGTTTGTTGGTTTGTTGGTTTGTTACTTTGTTGGTTTGTTGGTTTAGTTGTTTGTTAATTTGTTAATTTGTTGGTTTGTTGGTTTGTTGGTTTGTTGGTTTGTTGGTTTGTTGGTTTGTTGGGTTGTTGGTTTGTTGGTTTGTTGGTTTGTTGGTTTGTTGGTTTGTTTGTTTGTTCGTGTGTTCGTTTGTTCGTTTGTTCGTTTGTTGGTTTGTTGGTTTGTTGGTTTGTTGGTTTGTTGGTTTGGTGGTTTGTTGGTTTGTTGGTTTGTTGGTTTGTTGGTTTGTTTGTTTGTTGGTTTGTTAGTTTGTTGGTTTGTTGGTTGGTTGGTGGGTTGGTTTGTTGGTTTGTTGGTTTGTTGGTTTGTTGGTTTGTTGGTTTGTTGGTTTGTTGGTTTGTTCGTTTGTTGGTTTGTTCGTTTGTTGGTTTGTCGGTTTGTTGGTTTGTTGGTTTGTTCGTTTGTTGTTTCGTTGGTTTGTTCGTTTGTTAGTTTGTTGGTTTGTTGGTTTGTTGGTTTGTTGGTTTGTTGGTTTGTTCGTTTGTTGGTTTGTTGGTTTGTTCGTTTGTTGGTTTGCTGCTTTGTTGGTTTGATGGTTTGTTGGTTTGTTGGTTTGTTGGTTTGTTGGTTTGTTGGTTTGTTGATTTGTTGGTTTGTTGGTTTCTTGGTTTGTTGGTTTGTTGGTATGTTGGTTTGTTGGTTTGTTGGGTTGTTCGTTTGTTGGTTTGTTGGTTTGCTGGTTTGTTGGTTTATTGGTTTGTTGATTTGTTGGTTTGTTGGTATGTTGGTTTGTTGATTTGCTCGTTTGTTGGTTTGTTTGTTTGTTCGTTGTTCGTTTGTTCGTTTGTCCGTTTGTTCGTTTGTTCGTTTGTTCGTTTGTTCGTGTGTTCGTTTGTTCGTTTGTTCGTTTGTTCGTTTGTTCGTTTGTTCGTTTTTTCGTTTGTTCGTTTGTTTGTTTGTTCGTTTGTTGTTTGTTGGTTTGTTGGTTTGTTGGTTTGTTGGTTTGTTGGTTTAGTTGTTTGTAGGTTTGTTGGTTTGTTGGTTTGTTGTTTTGTTGATTTGTTGGTTTGTTGGTTTATTGGTTTGTTGGTTTGTTGGTTTGTTCGTTTGTTGGTTTGTTGGTTTGTTGGTTTGTTGGTTTGTTGATTTGTTCGTTTGTTGGTTTGTTTGTTTGTTGGTTTGCTGGTTTATTGGTTTGTTCGTTTGTTGGTTTGTTGGTTTTTTGGTTTGTTGGTTTGTTGGTTTGTTG
The DNA here is from genome assembly GCA_958298945.1 of Atherix ibis. Classification (NCBI taxonomy): domain Eukaryota; kingdom Metazoa; phylum Arthropoda; class Insecta; order Diptera; family Athericidae; genus Atherix; species Atherix ibis. The sequence goes on from OY282608.1 coordinate 103,079,244, forward strand.
GTTAGTTGGTTTGTTGGTTTGTTGGTTTGTTCGTTTGTTGGTTTGTTGGTTTGTTGCTTTGTTGGTTTGATGGTTTGTTGGTTTGTTGGTTTGTTGGTTTATTGGTTTGTTGGTTTGTTGGTTTGTTGGTTTGTTGGTTTGTTGGTTTGTTGGTTTGTTGGTTTGTTGGTTTGTTGGTTTGTTAGTTTGTTCGTTTGTTGGTTTGTTGGTTTGCTGGTTTGTTGGTTTGTTGGTTTGTTGATTTGTTCGTTTGTTGGTCTGGTTGTTTGTTCATTTGTTCGTTTGTTGGTTTGTTGGTTTGTTGGTTTGTTGGTTTGTTGGTTTGTTGGTTTGTTGGTTTGTTGGTTTGTTGGTTTGTTGGTTTGTTGGTTTGTTGGTTTGTTGGTTTGTTGGTTTGTTGGTTTGGTGGTTTGTTGGTTTGTTGGTTTGTTGGTTTGTTGGTTTGTTGGTTTGTTGGTTTGTTTGTTTGTTCGTTTGTTCTTTTGTTCGTTTGTTGGTTTGTTGGTTTGTTCGTTTGTTGGTTTGTTAGTTTGTCGGTTTGTTGGTTTGTTAGTTTGTTGGTTTGTTGGTTTGTTGGTTTGTAAGTTTGTTGGTTTGTTGGTTTGTTAGTTTATTGGTTTGTTGGTTTGTTTGTTTGTTTGTTTGTTGGCTTGTTGGTTTGTTGGTTTGTTGGTTTGTTGGTTTGTTGGTTTGTTGGTTTGTTGGTTTGTTGGTTTGTTGATTTGTTGGTTTAGTCGTTTGTTGGTTTGTTGGTTTGTTGGCTTGCTGGTTTGTTGGTTTATTGGTTTGTTGGTTTGTTGGTTTGTTGGATTGTTGGTTTGTTGGTTTGTTGGTTTGTTGGTTTGTTGGTTTGTTGGTTTGTTGGTTTGTTGGTTTGTTGGTGTGTTCGTTTGTTAGTTTATTGGTTTCTTCGTTTGTTGGTTTATTGGTTTGTTCGTTTCTTGGTTTGTTCGTTTGTTGGTTTGTTGTTTCGTTGGTTTGTTCGTTTGTTGGTTGGTTGGTTCGTTGGTTTGTTGGTTTGTTGGTTTGTTCGTTTGTTGGTTTGGTGGTTTGTTGGTTTGTTCGTTTGTTGTTTCGTTGGTTTGTTCGTTTGTTGGTTTGTTGGTTTGTTGGTTTGTTCGTTGGTAGTTTGTTAGTTTTTTGGTTTGTTGGTTTGTTCGTTTGGTGGTTTGTTGCTTTGTTGGTTTGATGGTTTGTTGGTTTGTTGGTTTGTTGGTTTGTTGGTTTGTTGGTTTGTTGGTTTTTTGATTTGTAAGTTTGTTGGTTTGTTGGTTTGTTGGTTTGTTGGTTTGTTGGTTTGTTGGTTTGTTCGTTTGCTGGTTTGTTGGTTTGCTGGTTTGTTGGTTTGTTGGTTTGTTGGTTTGTTGATTTGTTCGTTTGTTGGTTTGGTTGTTTGTTCGTTCGTTTGTTTGTTCGTTTGTTGGTTTGTTCGTTTGTTGGTTTGTTGGTTTGTTGGTTTGTTGGTTTGTTGGTTTGTTCGTTTGTTGGTTTGTTCGTTTGTTGGTTTGTTGGCTTGCTGGTTTGTTGGTTTGTTGGTTTGTTGCTTTGTTGGTTTGTTGGTTTAGTTGTTTGTTAATTTGTTAATTTGTTGGTTTGTTGGTTTGTTGGTTTGTTGGTTTGTTGGTTTGTTGGTTTGTTGGTTTGTTGGGTTGTTGGTTTGTTGGTTTGTTGGTTTGTTGGTTTGTTGGTTTGTTTGTTTGTTCGTGTGTTCGTTTGTTCGTTTGTTCGTTTGTTGGTTTGTTGGTTTGTTGGTTTGTTGGTTTGTTGGTTTGGTGGTTTGTTGGTTTGTTGGTTTGTTGGTTTGTTGGTTTGTTTGTTTGTTGGTTTGTTAGTTTGTTGGTTTGTTGGTTGGTTGGTGGGTTGGTTTGTTGGTTTGTTGGTTTGTTGGTTTGTTGGTTTGTTGGTTTGTTGGTTTGTTCGTTTGTTGGTTTGTTCGTTTGTTGGTTTGTCGGTTTGTTGGTTTGTTGGTTTGTTCGTTTGTTGTTTCGTTGGTTTGTTCGTTTGTTGGTTTGTTGGTTTGTTGGTTTGTTGGTTTGTTGGTTTGTTGGTTTGTTCGTTTGTTGGTTTGTTGGTTTGTTCGTTTGTTGGTTTGCTGCTTTGTTGGTTTGATGGTTTGTTGGTTTGTTGGTTTGTTGGTTTGTTGGTTAGTTGGTTTGTTGGTTTGTTGATTTGTTGGTTTGTTGGTTTCTTGGTTTGTTGGTTTGTTGGTATGTTGGTTTGTTGGTTTGTTGGTTTGTTCGTTTGTTGGTTTGTTGGTTTGCTGGTTTGTTGGTTTATTGGTTTGTTGATTTGTTCGTTTGTTGGTTCGGTTGTTTGTTCGTTTGTTCGTTTGTTCGTTTGTTCGTTTGTTGGTTTGTTCGTTTGTTGGTTTGTTGGTTTGTTGGTTTGTTGGTTTGTTGATTTGTTCGTTTGTTGGTTTGTTAGTTTGTTCGTTTGTTGGTTTGTTGCTTTGTTGGTTTGATGGTTTGTTGGTTTGTTGGTTTGTTGGTTTGTTGGTTTGTTGGTTTGTTGGTTTGTTGATTTGTTGGTTTGTTATTTTTTTGGTTTGTTGGTTTGTTGGTTTGTTGGTTTGTTGGTTTGTTGGTTTGTTGGTTTGTTCGTTTGTTGGTTTGTTGGTTTGCTGGTTTGTTGGTTTGTTGGTTTGTTGGTTTGTTGGTTTGTTCGTTTGTTGGTTTGGTTGTTTGTTCGTTTGTTCGTTTGTTCGTTTGTTCGTTTGTTCGTTTGTTCGTTTGTTGGTTAGTTCGTTTGTTGGTTTGTTGGTTTGTTGCTTTGTTGGTTTGTTGGTTTAGTTGTTTGTTGGTTTGTTAATTTGTTGGTTTGTTGGTTTGTTGGTTTGTTGGTTTGTTGGTTTGTTTGTTTGTTGGTTTGTTTGTTTGTTCGTGTGTTTGTTTGTTGGTTTGTTTGTTTGTTGGTTTGTTGGTTTGTTGGTTTTTGGTTTGTTGGTTTGTTGGTTTGTTGGTTTGTTCGTTTGTTGGTTTGTTGGTTTGTCGGTTTGTTGGTTTGTTGGTTTGTTCGTTTGTTGTTTCGTTGGTTTGTTCGTTTGTTGGTTTGTTGGTTTGTTGGTTTGTTGGTTTGTTGGTTTGTTCGTTTGTTGGTTTGTTGGTTTGTTCGTTTGTTGGTTTGCTGCTTTGTTGGTTTGATGGTTTGTTGGTTTGTTGGTTTGTTGGTTTGTTGGTTTGTTGGTTTGTTGATTTGTTGGTTTGTTGGTTTGTTGGTTTGTAGGTTTGTTGGTATGTTGGTTTGTTGGTTTGTTGGTTTGTTCGTTTGTTGGTTTGTTGGTTTGCTGGTTTGTTGGTTTGTTGGTTTGTTGATTTGTTCGTTTGTTGGTTTGGTTGTTTGTTCGTTTGTTCGTTTGTTCGTTTGTTCGTTTGTTAGTTTGTTCGTTTGTTCGTTTGTTGGTTTGTTGGTTTGTTGGTTTGTTGGTTTGTTGGTTTGTTCGTTTGTTGGTTTGTTAGTTTGTTCGTTTGTTGGTTTGTTGCTTTGTTGGTTTGATGGTTTGTTGGTTTGTTGGTTTGTTGGTTTGTTGGTTTGTTGGTTTGTTGGTTTGTTGGTTTCTTGATTTGTTGGTTTGTTATTTTTTTGGTTTGTTGGTTTGTTGGTTTGTTGGGTTGTTGGTTTGTTGGTTTGTTGGTTTGTTGGTTTGTTCGTTTGTTGGTTTGTTGGTTTGCTGGTTTGTTGGTTTGTTGGTTTGTTGGCTTGTTGGTTTGTTCGTTTGTTGGTTTGGTTGTTTGTTCGTTTGTTCGTTTTTTCGTTTGTTCGTTTGTTCGTTTGTTCGTTTGTTGGTTTGTTCGTTTGTTGGTTTGTTGGTTTGTTGGTTTGTTGCTTTGTTGGTTTGTTGGTTTAGTTGTTTGTTGGTTTGTTAATTTGTTGGTTTGTTGGTTTGTTGGTTTGTTGGTTTGTTGGGTTGTTGGTTTGTTGGTTTGTTGGTTTGTTTGTTTGTTCGTGTGTTTGTTTGTTCGTTTGTTCGTTTGTTGGTTTGTTGGTTTGTTGGTTTGTTAGTTTGTTGGTTTGTTGGTTTATTGGTTTGATGGTTTGTTGGTTTGGTGGTTTGGTGGTTTGTTGGTTTGTTGGTTTGTTGGTTTGCTGGTTTGTTTGTTTGTTCGTTTGTTCTTTTGTTCGTTTGTTGGTTTTTTGGTTTGTTTGTTTGTTGGTTTGTTAGTTTGTTGGTTTGTTGGTTTGTTAGTTTGTTGGTTTGTTGGTTTGTTGGTTTGTAAGTTTGTTGGTTTGTTGGTTTATTGGTTTGTTGGTATGTTTGTTTGTTCGTTTGTTGGCTTGTTGGTTTGTTGGTTTGTTGGTTTGTTGGTTTGTTGGTTTGTTGGTTTGTTGATTTGTTGGTTTAGTCGTTTGTTGGTTTGTTTGTTTGTTGGCTTGCTGGTTTGTTGGTTTATTGGTTTGTTGGTTTGTTGGTTTGTTGGTTTGCTGCTTTAATGGTTTGATGGTTTGTTGGTTTGTTGGTTTGTTGGTTTGTTGGTTTGTTGGTTTGTTGGTTTGTTGGTTTGTTGGTTTGTTGGTTTGTTGGTTTGTTGGTTTGTTGGTTTGTTGGTTTGTTGGTTTGTTGGTTTGTTGGTTTGTTCGTTTGTTGGTTTGTTGGTTTGTTGGTATGTTGGTTTGTTGATTTGCTCGTTTGTTGGTTTGTTTGTTTGTTCGTTGTTCGTTTGTTCGTTTGTTCGTTTGTTCGTTTGTTCTTTTGTTCGTTTGTTCGTTTGTTCGTGTGTTCGTTTGTTCGTTTGTTCGTTTGTTCGTTTGTTCGTTTGTTCGTTTTTTCGTTTGTTTGTTTGTTTGTTTGTTCGTTTGTTGTTTGTTGGTTTGTTGGTTTGTTGGTTTGTTGGTTTGTTGGTTTAGTTGTTTGTAGGTTTGTTGGTTTGTTGGTTTGTTGGTTTGTTGATTTGTTGGTTTGTTGGTTTATTGGTTTGTTGGTTTGTTGGTTTGTTCGTTTGTTGGTTTGTTGGTTTGTTGGTTTGTTGGTTTGTTGATTTGTTCGTTTGTTGGTTTGTTGGTTTGTTTGTTTGTTGGTTTGTTGGTTTATTGGTTTGTTCGTTTGTTGGTTTGTTGGTTTGTTGGTTTGTTCGTTTGTTGGTTTGTTGGTGTGTTGGTTTGTTGGTTAGTTGGTTTGGTGGTTTGTTGGTTTGGTCGTTTGTTGGTTTGTTGGTTTGTTCGTTTGTTGGTTTGTTGGTTTGTTGGTTTGTTGGTTTGATGGTTTGTTGGTTTGTTGGTTTGTTGGTTTGTTGGTTTGTTGGTTTGTTGGTTTGTTGGTTTGTTGGTTTGTTGGTTTGTTGGTTTGTTGGTTTGTTAGTTTGTTCGTTTGTTGGTTTGTTGGTTTGCTGGTTTGTTGGTTTGTTGGTTTGTTGATTTGTTCGTTTGTTGGTCTGGTTGTTTGTTCGTTTGTTCGTTTGTTCGTTTGTTGGTTTGTCCTTTTGTTGGTTTGTTGGTTTGTTGGTTTGTTGGTTTGTTGGTTTGTTGGTTTGTTGGTTTGTTGGTTTGTTGGTTTGTTGGTTTGTTGGTTTGTTGGTTTGTTGGTTTGGTGGTTTGTTGGTTTGTTGGTTTGTTGGTTTGTTGGTTTGTTTGTTTGTTCGTTTGTTCTTTTGTTCGTTTGTTGGTTTTTTGGTTTGTTCATTTGTTGGTTTGTTAGTTTGTCGGTTTGTTGGTTTGTTAGTTTGTTGGTTTGTTGGTTTGTTGGTTTGTAAGTTTGTTGGTTTGTTGGTTTGTTAGTTTATTGGTTTGTTGGTTTGTTTGTTTGTTTGTTTGTTGGCTTGTTGGTTTGTTGGTTTGTTGGTTTGTTGGTTTGTTGGTTTGTTGGTTTGTTGGTTTGTTGGTTTGTTGGTTTGTTGGTTTGTTGATTTGTTGGTTTAGTCGTTTGTTGGTTTGTTGGTTTGTTGGCTTGCTGGTTTGTTGGTTTATTGTTTTGTTGGTTTGTTGGTTTGTTGGATTGTTGGTTTGTTGGTTTGTTGGTTTGTTGTTTTGTTGGTTTGTTGGTTTGTTGGTTTGTTGGTGTGTTCGTTTGTTAGTTTATTGGTTTTTTCGTTTGTTGGTTTATTGGTTTGTTGGTTTCTTGGTTTGTTCGTTTGTTGGTTTGTTGTTTCGTTGGTTTGTTCGTTTGTTGGTTGGTTGGTTTGTTGGTTTGTTGGTTTGTTGGTTTGTTCGTTTGTTGGTTTGGTGGTTTGTTGGTTTGTTCGTTTGTTGTTTCGTTGGTTTGTTCGTTTGTTGGTTTGTTGGTTTGTTGGTTTGTTCGTTTGTTGGTTTGTTCGTTTTTTGGTTTGTTGGTTTGTTGCTTTGTTGGTTTGATGGTTTGTTGGTTTGTTGGTTTGTTGGTTTGTTGGTTTGTTGGTTTGTTGATTTGTTGTTTTGTTGGTTTGTTGGTTTGTTGGTTTGTTGGTTTGTTGGTTTGTTGGTTTGTTGGTTTGTTCGTTTGCTGGTTTGTTGGTTTGCTGGTTTGTTGGTTTGTTGGTTTGTTGGTTTGTTGATTTGTTCGTTTGTTGGTTTGGTTGTTTGTTCGTTTGTTCGTTTGTTCGTTTGTTGGTTTGTTCGTTTGTTGGTTTGTTGGTTTGTTGGTTTGTTGGTTTGTTGGTTTGTTCGTTTGCTGGTTTGTTGGTTTGTTCGTTTGTTGGTTTGTTGCTTTGTTGGTTTGATGGTTTGTTTGATTGTTGGTTTGTTGGTTTGTTTGTTTGTTGGTTTGTTGGTTTGTTGATTTGTTGGTTTGTTGGTTTGTTGGTTTGTTGGTTTGTTTGTTTGTTGGTTTGTTGGTTTGTTGGTTTGTTGGTTTGTTGGTTTGTTGGTTTGTTCGTTTGTTGGTTTGTTGGTTTGCTGGTTTGTTGGTTTGTTGGTTTGTTGGTTTGTTGGTTTGTTCGTTTGTTGGTTTGGTTGTTTGTTCGTTTGTTCGTTTGTTCGTTTGTTCGTTTGTTCGTTTGTTGGTTTGTTGGTTTGTTGGTTAGTTGGTTTGTTGGTTTGTTGGTTTGTTGGTTTGGTGGTTTGTTGGTTTGTTGGTTTGTTGGTTTGTTGGTTTGTTTGTTTGTTCGTTTGTTCTTTTGTTCGTTTGTTGGTTTGTTGGTTTGTTCGTTTGTTGGTTTGTTAGTTTGTTGGTTTGTTGGTTTGTTAGTTTGTTGGTTTGTTGGTTTGTTGGTTTGTTGGCTTGTTGGTTTGTTGGTTTGTTGGTTTGTTGGTTTGTTGGTTTGTTGGTTTGTTGATTTGTTGGTTTAGTCGTTTGTTAGTTTGTTTGTTTGTTGGCTTGCTGGTTTGTTGGTTTATTGGTTTGTTGGTTTGTTGGTTTGTTGGTTTGTTGGTTTGTTGGTTTGTTGATTTGTTGGTTTAGTCGTTTGTTGGTTTGTTTGTTTGTTGGCTTGCTGGTTTGTTGGTTTATTGGTTTGTTGGTTTGTTGGTTTGTTTGTTTGTTGGTTTGTTCGTTTGTTCGTTTGTTCGTTTGTTGGTTTGTTGGTTTGTTGGTTGGTTGGTTTGTTGGTTTGTTGGTTTGTTCGTTTGTTGGTATGTTAGTTTGTTGGTTTGTTTGTTTGTTCGTTGGTTGGTTTGTTGGTTTGTTGGTTTGTTGGTTTGCTGGTTTGTTGGTTTGTTGGTTTGTTGGTTTGTTGGTTTGTTGGTTTGTTCGTTTGTTGGTTTGTTGGTTTGTTGGTATGTTGGTTTGTTGATTTGCTCGTTTGTTGGTTTGTTTGTTTGTTCGTTGTTCGTTTGTTCGTTTGTTCGTTTGTTCGTTTGTTCGTTTGTTCGTTTGTTCGTTTGTTCGTTTGTTCGTTTGTTCGTTTGTTCGTTTGTTCGTTTGTTCGTTTGTTCGTCTGTTCGTTTGTTCGTTTGTTCGCGTGTTCGTTTGTTCGTTTGTTCGTTTGTTCGTTTTTTCGTTTGTTCGTTTGTTTGTTTGTTCGTTTGTTGTTTGTTGGTTTGTTTGTTTGTTGGTTTGTTGGTTTGTTGGTTTGTTGGTTTAGTTGTTTGTTTGTTTGTTGGTTTGTTGGTTTGTTGGTTTGTTGGTTTGTTGGTTTGTTGGTTTGTTGGTTTGTTGGTTTGTTGGTTTGTTGGTTTGTTGGTTTGTTGGTTTGTTGGTTTGTTGGTTTGTTGGTTTGTTGGTTTGTTGGTTTGTTGGTTTGTTGGTTTGTTGGTTTGTTGGTTTGTTGGTTTGTTCGTTTGTTGGTTTGTTGGTTTGTTCGTTTGTTGGTTTGTTGGTTTGTTGGCTTGCTGGTTTGTTAGTTTGCTGGTTTGCTGATTTATTGGTTTGTTCGTTTGTTGGTTTGGTGGTTTGTTGGTTTGTTCGTTTGTTGTTTTGTTGGTTTGTTCGTTTGTTGGTTTGTTGGTTTGTTGGTTTGTTCGTTTGTTGGTATGTTGGTTTGTTGGTTGATTGGTTTGTTGGTTTGTTGGTTTGTTGGTTTGTTGGTTTGTTGGTTTGTTGGTTTGTTGGTTTGTTGGTTTGTTGGTTTGTTGGTTTGTTGGTTTGTTGGTTTGTTGGTTTGGTGGTTTGTTGGTTTGTTGGTTTGTTGGTTTGTTGGTTTGTCTGTTTGTTCGTTTGTTCTTTTGTTCGTTTGTTGGTTTGTTGGTTTGTTCGTTTGTTGGTTTGTTAGTTTGTCGGTTTGTTGGTTTGTTAGTTTGTTGGTTTGTTGGTTTGTTGGTTTGTAAGTTTGTTGGTTTGTTGGTTTGTTAGTTTATTGGTTTGTTGGTTTGTTTGTTTGTTTGTTTGTTGGCTTGTTGGTTTGTTGGTTTGTTGGTTTGTTGGTTTGTTGGTTTGTTGGTTTGTTGGTTTGTTGGTTTGTTGGTTTGTTGATTTGTTGGTTTAGTCATTTGTTGGTTTGTTGGTTTGTTGGCTTGCTGGTTTGTTGGTTTATTGGTTTGTTGGTTTGTTGGTTTGTTGGCTTGTTGGTTTGTTGGTTTGTTGGTTTGTTGGTTTGTTGGTTTGTTGGTTTGTTGGTTTGTTGGTGTGTTCGTTTGTTAGTTTATTGGTTTCTTCGTTTGTTGGTTTATTGGTTTGTTGGTTTCTTGGTTTGTTCGTTTGTTGGTTTGTTGTTTCGTTGGTTTGTTCGTTTGTTGGTTGGTTGGTTTGTTGGTTTGTTGGTTTGTTGGTTTGTTCGTTTGTTGGTTTGGTGGTTTGTTGGTTTGTTCGTTCGTTGTTCCGTTGGTTTGTTCGTTTGTTGGTTTGTTGGTTTGTTGGTTTGTTCGTTTGTTGGTTTGTTCGTTTTTTGGTTTGTTGGGTTGTTCGTTTGTTGGTTTGTTGCTTTGTTGGTTTGATGGTTTGTTGGTTTGTTGGTTTGTTGGTTTGTTGGTTTGTTGGTTTGTTGATTTGTTGGTTTGTTGGTTTGTTGGTTTGTTGGTTTGTTGGTTTGTTGGTTTGTTCGTTTGCTGGTTTGTTGGTTTGCTGGTTTGTTGGTTTGTTGGTTTGTTGGTTTGTTGGTTTGTTGATTTGTTTGTTTGTTGGTTTGTTGGCTTGCTGGTTTGTTGGTTTATTGTTTTGTTGGTTTGTTGGTTTGTTGGATTGTTGGTTTGTTGGTTTGTTGGTTTGTTGTTTTGTTGGTTTGTTGGTTTGTTGGTTTGTTGGTGTGTTCGTTTGTTAGTTTATTGGTTTTTTCGTTTGTTGGTTTATTGGTTTGTTGGTTTCTTGGTTTGTTCGTTTGTTGGTTTGTTGTTTCGTTGGTTTGTTCGTTTGTTGGTTGGTTGGTTTGTTGGTTTGTTGGTTTGTTGGTTTGTTCGTTTGTTGGTTTGTTGGTTTGTTGCTTTGTTGGTTTGATGGTTTGTTGGTTTGTTGGTTTGTTGGTTTGTTGGTTTGTTGGTTTGTTGATTTGTTGTTTTGTTGGTTTGTTGGTTTGTTGGTTTGTTGGTTTGTTGGTTTGTTGGTTTGTTGGTTTGTTCGTTTGCTGGTTTGTTGGTTTGCTGGTTTGTTGGTTTGTTGGTTTGTTGGTTTGTTGATTTGTTCGTTTGTTGGTTTGGTTGTTTGTTCGTTTGTTCGTTTGTTCGTTTGTTGGTTTGTTCGTTTGTTGGTTTGTTGGTTTGTTGGTTTGTTGGTTTGTTGGTTTGTTCGTTTGCTGGTTTGTTGGTTTGTTCGTTTGTTGGTTTGTTGCTTTGTTGGTTTGATGGTTTGTTTGATTGTTGGTTTGTTGGTTTGTTTGTTTGTTGGTTTGTTGGTTTGTTGATTTGTTGGTTTGTTGGTTTGTTGGTTTGTTGGTTTGTTTGTTTGTTGGTTTGTTGGTTTGTTGGTTTGTTGGTTTGTTGGTTTGTTGGTTTGTTCGTTTGTTGGTTTGTTGGTTTGCTGGTTTGTTGGTTTGTTGGTTTGTTGGTTTGTTGGTTTGTTCGTTTGTTGGTTTGGTTGTTTGTTCGTTTGTTCGTTTGTTCGTTTGTTCGTTTGTTCGTTTGTTGGTTTGTTGGTTTGTTGGTTAGTTGGTTTGTTGGTTTGTTGGTTTGTTGGTTTGGTGGTTTGTTGGTTTGTTGGTTTGTTGGTTTGTTGGTTTGTTTGTTTGTTCGTTTGTTCTTTTGTTCGTTTGTTGGTTTGTTGGTTTGTTCGTTTGTTGGTTTGTTAGTTTGTTGGTTTGTTGGTTTGTTAGTTTGTTGGTTTGTTGGTTTGTTGGTTTGTTGGCTTGTTGGTTTGTTCGTTTGTTGGTTTGTTGGTTTGTTGGTTTGTTGGTTTGTTGATTTGTTGGTTTAGTCGTTTGTTAGTTTGTTTGTTTGTTGGCTTGCTGGTTTGTTGGTTTATTGGTTTGTTGGTTTGTTGGTTTGTTGGTTTGTTGGTTTGTTGGTTTGTTGATTTGTTGGTTTAGTCGTTTGTTGGTTTGTTTGTTTGTTGGCTTGCTGGTTTGTTGGTTTATTGGTTTGTTGGTTTGTTGGTTTGTTTGTTTGTTGGTTTGTTCGTTTGTTCGTTTGTTCGTTTGTTGGTTTGTTGGTTTGTTGGTTGGTTGGTTTGTTGGTTTGTTGGTTTGTTCGTTTGTTGGTATGTTAGTTTGTTGGTTTGTTTGTTTGTTCGTTGGTTGGTTTGTTGGTTTGTTGGTTTGTTGGTTTGCTGGTTTGTTGGTTTGTTGGTTTGTTGGTTTGTTGGTTTGTTGGTTTGTTCGTTTGTTGGTTTGTTGGTTTGTTGGTATGTTGGTTTGTTGATTTGCTCGTTTGTTGGTTTGTTTGTTTGTTCGTTGTTCGTTTGTTCGTTTGTTCGTTTGTTCGTTTGTTCGTTTGTTCGTTTGTTCGTTTGTTCGTTTGTTCGTTTGTTCGTTTGTTCGTTTGTTCGTTTGTTCGTTTGTTCGTTTGTTCGTTTGTTCGTCTGTTCGTTTGTTCGTTTGTTCGCGTGTTCGTTTGTTCGTTTGTTCGTTTGTTCGTTTTTTCGTTTGTTCGTTTGTTTGTTTGTTCGTTTGTTGTTTGTTGGTTTGTTTGTTTGTTGGTTTGTTGGTTTGTTGGTTTGTTGGTTTAGTTGTTTGTTTGTTTGTTGATTTGTTGGTTTGTTGGTTTGTTGGTTTGTTGGTTTGTTGGTTTGTTGGTTTGTTGGTTTGTTGGTTTGTTGGTTTGTTGGTTTGTTGGTTTGTTGGTTTGTTGGTTTGTTGGTTTGTTGGTTTGTTGGTTTGTTGGTTTGTTGGTTTGTTGGTTTGTTGGTTTGTTGGTTTGTTGGTTTGTTCGTTTGTTGGTTTGTTGGTTTGTTCGTTTGTTGGTTTGTTGGTTTGTTGGCTTGCTGGTTTGTTAGTTTGCTGGTTTGCTGATTTATTGGTTTGTTCGTTTGTTGGTTTGGTGGTTTGTTGGTTTGTTCGTTTGTTGTTTTGTTGGTTTGTTCGTTTGTTGGTTTGTTGGTTTGTTGGTTTGTTCGTTTGTTGGTATGTTGGTTTGTTGGTTGATTGGTTTGTTGGTTTGTTGGTTTGTTGGTTTGTTGGTTTGTTGGTTTGTTGGTTTGTTGGTTTGTTGGTTTGTTGGTTTGTTGGTTTGTTGGTTTGGTGGTTTGTTGGTTTGTTGGTTTGTTGGTTTGTTGGTTTGTCTGTTTGTTCGTTTGTTCTTTTGTTCGTTTGTTGGTTTGTTGGTTTGTTCGTTTGTTGGTTTGTTAGTTTGTCGGTTTGTTGGTTTGTTAGTTTGTTGGTTTGTTGGTTTGTTGGTTTGTAAGTTTGTTGGTTTGTTGGTTTGTTAGTTTATTGGTTTGTTGGTTTGTTTGTTTGTTTGTTTGTTGGCTTGTTGGTTTGTTGGTTTGTTGGTTTGTTGGTTTGTTGGTTTGTTGGTTTGTTGGTTTGTTGGTTTGTTGGTTTGTTGATTTGTTGGTTTAGTCATTTGTTGGTTTGTTGGTTTGTTGGCTTGCTGGTTTGTTGGTTTATTGGTTTGTTGGTTTGTTGGTTTGTTGGCTTGTTGGTTTGTTGGTTTGTTGGTTTGTTGGTTTGTTGGTTTGTTGGTTTGTTGGTTTGTTGGTGTGTTCGTTTGTTAGTTTATTGGTTTCTTCGTTTGTTGGTTTATTGGTTTGTTGGTTTCTTGGTTTGTTCGTTTGTTGGTTTGTTGTTTCGTTGGTTTGTTCGTTTGTTGGTTGGTTGGTTTGTTGGTTTGTTGGTTTGTTGGTTTGTTCGTTTGTTGGTTTGGTGGTTTGTTGGTTTGTTCGTTCGTTGTTCCGTTGGTTTGTTCGTTTGTTGGTTTGTTGGTTTGTTGGTTTGTTCGTTTGTTGGTTTGTTCGTTTTTTGGTTTGTTGGGTTGTTCGTTTGTTGGTTTGTTGCTTTGTTGGTTTGATGGTTTGTTGGTTTGTTGGTTTGTTGGTTTGTTGGTTTGTTGGTTTGTTGATTTGTTGGTTTGTTGGTTTGTTGGTTTGTTGGTTTGTTGGTTTGTTGGTTTGTTGGTTTGTTCGTTTGCTGGTTTGTTGGTTTGCTGGTTTGTTGGTTTGTTGGTTTGTTGGTTTGTTGATTTGTTTGTTTGTTGGTTTGGTTGTTTGTTCGTTTGTTCGTTTGTTCGTTTGTTGGTTTGTTCGTTTGTTGGTTTGTTGGTTTGTTGGTTTGTTGGTTTGTTGGTTTGTTCGTTTGTTGGTTTGTTGGTTTGTTCGTTTGTTGGTTTGTTGCTTTGTTGGTTTAATGGTTTGTTGGTTTGTTGGTTTGTTGGTTTGTTGGTTTGTTGGTTTGTTGGTTTGTTGGTTTGTTGGTTTGTTGGTTTGTTGATTTGTTGGTTTGTTGGTTTGTTGGTTTATTGGTTTGTTGGTTTGTTGGTTTGTTAGTTTGTTGGTTTGCTGGTTTGTTGGTTTGTTCGTTTGTTGGTTTGTTGGTTTGCTGGTTTGTTGGTTTGTTGGTTTGTTGGCTTGTTGGTTTGTTCGTTTGTTGGTTTGGTTGTTTGTTCGTTTGTTCGTTTGTTCGTTTGTTCGTTTGTTGGTTTGTTCGTTTGTTGGTTTGTTGGTTTGTTGGTTTGTTACTTTGTTGGTTTGTTGGTTTAGTTGTTTGTTGGTTTGTTAATTTGTTCGTTTGTTGGTTTGTTGGTTTGTTGGTTTGTTGGGTTGTTGGTTTGTTGGTTTGTTGGTTTGTTGGTCTGTTTGTTTGTTCGTGTGTTTGTTTGTTCGCTTGTTCGTTTGTTGGTTTGTTGGTTTGTTGGTTAGTTGGTTTGTTGGTTTGTTGGTTTGTTGGTTTGGTGGTTTGTTGGTTTGTTGGTTTGTTGGTTTGTTGGTTTGTTTGTTTGTTCGTTTGTTCTTTTGTTCGTTTGTTGGTTTGTTGGTTTGTTCGTTTGTTGGTTTGTTAGTTTGTTGGTTTGTTGGTTTGTTAGTTTGTTGGTTTGTTGGTTTGTTGGTTTGTTGGTTTGTTGGTTTGTAAGTTTGTTGGTTTGTTGTTTTGTTGGTTTATTGGTTTGTTGTTTTTTTTTGTTCGTTTGTTGGCTTGTTGGTTTGTTGGTTTGTTGGTTTGTTGGTTTGTTGGTTTGTTGGTTTGTTGGTTTGTTGATTTGTTGGTTTAGTCGTTTGTTGGTTTGTTTGTTTGTTGGCTTGCTGGTTTGTTGGTTTATTGGTTTGTTGGTTTGTTGGTTTGTTGGTTTGTTGGTTTGTTGGTTTGTTGGTTTGTTGGTTTGTTGGTTTGATGGTTTGTTTGTTTGTTGGCTTCCTGGTTTGTTGGTTTATTGGTTTGTTGGTTTGTTGGTTTGTTGGTTTGTTGGTTTGTTGTTTTGTTGGTTTGTTGGTTTGTTGGTTTATTGGTTTGTTGTTTTTTTTTTGTTCGTTTGTTGGCTTGTTGGTTTGTTGGTTTGTTGGTTTGTTGGTTTGTTGGTTTATTGGTTTGTTGATTTGTTGGTTTAGTTGTTTGTTGGTTTGTTTGTTTGTTGGCTTGCTGGTTTGTTGGTTTATTGGTTTGTTGGTTTGTTGGTTTGTTGGTTTGTTGGTTTGTTGGTTTGTTGGTTTGTTGGTTTGCTGGTTTGTTGGTTTGTTGGTTTGTTGGTTTGTTGGTTTGTTGGTTTGTTCGTTTGTTGGTTTGTTGGTTTGTTGGTATGTTGGTTTGTTGATTTGCTTGTTTGTTGGTTTGTTTGTTTGTTCGTTGTTCGTTTGTTCGTTTGTTCGTTTGTTCGTTTGTTCGTTTGTTCGTTTGTTCGTTTGTTCGTTTGTTCGTTTGTTCGTTTGTTCGTTTGTTCGTTTGTTCGTTTGTTCGCGTGTTCGTTTGTTCGTTTGTTCGTTTGTTCGTTTTTTCGTTTGTTCGTTTGTTTGTTTGTTCGTTTGTTGTTTGTTGGTTTGTTTGTTTGTTGGCTTGTTGGTTTGTTGGTTTGTTGGTTTAGTTGTTTGTTTGTTTGTTGTTTTTTGGTTTGTTGAATTGTTGGTTTGTTGGTTTGTTGGTTTGTTGGTTTGTTGGTTTGTTGGTTTGTTGGTTTGTTTGTTTGTTGGTTTGTTGGTTTGTGGGTTTGTTGGTTTGTTGGTTTGTTGGTTTGTTGGTTTGTTGGTTTGTTCGTTTGTTGGTTTGTTGGTTTGTTCGTTTGTTGGCTTGTTGGTTTGTTGGCTTGCTGGTTTGTTGGTTTGCTGGTTTGCTGATTTATTGGTTTGTTCGTTTGTTGGTTTGTTGGTTTGTTGGTTTGTTGGTTTGTTGGTTTGTTGGTTTGTTGGTTGGTTGGTTTGTTGGTTTGTTGGTTTGTTGGTTTGTTCGTTTGTTGGTTTGTTGGTTTGTTGGTTTGTCGGTTTGTTGGTTTGTTCGTTTGTTGGTTTGTTCGTTTGTTGGTTTGGTGGTTTGTTAGTTTGTTCGTTTGTTGTTTTGTTGGTTTGTTCGTTTGTTGGTTTGTTGGTTTGTTGGTTTGTTCGTTTGTTGGTATGTTGGTTTGTTGGTTGATTGGTTTGTTAATTTGTTGGTTGTTTGTTTTGTTGGTTTGTTGATTTGTTGGTTTGTTTTTTTTGTAGGTTTGTTGGTTTGTTGGTTTGTTGGTTTGTTGGTTTGTTGGTTTGTTGGTTTGTTGGTTTGTTGGTTTGTTGGTTTGTTGGTTTGTTGGTTTGTTGGTTTGTTGGTTTTTTCGTTTGTTGGTTTGTTGGTTTGTTGGTTTGTTGGTTTGTTGATTTGTTTGTTTGTTGGTTTGTTTGTTTGTTAGTTTGTTTGTATATTGGTTTGTTCGTTTGTTGGTTTGTTGGTTTGTTGGTTTGTTGGTTTGTTGGTTTGTTGGTTTGTTGGTTTGTTTGTTTGTTGGTTTGTTCGTTTGTTGGTTTGTTGGTTTGTTGGTTTTTTGGTTTGTTGGTTTGTTGATTTGATGGTTTGTTTGTTTGTTGGCTTGCTGGTTTGTTGGTTTATTGGTTTGTTGGTTTGTTGGTTTGTTGGTTTGTTGGTTTGTTGTTTTGTTGGTTTGTTGGTTTGTTGGTTTATTGGTTTGTTGTTGTTTTTTTGTTCGTTTGTTGGCTTGTTGGTTTGTTGGTTTGTTGGTTTGTTGGTTTGTTGGTTTGTTGATTTGTTGGTTTAGTCGTTTGTTGGTTTGTTTATTTGTTGGCTTGCTGGTTTGTTGGTTTATTGGTTTGTTGGTTTGTTGGTTTGTTGGTTTGTTGGTTTGTTGGTTTGTTCGTTTGTTCGTTTTTTGGTTTGTTGGTTTGTTGGTTGGTTGGTTTGTTGGTTTGTTGGTTTGTTCGTTTGTTGGTATGTTAGTTTGTTGGTTTGTTGGTTTGTTGGTTTGTTGGTTTGTTGGTTTGTTGGTTTGCTGGTTTGTTGGTTTGTTGGTTTGTTGGTTTGTTGGTTTGTTGGTTTGTTCGTTTGTTGGTTTGTTGGTTTGTTGGTATGTTGGTTTGTTGATTTGCTCGTTTGTTGGTTTGTTTGTTTGTTCGTTGTTCGTTTGTTCGTTTGTTCGTTTGTTCGTTTGTTCGTTTGTTCGTTTGTTCGTTTGTTCGTTTGTTCGTTTGTTCGTTTGTTCGTTTGTTCGTTTGTTCGTTTGTTCGTTTGTTCGCGTGTTCGTTTGTTCGTTTGTTCGTTTGTTCGTTTTTTCGTTTGTTCGTTTGTTTGTTTGTTCGTTTGTTGTTTGTTGGTTTGTTTGTTTGTTGGCTTGTTGGTTTGTTGGTTTGTTGGTTTAGCTGTTTGTTTGTTTGTTGGTTTGTTGGTTTGTTGGTTTGTTGGTTTGTTGGTTTGTTGGTTTGTTGGTTTGTTGGTTTGTTGGTTTGTTGGTTTGTTTGTTTGTTGGTTTGTTGGTTTGTTGGTTTGTTGGTTTGTTGGTTTGTTGGTTTGTTGGTTTGTTCGTTTGTTGGTTTGTTGGTTTGTTCGTTTGTTGGTTTGTTGGTTTGTTGGCTTGCTGGTTTGTTGGTTTGCTGGTTTGCTGATTTATTGGTTTGTTCGTTTGTTGGTTTGTTGGTTTGTTGGTTTGTTGGTTTGTTGGTTTGTTGGTTTGTTGGTTGGTTGGTTTGTTGGTTTGTTGGTTTGTTGGTTTGTTCGTTTGTTGGTTTGTTGGTTTGTTGGTTTGTTGGTTTGTTCGTTTGTTGGTTTGTTGGTTTGTTCGTTTGTTGGTTTGGTGGTTTGTTAGTTTGTTCGTTTGTTGGTTTGTTGGTTTGTTGGTTTGTTGGTTTGTTGGTTTGTTGGTTTGTTGGTTTGCTGGTTTGTTGGTTTGTTGGTTTGTTGGTTTGTTGGTTTGTTAGTTTGTTCGTTTGTTGGTTTGTTGGTTTGTTGGTATGTTGGTTTGTTGATTTGCTCGTTTGTTGGTATGTTTGTTTGTTCGTTGTTCGTTTGTTCGTTTGTTCGTTTGTTCGTTTGTTCGTTTGTTCGTTTGTTCGTTTGTTCGCGTGTTCGTTTGTTCGTTTGTTCGTTTGTTTGTTTTTTCGTTTGTTCGTTTGTTTGTTTGTTCGTTTGTTGTTTGTTGGTTTGTTTGTTTGTTGGCTTGTTGGTTTGTTGGTTTGTTGGTTTAGTTGTTTGTTTGTTTGTTGGTTTGTTGGTTTGTTGGTTTGTTGGTTTGTTGGTTTGTTGGTTTGTTGGTTTGTTGGTTTGTTGGTTTGTTGGTTTGTTGGTTTGTTGGTTTGTTTGTTTGTTGGTTTGTTGGTTTGTTGGTTTGTTGGTTTGTTGGTTTGTTGGTTTGTTGGTTTGTTGGTTTGTTCGTTTGTTGGTTTGTTGGTTTGTTCGTTTGTTGGTTTGTTGGTTTGTTGGCTTGCTGGTTTGTTGGTTTGCTGGTTTGCTGATTTATTGGTTTGTTCGTTTGTTGGTTTGTTGGTTTGTTGGTTTGTTGGTTTGTTGGTTTGTTGGTTTGTTGGTTGGTTGGTTTGTTGGTTTGTTGGTTTGTTGGTTTGTTCGTTTGTTGGTTTGTTGGTTTGTTGGTTTGTTGGTTTGTTCGTTTGTTTGTTTGTTCGTTTGTTGTTTGTTGGTTTGTTCGTTTGTTGGTTTGTTGGTTTGTTGGCTTGCTGGTTTGTTGGTTTGCTGGTTTGCTGATTTATTGGTTTGTTCGTTTGTTGGTTTGTTGGTTTGTTGGTTTGATGGTTTGTTGGTTTGTTGGTTTGTTGGTTGGTTGGTTTGTTGGTTTTTTGGTTTGTTGGTTTGTTCGTTTGTTGGTTTGTTGGTTTGTTGGTTTGTTGGTTTGTTCGTTTGTTGGTTTGTTCGTTTGTTGGTTTGGTGGTTTGTTAGTTTGTTCGTTTGTTGTTTTGTTGGTTTGTTCGTTTGTTGGTTTGTTGGTTTGTTGGTTTGTTCGTTTGTTGGTATGTTGGTTTGTTGGTTGATTGGTTTGTTAATTTGTTGGTTATTTGTTTTGTTGGTTTGTTGATTTGTTGGTTTGTTTTTTTTGTAGGTTTGTTGGTTTGTTGGTTTGTTGGTTTGTTGGTTTGTTGGTTTGTTGGTTTGTTGGTTTGTTGGTTTGTTGGTTTGTTGGTTTGTTGGTTTGTTGGTTTGTTGGTTTGTTGGTTTGTTGGTTTGTTGGTTTGTTGGTTTGTTGGTTTGTTTGTTTGTTGGTTTGTTGGTTTGTTGGTTTTTTGGTTTGTTGGTTTGTTGGTTTGTTGGTTTGTTGGTTTGTTGGTTTGTTGGTTTGTTCGTTTGTTGGTTTGTTGGTTTGTTGGTTTGTTGGTTTGTTGGTTTGTTGATTTGTTCGTTTGTTGGTTTGTTTGTTTGTTAGTTTGTTTGTTTATTGGTTTGTTCGTTTGTTGGTTTGTTGGTTTGTTGGTTTGTTGGTTTGTTTGTTTGTTGGTTTGTTGGTTTGTTTGTTTGTTGGTTTGTTCGTTTGTTGGTTTGTTGGTTTGTTGGTTTGTTGGTTTGTTGATTTGTTCGTTTGTTGGTTTGGTTGTTTGTTCGTTTGTTCGTTTGTTCGTTTGTTGGTTTGTTCGTTTGTTGGTTTGTTGGTTTGTTGGTTTGTTGGTTTGTTGGTTTGTTGGTTTGTTGGTTTGTTCGTTTGTTGGTTTGTTGGTTTGTTCGTTTGTTGGTTTGTTGCTTTGTTGGTTTGATGGTTTGTTGGTTTGTTGGTTTGTTGGTTTGTTGGTTTGTTGGTTTGTTGATTTGTTGGTTTGTTGGTTTGTTAGTTTGTTGGTTTGTTGGTTTGTTGGTTTTTTGGTTTGTTGGTTTGTTGGTTTGTTGGTTTGTTGGTTTGTTCGTTTGTTGGTTTGTTGGTTTGCTGGTTTGTTGGTTTGTTGATTTGTTGGTTTGTTGGTTTGTTCGTTTGTTGGTTTGGTTGTTTGTTCGTTTGTTCGTTTGTTCGTTTGTTCGTTTGTTCGTTTGTTGGTTTGTTCGTTTGTTCGTTTGTTGGTTTGTTGGTTTGTTGGTTTGTTACTTTGTTGGTTTGTTGGTTTAGTTGTTTGTTGGTTTGTTAATTTGTTGGTTTGTTGGTTTGTTGGTTTGTTGGTTTGTTGGGTTGTTGGTTTGTTGGTTTGTTGGTTTGTTTGTTTGTTCGTGTGTTTGTTTGTTCGTTTGTTCGTTTGTTGGTTTGTTGGTTTGTTGGTTAGTTGGTTTGTTGGTTTGTTGGTTTGTTGGTTTGGTGGTTTGTTGGTTTGTTGGTTTGTTGGTTTGTTGGTTTGTTTGTTTGTTCGTTTGTTCTTTTGTTCGTTTGTTGGTTTGTTGGTTTGTTCGTTTGTTGGTTTGTAAGTTTGTTGTTTTGTTGGTTTGTTAGTTTGTTGGTTTGTTGGTTTGTTGGTTTGTTGGTTTGTAAGTTTGTTGGTTTGTTGGTTTGTTGGTTTATTGGTTTGTTTTTTTTTTTTTTGTTCGTTTGTTGGCTTGTTGGTTTGTTGGTTTGTTGGTTTGTTGGTTTGTTGGTTTGTTGGTTTGTTGATTTGTTGGTTTAGTAGTTTGTTGGTTTGTTTGTTTGTTGGCTTGCTGGTTTGTTGGTTTATTGGTTTGTTGGTTTGTGTGTTTGTTGGTTTGTTGGTTTGTTCGTTTGTTCGTTTGTTGGTTTGTTGGTTGCTTGGTTTGTTGGTTTGTTGGTTTGTTGGTTTATTGGTTTGTTAGATTTTTCGTTTGTTGGTTTGTTGGTTTGTCGGTTTGTTGGTTTGTTGGTTTGTTCGTTTGTTGTTTTGTTGGTTTGTTCGTTTGTTGGTTTGTTGGTTTGTTTGTTTGTTGGTTTGTTGGATTGTTGGTTTGTTCGTTTGTTGGTTTGTTGGTTTGTTGGTTTGTTGGTTTGTTGGTTTGTTGGTTTGTTGGTTTGTTGGTTTGTTGGTTTGTTGGTTTGTTGGTTTGTTGGTTTGTTGGTTTGTTGGTTTGCTGGTTTTTTGGTTTGTTCGTTTGTTGGTTTGTTGGTTTGTTAGTTTGTTCGTTTGTTCGTTTGTTGGTTTGTTGATTGGTTGGTTTGTTGGTTTGTTGATTTGTTGGTTTGTTGGTTTGTTGGTTTGTTGGTTTGTTCGTTTGTTGGTTTGTTGGTTTGTTCGTTTGTTGGTATTTTAGTTTGTTGGTTTGTTAGTTTGTTGGTTTGTTAGTTTGTTGGTTTGTTGGTTTGTTGGTTTGTTGGTTTGTTGGTTTGTTGGTTTGTTAGTTTGTTGGTTTGTTGATTGGTTGGTTTGCTGGTTTGTTGGTTTGTTGGTTTGTTGGTTTGTTGGTTTGTTGGTTTGTTCGTTTGTTGGTTTGTTGGTTTGTTGGTATGTTGGCTTGTTGATTTGCTCGTTTGTTGGTTTGTTTGTTTGTTCGTTGTTCGTTTGTTCGTTTGTTCGTTTGTTCGTTTGTTCGTTTGTTCGTTTGTTCGTTTGTTCGTTTGTTCGTTTGTTCGTTTGTTCGCGTGTTCGTTTGTTCGTTTGTTCGTTTGTTCGTTTTTTCGTTTGTTCGTTTGTTTGTTTGTTCGCTTGTTGTTTGTTGGTTTGTTGGTTTGTTGGTTTGTTGGTTTGTTGGTTTGTTGGTTTGTTGGTTTGTTGGTTTGTTGGTTTGTTGGTTTGTTGGTTTGTTGGTTTGTTGGTTTGTTGGTTTGTTGGTTTGTTGGTTTGTTGGTTTGTTGGTTTGTTGGTTTGTTGGTTTGTTGGTTTGTTGGTTTGTTCGTTTGTTGGTTTGTTGGTTTGTTCGTTTGTTGGTTTGTTGGTTTGTTGGCTTGCTGGTTTGTTGGTTTGCTGGTTTGCTGATTTATTGGTTTGTTTGTTTGTTGGTTTGTTGGTTTGTTGGTTTGTTCGTTTGTTGGTTTGTTGGTTTGTTTGTTTGTTCGTGTGTTTGTTTGTTCGTTTGTTCGTTTGTTGGTTTGTTGGTTTGTTGGTTAGTTGGTTTGTTGGTTTGTTGGTTTGTTGGTTTGGTGGTTTGTTGGTTTGTTGGTTTGTTGGTTTGTTGGTTTGTTTGTTTGTTCGTTTGTTCTTTTGTTCGTTTGTTGGTTTGTTGGTTTGTTCGTTTGTTGGTTTGTTAGTTTGTTGGTTTGTTGGTTTGTTAGTTTGTTGGTTTGTTGGTTTGTTGGTTTGTTGGTTTGTAAGTTTGTTGGTTTGTTGGTTTGTTGGTTTATTGGTTTGTTTTTTTTTTTTTTGTTCGTTTGTTGGCTTGTTGGTTTGTTGGTTTGTTGGTTTGTTGGTTTGTTGGTTTGTTGGTTTGTTGGTTTGTTGATTTGTTGGTTTAGTAGTTTGTTGGTTTGTTTGTTTGTTGGCTTGCTGGTTTGTTGGTTTATTGGTTTGTTGGTTTGTTCGTTTGTTTGTTTGTTGGTTTGTTGGTTTGTTGGTTGCTTGGTTTGTTGGTTTGTTGGTTTGTTGGTTTATTGGTTTGTTAGATTTTTCGTTTGTTGGTTTGTTGGTTTGTCGGTTTGTTGGTTTGTTGGTTTGTTCGTTTGTTGTTTTGTTGGTTTGTTCGTTAGTTGGTTTGTTGGTTTGTTTGTTTGTTGGTTTGTTGGATTGTTGGTTTGTTCGTTTGTTGGTTTGTTGGTTTGTTGGTTTGTTGGTTTGTTGGTTTGTTGGTTTGTTGGTTTGTTGGTTTGTTGGTTTGTTGGTTTGTTGGTTTGTTGGTTTGTTGGTTTGTTGGTTTGCTGGTTTTTTGGTTTGTTCGTTTGTTGGTTTGTTGGTTTGTTAGTTTGTTCGTTTGTTCGTTTGTTGGTTTGTTGATTGGTTGGTTTGTTGGTTTGTTGATTTGTTGGTTTGTTGGTTTGTTGGTTTGTTGGTTTGTTGGTTTGTTAGTTTGTTGGTTTGTTGGTTTGTTCGTTTGTTGGTATGTTATTTTGTTGGTTTGTTGGTTTGTTAGTTTGTTGGTTTGTTGGTTTGTTGGTTTGCTGGTTTGTTGGTTTGTTGGTTTGTTGGTTTGTTGGTTTGTTGGTTTGTTGGTTTGTTGGTTTGTTGGTTTGTTTGTTTGTTCGTTTGTTCTTTTGTTCGTTTGTTGGTTCGTTGGTTTGTTCGTTTGTTGGTTTGTTAGTTTGTTGGTTTGTTGGTTTGTTAGTTTGTTGGTTTGTTGGTTTGTTGGTTTGTTGGTTTGTAAGTTTGTTGGTTTATTGGTTTGTTGGTTTATTGGTTTGTTTTTTGTTTTTTTTTGTTCGTTTGTTGGCTTGTTGGCTTGTTGGTTTTTTGGTTTGTTGGTTTGTTGGTTTGTTGGTTTGTTGGTTTGTTGATTTGTTGGTTTAGTAGTTTGTTGGTTTGTTTGTTTGTTGGCTTGCTGGTTTGTTGGTTTATTGGTTTGTTGGTTTGTTCGTTTGTTCGTTTGTTGGTTTGTTGGTTTGTTGGTTGCTTGGTTTGTTGGTTTGTTGGTTTGTTGGTTTATTGGTTTGTTAGATTTTTCGTTTGTTGGTTTGTTGGTTTGTCGGTTTGTTGGTTTGTTGGTTTGTTCGTTTGTTGTTTTGTTGGTTTGTTCGTTTGTTGGTTTGTTGGTTTGTTTGTTTGTTGGTTTGTTGGATTGTTGGTTTGTTCGTTTGTTGGTTTGTTGGTTTGTTGGTTTGTTGGTTTGTTGGTTTGTTGGTTTGTTGGTTTGTTGGTTTGTTGGTTTGTTGGTTTGTTGGTTTGTTGGTTTGTTGGTTTGTTGGTTTGTTGGTTTGTTGGTTTGTTGGTTTGCTGGTTTTTTGGTTTGTTTGTTTGTTGGTTTGTTGGTTTGTTAGTTTGTTCGTTTGTTCGTTTGTTGGTTTGTTAATTGGTTGGTTTGTTGGTTTGTTGATTTGTTGGTTTGTTGGTTTGTTGGTTTGTTGGTTTGTTGGTTTGTTCGTTTGTTGGTTTGTTGGTTTGTTCGTTTGTTAGTATGTTATTTTGTTGGTTTGTTGGTTTGTTGGTTTGTTAGTTTGTTGGTTTGTTGGTTTGTTGGTTTGCTGGTTTGTTGGTTTGTTGGTTTGTTGGTTTGTTGGTTTGTTGGTTTGTTGGTTTGTTCGTTTGTTGGTTTGTTGGTTTGTTGGTATGTTGGTTTGTTGATTTGCTCGTTTGTCGGTTTGTTTGTTTGTTCGTTGTTCGTTTGTTCGTTTGTTCGTTTGTTCGTTTGTTCGTTTGTTCGTTTGTTCGTTTGTTCGTTTGTTCGTTTGTTCGCGTGTTCGTTTGTTCGTTTGTTCGTTTGTTCGTTTTTTCGTTTGTTCGTTTGTTTGTTTGTTCGTTTGTTGTTTGTTGGTTTGTTTGTTTGTTGGTTTGTTGGTTTGTTGGTTTAGTTGTTTGTTTGTTTGTTGGTTTGTTGGTTTGTTGGTTTGTTGGTTTGTTGGTTTGTTGGTTTGTTGGTTTGTTGGTTTGTTGGTTTGTTGGTTTGTTCGTTTGTTGGTTTGTTGGTTTGTTCGTTTGTTGGTTTGTTGGTTTGTTGGCTTGCTGGTTTATTGGTTTGCTAGTTTGCTGATTTATTGGTTTGTTCGTTTGTTGGTTTGTTGGTTTGTTGGTTTGTTCGTTTGTTGGTTTGTTGGTTTGTTGGTTGGTTGGTTTGTTGGTTTGTTGGTTTGTTGGTTTGTTGGTTTGTTCGTTTGTTGGTTTGTTCGTTTGTTGGTTTGGTGGTTTGTTGGTTTGTTCGTTTGTTGTTTTGTTGGTTTGTTCGTTTGTTGGTTTGTTGGTTTGTTGGTTTGTTCGTTTGTTGGTATGTTGGTTTGTTGGTTGATTGGTTTGTTGGTTTGTTGGTTTGTTGTTTTGTTGGTTTGTTGATTTGTTGGTTTGTTTTTTTTTGTAGGTTTGTTGGTTTGTTGGTTTGTTGGTTTGTTGGTTTGTTGGTTTGTTGGTTTGTTGGTTTGTTGGCTTGTTGGTTTGTTGGTTTGTTGGTTTGTTGGTTTGTTGGTTTGTTGGTTTGTTGGTTTGTTGGTTTGTTCGTTTGTTGGTTTGTTGGTTTGTTGGTTTGTTGGTTTGTTGATTTGTTCGTTTGTTGGTTTGTTTGTTTGTTAGTTTGTTTGTTTATTGGTTTGTTCGTTTATTGGTTTGTTGGTTTGTTGGTTTGTTGGTTTGTTTGTTTGTTGGTTTGTTCGTTTGTTGGTTTGTTGGTTTGTTGGTTTGTTGATTTGTTCGTTTGTTGGTTTTTTTGTTTGTTCGTTTGTTCGTTTGTTCGTTTGTTCGTTTGTTCGTTTGTTCGTTTGTTCGTTTGTTCGCTTGTTCGTTTGTTCGTTTGTTCGTTTGCTCGTTTATTTGTTTGTTGTTTGTTGGTTTGTTGGTTTGTTGGTTTGTTGGTTCGTTGGTTTGTTCGTTTGTTGGTTTGTTGGTTAGTTGGTTTGTTGGTTTCTTGGTTTGTTGGTTTGTTGGTTTGTTGGTTTGTTGGTTTGTTGGTTTATTGGTTTATTGGTTTGTTGGTTTGTTCGTTTGTTGGTTTGTTGGTTTGTTCGTTTGTTGGTTTGAGGTTTGTTGGCTTGTTGGTTTGTTGGTTTGCTGGTTTGCTGATTTATTGGTTTGTTCGTTTGTTGGTTTGTTGGTTTGTTCGTTTGTTGGTTTGTTGGTTGGTTGGTTTGTTGGTTTGTTGGTTTGTTGGTTTGTTCGTTTGTTGGTTTGTTGGATTGTTGGTTTGTTCGTTCGTTGGTTTGTTCGTTTGTTGGTTTGGTGGTTTGTTGGTTTGTTCGTTTGTTGTTTCGTTGGTTTGTTCGTTTGTTGGTTTGTTGGTTTGTTGGTTTGTTCGTTTGTTGGTATGTTGGTTTGTTGGTTGATTGGTTTGTTGGTTTGTTGGTTTGTTGCTTTGTTGGTTTGTTGATTTGTTGGTTTGTTTTTTTTAAAGGTTTGTTGGTTTGTTGGTTTGTTGGTTTGTTGGTTTGTTGGTTTGTTGGTTTGTTGGTTTGCTGGTTTGTTAATTTGTTGGTTTGTTGGTTTGTTGGTTTGTTGGTTTGTTGGTTTATTGGTTTGTTGGTTTGTTGGTTTGTTCGTTTATTGGTTTGTTGGTTTGTTGGTTTGTTGATTTGTTCGTTTGTTGGTTTGTTTGTTTGTTGGTTTGTTGGTTTATTGGTTTGTTCGTTTGTTGGTTTGTTGGTTTGTTGGTTTGTTCGTTTGTTGGTTTGTTGGTTTGTTGGTTTGTTGGTTTGTTGGTTTGTTGGTTTGTTGGTTTGTTGGTTTGTTGGTTTTGTCGTTTGTTGGTTTGTTGGTTTGTTCGTTTGTTGGTTTGTTGGTTTGTTGCTTTGTTGGTTTGATGGTTTGTTGGTTTGTTGGTTTGTTGGTTTGTTGGTTTGTTGGTTTGTTGGTTTGTTGGTTTGTTGGTTTGTTGGTTTGTTGGTTTGTTGGTTCGTTGGTTTGTTCGTTTGTTCGTTTGTTCGTTTGTTCGTTTGTTCGTTTGTTCGTTTGTTGGTTTGTCCGTTTGTTGGTTTGTTGGTTTGTTGGTTTGTTGGTTTGTTGGTTTGTTGGTTTGTTGGTTTGTTGGATTGTTGGTTTAGTTGTTTGTTGGTTTGTTAATTTGTTGGTTTGTTTGTTTGTTGGTTTGTTGGTTTGTTGGTTTGTTGGTTTGTTGGTTTGTTGGTTTGATGGTTTGTTGGGTTGTTGATTTGTTGGTTTGTTGGTTTGTTTGTTTGTTCGTTTGTTCGTTTGTTCGTTTGTTCGTTTGTTAGTTTGTTCGTTTGTTCGTTTGTTCGTTTGTTTGTTTGTTCGTTTGTTGGTGTGTTGGTTTGTTGGTTTGTTGGTTTGTTGGTTTGTTGGTTTGTTGGTTTGGTGGTTTGTTGGTTTGTTGGTTTGTTGGTTTGTTGGTTTGTTGGTTTGTTTGTTTGTTCGTTTGTTCTTTTGTTCGTTTGTTGGTTTGTTGGTTTGTTGGTTTGTTGGTTTGTTGGTTTGTTGGTTTGTTGATTTGTTGGTTTAGTCGTTGTTGGTTTGTTGGCTTGCTGGTTTGTTGGTTTATTGGTTTGTTGGTTTGTTGGTTTGTTGGCTTGTTGGTTTGTTGGTTTGTTGGTTTGTTGGTTTGTTGGTTTGTTGGTTTGTTTGTTTGTTCGTTTGTTCTTTTGTTCATTTGTTGGTTTGTTGGTTTGTTCGTTTGTTGGTTTGTAAGTTTGTTGTTTTGTTGGTTTGTTAGTTTGTTGGTTTGTTGGTTTGTTGGTTTGTTGGTTTGTAAGTTTGTTGGTTTGTTGGTTTGTTGGTTTATTGGTTTGTTTTTTTTTTTTTTGTTCGTTTGTTGGCTTGTTGGTTTGTTGGTTTGTTGGTTTGTTGGTTTGTTGGTTTGTTGGTTTGTTGATTTGTTGGTTTAGTAGTTTGTTGGTTTGTTTGTTTGTTGGCTTGCTGGTTTGTTGGTTTATTGGTTTGTTGGTTTGTGTGTTTGTTGGTTTGTTGGTTTGTTCGTTTGTTCGTTTGTTGGTTTGTTGGTTTGTTGGTTTGTTGGTTGCTTGGTTTGTTGGTTTGTTGGTTTGTTGGTTTATTGGTTTGTTAGATTTTTCGTTTGTTGGTTTGTTGGTTTGTCGGTTTGTTGGTTTGTTGGTTTGTTCGTTTGTTGTTTTGTTGGTTTGTTCGTTTGTTGGTTTGTTGGTTTGTTTGTTTGTTGGTTTGTTGGATTGTTGGTTTGTTCGTTTGTTGGTTTGTTGGTTTGTTGGTTTGTTGGTTTGTTGGTTTGTTGGTTTGTTGGTTTGTTGGTTTGTTGGTTTGTTGGTTTGTTGGTTTGTTGGTTTGTTGGTTTGTTGGTTTGCTGGTTTTTTGGTTTGTTCGTTTGTTGGTTTGTTGGTTTGTTAGTTTGTTCGTTTGTTCGTTTGTTGGTTTGTTGATTGGTTGGTTTGTTGGTTTGTTGATTTGTTGGTTTGTTGGTTTGTTGGTTTGTTGGTTTGTTCGTTTGTTGGTTTGTTGGTTTGTTCGTTTGTTGGTATTTTAGTTTGTTGGTTTGTTAGTTTGTTGGTTTGTTAGTTTGTTGGTTTGTTGGTTTGTTGGTTTGTTGGTTTGTTGGTTTGTTGGTTTGTTAGTTTGTTGGTTTGTTGATTGGTTGGTTTGCTGGTTTGTTGGTTTGTTGGTTTGTTGGTTTGTTGGTTTGTTGGTTTGTTCGTTTGTTGGTTTGTTGGTTTGTTGGTATGTTGGCTTGTTGATTTGCTCGTTTGTTGGTTTGTTTGTTTGTTCGTTGTTCGTTTGATCGTTTGTTCGTTTGTTCGTTTGTTCGTTTGTTCGTTTGTTCGTTTGTTCGTTTGTTCGCGTGTTCGTTTGTTCGTTTGTTCGTTTGTTCGTTTTTTCGTTTGTTCGTTTGTTTGTTTGTTCGTTTGTTGTTTGTTGGTTTGTTGGTTTGTTGGTTTGTTGGTTTGTTGGTTTGTTGGTTTGTTGGTTTGTTGGTTTGTTGGTTTGTTGGTTTGTTGGTTTGTTGGTTTGTTGGTTTGTTGGTTTGTTGGTTTGTTGGTTTGTTGGTTTGTTGGTTTGTTGGTTTGTTGGTTTGTTGGTTTGTTGGTTTGTTGGTTTGTTCGTTTGTTGGTTTGTTGGTTTGTTCGTTTGTTGGTTTGTTGGTTTGTTGGCTTGCTGGTTTGTTGGTTTGCTGGTTTGCTGATTTATTGGTTTGTTTGTTTGTTGGTTTGTTGGTTTGTTGGTTTGTTCGTTTGTTGGTTTGTTGGTTTGTTTGTTTGTTCGTGTGTTTGTTTGTTCGTTTGTTCGTTTGTTGGTTTGTTGGTTTGTTGGTTAGTTGGTTTGTTGGTTTGTTGGTTTGTTGGTTTGGTGGTTTGTTGGTTTGTTGGTTTGTTGGTTTGTTGGTTTGTTTGTTTGTTCGTTTGTTCTTTT
This sequence comes from Atherix ibis, assembly GCA_958298945.1. Taxonomy (NCBI): domain Eukaryota; kingdom Metazoa; phylum Arthropoda; class Insecta; order Diptera; family Athericidae; genus Atherix; species Atherix ibis. The sequence continues at coordinate 103,106,995 of OY282608.1, forward strand.
GTTCGTTTGTTGGTTTGTTGGTTTGTTCGTTTGTTGGTTTGTTAGTTTGTTGGTTTGTTGGTTTGTTAGTTTGTTGGTTTGTTGGTTTGTTGGTTTGTTGGTTTGTAAGTTTGTTGGTTTGTTGGTTTGTTGGTTTATTGGTTTGTTTTTTTTTTTTTTGTTCGTTTGTTGGCTTGTTGGTTTGTTGGTTTGTTGGTTTGTTGGTTTGTTGGTTTGTTGGTTTGTTGGTTTGTTGATTTGTTGGTTTAGTAGTTTGTTGGTTTGTTTGTTTGTTGGCTTGCTGGTTTGTTGGTTTATTGGTTTGTTGGTTTGTTCGTTTGTTTGTTTGTTGGTTTGTTGGTTTGTTGGTTGCTTGGTTTGTTGGTTTGTTGGTTTGTTGGTTTATTGGTTTGTTAGATTTTTCGTTTGTTGGTTTGTTGGTTTGTCGGTTTGTTGGTTTGTTGGTTTGTTCGTTTGTTGTTTTGTTGGTTTGTTCGTTAGTTGGTTTGTTGGTTTGTTTGTTTGTTGGTTTGTTGGATTGTTGGTTTGTTCGTTTGTTGGTTTGTTGGTTTGTTGGTTTGTTGGTTTGTTGGTTTGTTGGTTTGTTGGTTTGTTGGTTTGTTGGTTTGTTGGTTTGTTGGTTTGTTGGTTTGTTGGTTTGCTGGTTTTTTGGTTTGTTCGTTTGTTGGTTTGTTGGTTTGTTAGTTTGTTCGTTTGTTCGTTTGTTGGTTTGTTGATTGGTTGGTTTGTTGGTTTGTTGATTTGTTGGTTTGTTGGTTTGTTGGTTTGTTGGTTTGTTGGTTTGTTAGTTTGTTGGTTTGTTGGTTTGTTCGTTTGTTGGTATGTTATTTTGTTGGTTTGTTGGTTTGTTAGTTTGTTGGTTTGTTGGTTTGTTGGTTTGCTGGTTTGTTGGTTTGTTGGTTTGTTGGTTTGTTGGTTTGTTGGTTTGTTGGTTTGTTGGTTTGTTGGTTTGTTTGTTTGTTCGTTTGTTCTTTTGTTCGTTTGTTGGTTCGTTGGTTTGTTCGTTTGTTGGTTTGTTAGTTTGTTGGTTTGTTGGTTTGTTAGTTTGTTGGTTTGTTGGTTTGTTGGTTTGTTGGTTTGTAAGTTTGTTGGTTTATTGGTTTGTTGGTTTATTGGTTTGTTTTTTGTTTTTTTTTGTTCGTTTGTTGGCTTGTTGGTTTGTTGGTTTTTTGGTTTGTTGGTTTGTTGGTTTGTTGGTTTGTTGGTTTGTTGATTTGTTGGTTTAGTAGTTTGTTGGTTTGTTTGTTTGTTGGCTTGCTGGTTTGTTGGTTTATTGGTTTGTTGGTTTGTTCGTTTGTTCGTTTGTTGGTTTGTTGGTTTGTTGGTTGCTTGGTTTGTTGGTTTGTTGGTTTGTTGGTTTATTGGTTTGTTAGATTTTTCGTTTGTTGGTTTGTTGGTTTGTCGGTTTGTTGGTTTGTTGGTTTGTTCGTTTGTTGTTTTGTTGGTTTGTTCGTTTGTTGGTTTGTTGGTTTGTTTGTTTGTTGGTTTGTTGGATTGTTGGTTTGTTCGTTTGTTGGTTTGTTGGTTTGTTGGTTTGTTGGTTTGTTGGTTTGTTGGTTTGTTGGTTTGTTGGTTTGTTGGTTTGTTGGTTTGTTGGTTTGTTGGTTTGTTGGTTTGTTGGTTTGTTGGTTTGTTGGTTTGTTGGTTTGCTGGTTTTTTGGTTTGTTTGTTTGTTGGTTTGTTGGTTTGTTAGTTTGTTCGTTTGTTCGTTTGTTGGTTTGTTAATTGGTTGGTTTGTTGGTTTGTTGATTTGTTGGTTTGTTGGTTTGTTGGTTTGTTGGTTTGTTGGTTTGTTCGTTTGTTGGTTTGTTGGTTTGTTCGTTTGTTAGTATGTTATTTTGTTGGTTTGTTGGTTTGTTGGTTTGTTAGTTTGTTGGTTTGTTGGTTTGTTGGTTTGCTGGTTTGTTGGTTTGTTGGTTTGTTGGTTTGTTGGTTTGTTGGTTTGTTGGTTTGTTCGTTTGTTGGTTTGTTGGTTTGTTGGTATGTTGGTTTGTTGATTTGCTCGTTTGTCGGTTTGTTTGTTTGTTCGTTGTTCGTTTGTTCGTTTGTTCGTTTGTTCGTTTGTTCGTTTGTTCGTTTGTTCGTTTGTTCGTTTGTTCGTTTGTTCGCGTGTTCGTTTGTTCGTTTGTTCGTTTGTTCGTTTTTTCGTTTGTTCGTTTGTTTGTTTGTTCGTTTGTTGTTTGTTGGTTTGTTTGTTTGTTGGTTTGTTGGTTTGTTGGTTTAGTTGTTTGTTTGTTTGTTGGTTTGTTGGTTTGTTGGTTTGTTGGTTTGTTGGTTTGTTGGTTTGTTGGTTTGTTGGTTTGTTGGTTTGTTGGTTTGTTCGTTTGTTGGTTTGTTGGTTTGTTCGTTTGTTGGTTTGTTGGTTTGTTGGCTTGCTGGTTTATTGGTTTGCTAGTTTGCTGATTTATTGGTTTGTTCGTTTGTTGGTTTGTTGGTTTGTTGGTTTGTTCGTTTGTTGGTTTGTTGGTTTGTTGGTTGGTTGGTTTGTTGGTTTGTTGGTTTGATGGTTTGTTGGTTTGTTGGTTTGTTGATTTGTTCGTTTGTTGGTTTGTTGGTTTGTTGGTTTGTTGGTTTGTTCGTTTGTTGGTTTGTTCGTTTGTTGGTTTGGTGGTTTGTTGGTTTGTTCGTTTGTTGTTTTGTTGGTTTGTTCGTTTGTTGGTTTGTTGGTTTGTTGGTTTGTTCGTTTGTTGGTATGTTGGTTTGTTGGTTGATTGGTTTGTTGGTTTGTTGGTTTGTTGTTTTGTTGGTTTGTTGATTTGTTGGTTTGTTTTTTTTGTAGGTTTGTTGGTTTGTTGGTTTGTTGGTTTGTTGGTTTGTTGGTTTGTTGGTTTGTTGGTTTGTTGGCTTGTTGGTTTGTTGGTTTGTTGGTTTGTTGGTTTGTTGGTTTGTTGGTTTGTTGGTTTGTTGGTTTGTTCGTTTGTTGGTTTGTTGGTTTGTTGGTTTGTTGGTTTGTTGATTTGTTCGTTTGTTGGTTTGTTTGTTTGTTAGTTTGTTTGTTTATTGGTTTGTTCGTTTATTGGTTTGTTGGTTTGTTGGTTTGTTGGTTTGTTTGTTTGTTGGTTTGTTCGTTTGTTGGTTTGTTGGTTTGTTGGTTTGTTGATTTGTTCGTTTGTTGGTTTTTTTGTTTGTTCGTTTGTTCGTTTGTTCGTTTGTTCGTTTGTTCGTTTGTTCGTTTGTTCGTTTGTTCGCTTGTTCGTTTGTTCGTTTGTTCGTTTGCTCGTTTATTTGTTTGTTGTTTGTTGGTTTGTTGGTTTGTTGGTTTGTTGGTTCGTTGGTTTGTTCGTTTGTTGGTTTGTTGGTTAGTTGGTTTGTTGGTTTCTTGGTTTGTTGGTTTGTTGGTTTGTTGGTTTGTTGGTTTGTTGGTTTATTGGTTTATTGGTTTGTTGGTTTGTTCGCTTGTTGGTTTGTTGGTTTGTTCGTTTGTTGGTTTGAGGTTTGTTGGCTTGTTGGTTTGTTGGTTTGCTGGTTTGCTGATTTATTGGTTTTTTCGTTTGTTGGTTTGTTGGTTTGTTCGTTTGTTGGTTTGTTGGTTGGTTGGTTTGTTGGTTTGTTGGTTTGTTGGTTTGTTCGTTTGTTGGTTTGTTGGTTTGTTGGTTTGTTCGTTCGTTGGTTTGTTCGTTTGTTGGTTTGGTGGTTTGTTGGTTTGTTCGTTTGTTGTTTCGTTGGTTTGTTCGTTTGTTGGTTTGTTGGTTTGTTGGTTTGTTCGTTTGTTGGTATGTTGGTTTGTTGGTTGATTGGTTTGTTGGTTTGTTGGTTTGTTGCTTTGTTGGTTTGTTGATTTGTTGGTTTGTTTTTTTTAAAGGTTTGTTGGTTTGTTGGTTTGTTGGTTTGTTGGTTTGTTGGTTTGTTGGTTTGTTGGTTTGCTGGTTTGTTGGTTTGTTGGTTTGTTGATTTGTTGGTTTGTTGGTTTGTTGGTTTATTGGTTTGTTGGTTTGTTGGTTTGTTCGTTTATTGGTTTGTTGGTTTGTTGGTTTGTTGATTTGTTCGTTTGTTGGTTTGTTTGTTTGTTGGTTTGTTGGTTTATTGGTTTGTTCGTTTGTTGGTTTGTTGGTTTGTTGGTTTGTTCGTTTGTTGGTTTGTTGGTTTGTTGGTTTGTTGGTTTGTTGGTTTGTTGGTTTGTTGGTTTGTTGGTTTGTTGGTTTTGTCGTTTGTTGGTTTGTTGGTTTGTTCGTTTGTTGGTTTGTTGGTTTGTTGCTTTGTTGGTTTGATGGTTTGTTGGTTTGTTGGTTTATTGGTTTGTTCGTTTGTTGGTTTGTTGGTTTGTTGGTTTGTTCGTTTGTTGGTTTGTTGGTTTGTTGGTTTGTTGGTTTGTTGGTTTGTTGGTTTGTTGGTTTGTTGGTTTGTTGGTTTGTTGGTTTGTTGGTTCGTTGGTTTGTTCGTTTGTTCGTTTGTTCGTTTGTTCGTTTGTTCGTTTGTTCGTTTGTTGGTTTGTCCGTTTGTTGGTTTGTTGGTTTGTTGGTTTGTTGGTTTGTTGGTTTGTTGGTTTGTTGGTTTGTTGGATTGTTGGTTTAGTTGTTTGTTGGTTTGTTAATTTGTTGGTTTGTTTGTTTGTTGGTTTGTTGGTTTGTTGGTTTGTTGGTTTGTTGGTTTGTTGGTTTGATGGTTTGTTGGGTTGTTGATTTGTTGGTTTGTTGGTTTGTTTGTTTGTTCGTTTGTTCGTTTGTTCGTTTGTTAGTTTGTTCGTTTGTTCGTTTGTTCGTTTGTTTGTTTGTTCGTTTGTTGGTGTGTTGGTTTGTTGGTTTGTTGGTTTGTTGGTTTGTTGGTTTGTTGGTTTGGTGGTTTGTTGGTTTGTTGGTTTGTTGGTTTGTTGGTTTGTTGGTTTGTTTGTTTGTTCGTTTGTTCTTTTGTTCGTTTGTTGGTTTGTTGGTTTGTTGGTTTGTTGGTTTGTTGGTTTGTTGGTTTGTTGATTTGTTGGTTTAGTCGTTGTTGGTTTGTTGGCTTGCTGGTTTGTTGGTTTATTGGTTTGTTGGTTTGTTGGTTTGTTGGCTTGTTGGTTTGTTGGTTTGTTGGTTTGTTGTTTTGTTTGTTTGTTCGTTTGTTAGTTTATTGGTTTCTTCGTTTGTTGGTTTATTGGTTTGTTGGTTTCTTGGTTTGTTCGTTTGTTGGTTTGTTGGTTTGTTGGTTGGTTGGTTTGTTGGTTTGTTGGTTTGTTGGTTTGTTAGATTGTTCGTTTGTTGGTTTGTTGGTTTGTTGGTTTGTTAGATTGTTCGTTTATTGGTTTGTTGGTTTGTTGGGTTTTTGGTTTGTTGGTTTGTTGGTTTGTTGGTTTGTTGGTTTGTTCGTTTGTTGGTTTGTTGGTTTGTTGGTTTGTTGGTTTGTTGGTTTGTTGGTTTGTTGGTTTGTTGGTTTGTTGGTTTGTTGGTTTGTTGGTTTGTTGATTTGTTGGTTTGTTCGTTTGTTGGTTTGTTGGTTTGTTGGTTTGTTGGTTTGTTGATTTGTTCGTTTTTTCGCTTGTTCGTTTGTTCGTTTGTTCGTTTGTTCGTTTGTTCGTTTGTTCGTTTGTTCGTTTGTTCGTTTGTTCGTTTGTTCGTTTGTTCGTTTGTTCGTTTGTTCGTTTGTTCGTTTGTTCGTTTGTTAGTTTATTGGTTTCTTCGTTTGTTGGTTTATTGGTTTGTTGGTTTCTTGGTTTGTTCGTTTGTTGGTTTGTTGGTTTGTTGGTTGGTTGGTTTGTTGGTTTGTTGGTTTGTTGGTTTGTTAGATTGTTCGTTTGTTGGTTTGTTGGTTTGTTGGTTTGTTAGATTGTTCGTTTATTGGTTTGTTGGTTTGTTGGGTTTTTGGTTTGTTGGTTTGTTGGTTTGTTGGTTTGTTGGTTTGTTCGTTTGTTGGTTTGTTGGTTTGTTGGTTTGTTGGTTTGTTGGTTTGTTGGTTTGTTGGTTTGTTGGTTTGTTGGTTTGTTGGTTTGTTGGTTTGTTGATTTGTTGGTTTGTTCGTTTGTTGGTTTGTTGGTTTGTTGGTTTGTTGGTTTGTTCGTTTGTTCGTTTTTTCGCTTGTTCGTTTGTTCGTTTGTTCGTTTGTTCGTTTGTTCGTTTGTTCGTTTGTTCGTTTGTTCGTTTGTTCGTTTGTTCGTTTGTTCGTTTGTTCGTTTGTTCGTTTGTTCGTTTGTTCGTTTGTTCGTTTGTTCGTTTGTTCGTTTGTTCGTTTGTTCGTTTGTTTGTTTGTTCGTTTGTTCGTTTGTTCGTTTGTTCGTTTGTTCGTTTGTTCGTTTGTTCGTTTGTTCGTTTGTTCGTTTTTTCGTTTGTTCGTTTGTTCGTTTGTTCGTTTGTTCGTTTGTTCGTTTGTTCGTTTGTTCGTTTGTTCGTTTGTTTGTTGTTCGTTTGTTCGTTTGTTGTTTGTTGGTTTGTTGGTTTGTTGGTTTGTTGGTTTGTTGGTTTAGTTGTTTGTTTGTTTGTTGGTTTGTTGGTTTGTTGGTTTGTTGGTTTGTTGGTTTGTTGGTTTGTTGGTTTGTTGGTTTGTTGGTTTGTTGGTTTGTTGGTTTGTTTGTTTGTTGGTTTGTTGGTTTGTTGGTTTGTTGGTTTGTTGGTTTGTTCGTTTGTTGGTTTGTTGGTTTGTTGGTGTGTTGGTTTGTTGGTTTGTTGGTTTGTTGGTTTGTTGGTTTGTTGGTTTGGTGGTTTGTTGGTTTGTTGGTTTGTTGGTTTGTTGGTTTGTTGGTTTGTTGGTTTGTTTGTTTGTTCGTTTGTTCTTTTGTTCGTTTGCTGGTTTGTTGGTTTGTTGGTTTGTTGGTTTGTTGGTTTGTTGGTTTGTTGGTTTGTTGGTTTGTTGATTTGTTGGTTTAGTCGTTTGTTGGTTTGTTGGCTTGCTGGTTTGTTGGTTTATTGGTTTGTTGGTTTGTTGGTTTGTTGGCTTGTTGGTTTGTTGGTTTGTTGGTTTCTTGGTTTGTTGGTTTGTTGTTTTGTTGGTTTGTTCGTTTGTTAGTTTATTGGTTTCTTCGTTTGTTGGTTTATTGGTTTGTTGGTTTCTTGGTTTGTTGGTTTGTTGGTTTGTTGGTTTGTTGGTTTGTTGGTTTGTTGGGTTGTTGATTTGTTGGTTTGTTGGTTTGTTTGTTTGTTCGTTTGTTCGTTTGTTCGTTTGTTCGTTTGTTCGTTTGTTCGTTTGTTCGTTTGTTCGTTTGTTCGTTTGTTCGTTTGTTTGTTTGTTCGTTTGTTGGTGTGTTGGTTTGTTGGTTTGTTGGTTTGTTGGTTTGTTGGTTTGTTGGTTTGGTGGTTTGTTGGTTTGTTGGTTTGTTGGTTTGTTGGTTTGTTGGTTTGTTTGTTTGTTCGTTTGTTCTTTTGTTCGTTTGTTGGTTTGTTGGTTTGTTGGTTTGTTGGTTTGTTGGTTTGTTGGTTTGTTGGTTTGTTGGTTTGTTGATTTGTTGGTTTAGTCGTTGTTGGTTTGTTGGCTTGCTGGTTTGTTGGTTTATTGGTTTGTTGGTTTGTTGGTTTGTTGGCTTGTTGGTTTGTTGGTTTGTTGGTTTGTTGGTTTGTTGGTTTGTTGTTTTGTTGGTTTGTTCGTTTGTTAGTTTATTGGTTTCTTCGTTTGTTGGTTTATTGGTTTGCTGGTTTCTTGGTTTGTTCGTTTGTTGGTTTGTTGGTTTGTTGGTTGGTTGGTTTGTTGGTTTGTTGGTTTGTTGGTTTGTTAGATTGTTCGTTTGTTGGTTTGTTGGTTTGTTGGTTTTTCGGTTTGTTGGTTTGTTGGTTTGTTCGTTTTTTGTTTTGTTGGTTTGTTCGTTTGTTGGTTTGTTGGTTTGTTTGTTTGTTGGTTTGTTGGCTTGTTGGTTTGTTCGTTTGTTGGTTTGTTGTTTTGTTGGTTTGTTGGTTTGTTGGTTTGTTGGTTTGTTGGTTTGTTGGTTTGTTGGTTTGTTGGTTTGTTGGTTTGCTGGTTTATTGGTTTGTTCGTTTGTTGGTTTGTTGGTTTGTTGGTTTGTTCGTTTGATGGTTTCTTGGTTTGTTGTTTGGTTGGTTTGTTGGTTTGTTGGTTTGTAGGTTTGTTGGTTTGTTCGTTTGTTGGTTTGTTGGTTTGTTGGTTTGTTGGTTTGTTTGTTTGTTGGTTTGTTCGTTTGTTGGTTTGTCGGTATGTTGGTTTGTTGGTTTGTTCGTTTGTTGTTTTGTTGGTTTGTTGGTTTGTTGGTTTGTTGGTTTGTTGGTTTGTTGGTTTGATGGTTTACTGGTTTGTTGGTTTGTTGGTTTGTTGGTTTGTTGGCTTTTTGGTTTGTTGGTTTGTTGGTTTGTTGGTTTGTTGGTTTGTTCGTTTGTTGGTTTGTTGGTTTGTTGGTTTTTGGTTTATTGGTTTGTTGGTTTGTTGGTTTGTTGGTTTGTTGGTTTGTTGGTTTGTTGGTTTGTTGGTTTGTTGGTTTGTTGGTTTGTTGGTTTGTTGATTTGTTGGTTTGTTCGTTTGTTGATTTGTTGGTTTGTTCGTTTGTTGGTTTGTTGGTTTGTTGGTTTGTTGGTTTGTTGATTTGTTCGTTTGTTGGTTTGTTTGTTTGTTCGTTTGTTCGTTTGTTCGTTTGTTCGTTTGTTCGTTTGTTCGCTTGTTCGTTTGTTCGTTTGTTCGTTTGTTCGTTTGTTCGTTTGTTCGTTTGTTCGTTTGTTCGTTTGTTCGTTTGTTCGTTTGTTCGTTTGTTCGTTTGTTCGTTTGTTCGTTTGTTCGTTTGTTCGTTTGTTCGTTTGTTCGTTTGTTCGTTTGTGCGTTTGTTCGTTTGTTCGTTTGTTCATTTGTTCGTTTGTTCGTTTGTTCGTTTGTTCGTTTGTTCGTTTGTTCGTTTGTTTGTTTGTTCGTTTGTTCGTTTGTTCGTTTGTTCGTTTTTTCGTTTGTTCGTTTGTTCGTTTGTTCGTTTGTTCGTTTGTTCGTTTGTTCGTTTGTTCGTTTGTTTGTTTGTTCGTTTGTTTGTTGTTCGTTTGTTCGTTTGTTGTTTGTTGGTTTGTTGGTTTGTTGGTTTGTTGGTTTGTTGGTTTAGCTGTTTGTTTGTTTCTTGGTTTGTTGGTTTGTTGGTTTGTTGGTTTGTTGGTTTGTTGGTTTGTTGGTTTGTTGGTTTGTTGGTTTGTTGGTTTGTTTGTTTGTTGGTTTGTTGGTTTGTTGGTTTGTTGGTTTGTTGGTTTGTTCGTTTGTTGGTTTGTTGGTTTGTTGGTGTGTTGGTTTGTTGGTTTGTTGGTTTGTTGGTTTGTTGGTTTGTTGGTTTGGTGGTTTGTTGGTTTGTTGGTTTGTTGGTTTGTTGGTTTGTTGGTTTGTTTGTTTGTTCGTTTGTTCTTTTGTTCGTTTGCTGGTTTGTTGGTTTGTTGGTTTGTTGGTTTGTTGGTTTGTTGGTTTGTTGATTTGTTGGTTTAGTCGTTTGTTGGCTTGTTGGTTTGTTGGTTTGGTGGTTTGTTGGTTTGCTGATTTATTGGTTTGTTCGTTTGTTGGTTTGTTGGTTTGTTCGTTTGTTGGTTTGTTGGTTTGTTGGTTTATTCATTTGTTGGTTTGTTCGTTTGTTGGTTTGGTTCGTTTGTTGGTTTGGTGGTTTGTTGGTTTGTTCGTTTGTTGTTTCGTTGGTTTGTTCGTTTGTTGGTTTGTTGGTTTGTTGGTTTGTTCGTTTGTTGGTATGTTGGTTTGTTGGTTGATTGGTTTGTTGGTTTGTTGGTTTGTTGCTTTGTTGGTTTGTTGATTTGTTGGTTGTTTTTCTTTTGTAGGTTTGTTGGTTTGTTGGTTTGTTTGTTAGTTGGTTTGTTGGTTTGTTGGTTTGTTTGTTTGTTGGTTTGTTGGTTTGTTGGTTTATTGGTTTATTGGTTTGTTGGTTTGTTGGTTTGTTCGTTTGTTGGTTTGTTGGTTTGTTGGTTTGTTGATTTGTTCGTTTGTTGGTTTGTTGGTTTGTTGGTTTGTTGGTTTATTGGTTTGTTGGTTTGTTGGTTTGTTGGTTTGTTGGTTTGTTGGTTTGTTGGTTTGTTGGTTTGTTAATTTGTTCGTTTGTTGGTTTGTTGGTTTGTTGGTTTGTTGGTTTGTTGGTTTGATGGTTTGTTGGTTTGTTGGTTTGTTGGTTTGTTGGTTTGTTGGTTTGTTGGTTTGTTGGTTTGTTGGTTTGTTGGTTTGTTGTTTTGTTGGTTTGTTGGTTTGTTCGTTTGTTGGTTTGTTGGTTTGCTGCTTTGTTGGTTTGTTGGTTTGTTGGTTTGTTCGTTTGTTGGTTTGTTGGTTTGTTGGTTTGTTGGTTTGTTGGTTTGTTGGTTTGTTGGTTTGATGGTTTGCTGGTTTGTTGGTTTGTTGGTTTGTTGGTTTGTTGGCTTTTTGGTTTGTTGGTTTGTTGGTTTGTTCGTTTGTTGGTTTCTTGGTTTGTTCGTATGTTCGTTTGTTGGTTTGTTGGTTTGTTGGTTTTTGGTTTATTGGTTTGTTGGTTTGTTGGTTTGTTGGTTTGTTGGTTTGTTGGTTTGTTGGTTTGTTGGTTTGTTGGTTTGTTGGTTTGTTCGTTTGTTGGTTTGTTGGTTTGTTGGTTTGTTCGTTTGTTGGTTTGTTGGTTTGTTGGCTTGTTGGTTTGTTGGTTTGGTGGTTTGTTGGTTTGCTGATTTATTGGTTTGTTCGTTTGTTGGTATGTTGGTTTGTTCGTTTGTTGGTTTGTTGGTTTATTGGTTTATTGGTTTGTTGGTTTGTTGGTTTATTGGTTTGTTGGTTTGTTGGTTTGTTTGTTTGTTGGTTTGTTGGTTTGTTGGTTTGTTGGTTTGTTGGTTTGTTCGTTTGTTGGTGTGTTGGTTTGTTGGTTTGTTGGTTTGTTGGTTTGTTGGTTTGTTGGTTTGGTGGTTTGTTGGTTTGTTGGTTTGTTGGTTTGTTGGTTTGTTGGTTTGTTTGTTTGTTCGTTTGTTCTTTTGTTCGTTTGCTGGTTTGTTGGTTTGTTGGTTTGTTGGTTTGTTGGTTTGTTGGTTTGTTGATTTGTTGGTTTAGTCGTTTGTTGGCTTGTTGGTTTGTTGGTTTGGTGGTTTGTTGGTTTGCTGATTTATTGGTTTGTTCGTTTGTTGGTTTGTTGGTTTGTTCGTTTGTTGGTTTGTTGGTTTGTTGGTTTATTCATTTGTTGGTTTGTTCGTTTGTTGGTTTGGTTCGTTTGTTGGTTTGGTGGTTTGTTGGTTTGTTCGTTTGTTGTTTCGTTGGTTTGTTCGTTTGTTGGTTTGTTGGTTTGTTGGTTTGTTCGTTTGTTGGTATGTTGGTTTGTTGGTTGATTGGTTTGTTGGTTTGTTGGTTTGTTGCTTTGTTGGTTTGTTGATTTGTTGGTTGTTTTTCTTTTGTAGGTTTGTTGGTTTGTTGGTTTGTTTGTTAGTTGGTTTGTTGGTTTGTTTGTTTGTTGGTTTGTTGGTTTGTTGGTTTATTGGTTTATTGGTTTGTTGGTTTGTTGGTTTGTTCGTTTGTTGGTTTGTTGGTTTGTTGGTTTGTTGATTTGTTCGTTTGTTGGTTTGTTGGTTTGTTGGTTTATTGGTTTGTTGGTTTGTTGGTTTGTTGGTTTGTTGGTTTGTTGGTTTGTTGGTTTGTTGGTTTGTTGGTTTGTTCGTTTGTTGGTTTGTTGGTTTGTTGGTTTGTTGGTTTGTTGGTTTGTTGGTTTGATGGTTTGTTGGTTTGTTGGTTTGTTGGTTTGTTGGTTTGTTGGTTTGTTGGTTTGTTGGTTTGTTGGTTTGTTGGTTTGTTTGTTTGTTGGTTTGTTCGTTTGTTGGTTTGTCGGTATGTTGGTTTGTTGGTTTGTTCGTTTGTTGTTTTGTTGGTTTGTTGGTTTGTTGGTTTGTTGGTTTGTTGGTTTGTTGGTTTGATGGTTTACTGGTTTGTTGGTTTGTTGGTTTGTTGGTTTGTTGGCTTTTTGGTTTGTTGGTTTGTTGGTTTGTTGGTTTGTTCGTTTGTTGGTTTGTTGGTTTGTTGGTTTTTGGTTAATTGGTTTGTTGGTTTGGTGGTTTGTTGGTTTGTTGGTTTGTTGGTTTGTTGGTTTGTTGGTTTGTTGGTTTGTTGGTTTGTTGGTTTGTTGATTTGTTGATTTGTTCGTTTGTTGGTTTGTTGGTTTGTTGGTTTGTTGGTTTGTTGATTTGTTCGTTTGTTGGTTTGTTTGTTTGTTCGTTTGTTCGTTTGTTCGTTTGTTCGTTTGTTCGTTTGTTCGCTTGTTCGTTTGTTCGTTTGTTCGTTTGTTCGTTTGTTCGTTTGTTCGTTTGTTCGTTTGTTCGTTTGTTCGTTTGTTCGTTTGTTCGTTTGTTCGTTTGTTCGTTTGTTCGTTTGTGCGTTTGTTCGTTTGTTCGTTTGTTCGTTTGTTCGTTTGTTCGTTTGTTCGTTTGTTCGTTTGTTCGTTTGTTCGTTTGTTCGTTTGTTCGTTTGTTCGTTTGTTTGTTTGTTCGTTTGTTCGTTTGTTCGTTTGTTCGTTTTTTCGTTTGTTCGTTTGTTCGTTTGTTCGTTTGTTCGTTTGTTCGTTTGTTCGTTTGTTTGTTTGTTCGTTTGTTTGTTGTTCGTTTGTTCGTTTGTTGTTTGTTGGTTTGTTGGTTTGTTGGTTTGTTGGTTTGTTGGTTTAGCTGTTTGTTTGTTTATTGGTTTGTTGGTTTGTTGGTTTGTTGGTTTGTTGGTTTGTTGGTTTGTTGGTTTGTTGGTTTGTTGGTTTGTTTGTTTGTTGGTTTGTTGGTTTGTTGGTTTGTTGGTTTGTTGGTTTGTTCGTTTGTTGGTTTGTTGGTTTGTTGGTGTGTTGGTTTGTTGGTTTGTTGGTTTGTTGGTTTGTTGGTTTGTTGGTTTGGTGGTTTGTTGGTTTGTTGGTTTGTTGGTTTATTGGTTTGTTGGTTTGTTGGTTTATTGGTTTGTTGGTTTGTTGGTTTGTTTGTTTGTTGGTTTGTTGGTTTGTTGGTTTGTTGGTTTGTTGGTTTGTTCGTTTGTTGGTGTGTTGGTTTGTTGGTTTGTTGGTTTGTTGGTTTGTTGGTTTGTTGGTTTGGTGGTTTGTTGGTTTGTTGGTTTGTTGGTTTGTTGGTTTGTTGGTTTGTTTGTTTGTTCGTTTGTTCTTTTGTTCGTTTGCTGGTTTGTTGGTTTGTTGGTTTGTTGGTTTGTTGGTTTGTTGGTTTGTTGATTTGTTGGTTTAGTCGTTTGTTGGCTTGTTGGTTTGTTGGTTTGGTGGTTTGTTGGTTTGCTGATTTATTGGTTTGTTCGTTTGTTGGTTTGTTGGTTTGTTCGTTTGTTGGTTTGTTGGTTTGTTGGTTTATTCATTTGTTGGTTTGTTCGTTTGTTGGTTTGGTTCGTTTGTTGGTTTGGTGGTTTGTTGGTTTGTTCGTTTGTTGTTTCGTTGGTTTGTTCGTTTGTTGGTTTGTTGGTTTGTTGGTTTGTTCGTTTGTTGGTATGTTGGTTTGTTGGTTAATTGGTTTGTTGGTTTGTTGGTTTGTTGCTTTGTTGGTTTGTTGATTTGTTGGTTGTTTTTCTTTTGTAGGTTTGTTGGTTTGTTGGTTTGTTTGTTAGTTGGTTTGTTGGTTTGTTGGTTTGTTTGTTTGTTGGTTTGTTGGTTTGTTGGTTTATTGGTTTATTGGTTTGTTGGTTTGTTGGTTTGTTCGTTTGTTGGTTTGTTGGTTTGTTGGTTTGTTGATTTGTTCGTTTGTTGGTTTGTTGGTTTGTTGGTTTGTTGGTTTATTGGTTTGTTGGTTTGTTGGTTTGTTGGTTTGTTGGTTTGTTGGTTTGTTGGTTTGTTGGTTTGTTGGTTTGTTCGTTTGTTGGTTTGTTGGTTTGTTGGTTTGTTGGTTTGTTGTTTTGATGGTTTGTTGGTTTGTTGGTTTGTTGGTTTGTTGGTTTGTTGGTTTGTTGGTTTGTTGGTTTGTTGGTTTGTTGGTTTGTTGGTTTGTTGGTTTGTTGTTTTGTTGGTTTGTTGGTTTGTTCGTTTGTTGGTTTGTTGTTTTGCTGCTTTGTTGGTTTGTTGGTTTGTTGGTTTGTTCGTTTGTTGGTTTGTTGGTTTGTTGGTTTGTTGGTTTGTTGGTTTGTTGGTTTGTTGGTTTGATGGTTTGCTGGTTTGTTGGTTTGTTGGTTTGTTGGTTTGTTGGCTTTTTGGTTTGTTGGTTTGTTGGTTTGTTCGTTTGTTGGTTTCTTGGTTTGTTCGTATGTTCGTTTGTTGGTTTGTTGGTTTGTTGGTTTTTGGTTTATTGGTTTGTTGGTTTGTTGGTTTGTTGGTTTGTTGGTTTGTTGGTTTGTTGGTTTGTTGGTTTGTTGGTTTGTTCGTTTGTTGGTTTGTTGGTTTGTTGGTTTGTTGGTTTGTTGATTTGTTCTTTTGTTGGTTTGTTTGTTTGTTCGTTTGTTCGTTTGTTCGTTTGTTCGTTTGTTCGTTTGTTCGTTTGTTCGTTTGTTCGTTTGTTCGTTTGTTTGTTTGTTCGTTTGTTCGTTTGTTCGTTTGTTCGTTTGTTCGTTTGTTCGTTTGTTCGTTTGTTCGTTTGTTCGTTTGTTCGTTTGTTCGTTTGTTCGTTTGTTCGTTTGTTCGTTTGTTCGTTTGTTCGTTTGTTCGTTTGTTCGTTTGTTCGTTTGTTCGTTTGTTCGTTTGTTCGTTTGTTCGTTTGTTCGTTTGTTCGTTTGTTCGTTTGTTCGTTTGTTCGTTTGTTCGTTTGTTCGTTTGTTCGTTTGTTCGTTTGTTCGTTTGTTCGTTTGTTCGTTTGTTCGTTTGTTCGTTTGTTCGTTTGTTCGTTTGTTCGTTTGTTCGTTTCTTCGTTTGTTCGTTTGTTCGTTTGTTCGTTTGTTCGTTTGTTCGTTTGTTCGTTTGTTCGTTTGTTCGTTTGTTCGTTTGTTCGTTTGTTCGTTTGTTCGTTTGTTCGTTTGTTCGTTTGTTCGTTTGTTCGTTTGTTCGTTTGTTCGTTTGTTCGTTTGTTCGTTTGTTCGTTTGTTCGTTTGTTCGTTTGTTCGTTTGTTCGTTTGTTCGTTTGTTCGTTTGTTCGTTTGTTCGTTTGTTTGTTGTTCGTTTGTTCGTTTGTTGTTTGTTGGTTTGTTGGTTTGTTGGTTTGTTGGTTTGTTGGTTTAGTTGTTTGTTTGTTTGTTGGTTTGTTGGTTTGTTGGTTTGTTGGTTTGTTGGTTTGTTGGTTTGTTGGTTTGTTGGTTTGTTGGTTTGTTGGTTTGTTGGTTTGTTTGTTTGTTGGTTTGTTGGTTTGTTGGTTTGTTGGTTTGTTGGTTTGTTGGTTTGTTGGTTTGTTGGTTTGTTGGTTTGTTGGTTTGTTCGTTTGTTGGTTTGTTGGTTTGTTCGTTTGTTGGTTTGTTGGTTTGTTGGCTTGTTGGTTTGTTGGTTTGGTGGTTTGTTGGTTTGCTGATTTATTGGTTTGTTCGTTTGTTGGTATGTTGGTTTGTTCGTTTGTTGGTTTGTTGGTTTATTGGTTTATTGGTTTGTTGGTTTGTTGGTTTGTTCGTTTGTTGGTTTGTTGGTTTGTTGGTTTGTTGGTTTGTTGGTTTGTTGGTTTGTTAGATTGTTCGTTTTTGGTTTGTTGGTTTTTCGGTTTGTTGGTTTGTTGGTTTGTTCGTTTTTTGTTTTGTTGGTTTGTTCGTTTGTTGGTTTGTTGGTTTGTTTGTTTGTTGGTTTGTTGGCTTGTTTGTTTGTTCGTTTGTTGGTTTGTTGTTTTGTTGGTTTGTTGGTTTGTTGGTTTGTTGGTTTGTTGGTTTCTTGGTTTGTTGGTTTGTTGGTTTGTTGGTTTGTTGGTTTGCTGGTTTATTGGTTTGTTCGTTTGTTGGTTTGTTGGTTTGTTGGTTTGTTCGTTTGATGGTTTCTTGGTTTGTTGTTTGGTTGGTTTGTTGGTTTGTTAGTTTGTAGGTTTGTTGGTTTGTTCGTTTGTTGGTTTGTTGGTTTGTTGGTTTGTTGGTTTGTTGGTTTGTTTGTTTGTTGGTTTGTTCGTTTGTTGGTTTGTCGGTTTGTTGGTTTGTTGGTTTGTTCGTTTGTTGTTTTGTTGGTTTGTTGGTTTGTTGGTTTGTTGGTTTGTTGGTTTGGTTTGCTGGTTTGTTGGTTTGTTGGTTTGTTGGTTTGTTGGCTTTTTGGTTTGTTGGTTTGTTGGTTTGTTCGTTTGTTGGTTTGTTGGTTTGTTCGTTTGTTCGTTTGTTGGTTTGTTGGTTTGTTGGTTTTTGGTATATTGGTTTGTTGGTTTGTTGGTTTGTTGGTTTGTTGGTTTGTTGGTTTGTTGGTTTGTTGGTTTGTTGGTTTGTTGGTTTGTTGGTTTGTTCGTTTGTTGGTTTGTTGTTTTGTTGGTTTGTTGGTTTGTTGATTTGTTCGTTTGTTGGTTTGTTTGTTTGTTCGTTTGTTCGTTTGTTTGTTTGTTCATTTGTTCATTTGTTCGTTTGTTCGTTTGTTCGTTTGTTCGTTTGTTCGTTTGTTCGTTTGTTCGTTTGTTCGTTTGTTCGTTTGTTCGTTTGTTCGTTTGTTCGTTTGTTCGTTTGTTCGTTTGTTCGTTTGTTCGTTTGTTCGTTTGTTCGTTTGTTCGTTTGTTCGTTTGTTCGTTTGTTCGTTTGTTCGTTTGTTCGTTTGTTCGTTTGTTCGTTTGTTCGTTTGTTCGTTTGTTCGTTTGTTCGTTTGTTCGTTTGTTCGTTTGTTCGTTTGTTCGTTTGTTCGTTTGTTCGTTTGTTCGTTTGTTCGTTTGTTCGTTTGTTCGTTTGTTCGTTTGTTCGTTTGTTCGTTTGTTCGTTTGTTTGTTGTTCGTTTGTTCGTTTGTTGTTTGTTGGTTTGTTGGTTTGTTGGTTTGTTGGTTTGTTGGTTTGTTGGTTTGTTGGTTTGTTGGTTTAGTTGTTTGTTTGTTTGTTGGTTTGTTGGTTTGTTGGTTTGTTGGTTTGTTGGTTTGTTGGTTTGTTGGTTTGTTGGTTTGTTGGTTTGTTGGTTTGTTTGTTTGTTGTTTTGTTGGTTTGTTGGTTTGTTGGTTTGTTGGTTTGTTCGTTTGTTGGTTTGTTGGTTTGTTGGTTTGTTCGTTTGTTGGTTTGTTGGTTAGTTGGCTTGTTGGTTTGTTGGTTTGGTGGTTTGTTGGTTTGCTGATTTATTGGTTTGTTCGTTTGTTGGTTTGTTGGTTTGTTCGTTTGTTGGTTTGTTGGTTTGTTGGTTTATTCATTTGTTGGTTTGTTCTTTTGTTGGTTTGGTTCGTTTGTTGGTTTGGTGGTTTGTTGGTTTGTTCGTTTGTTGTTTCGTTGGTTTGTTCGTTTGTTGGTTTGTTGGTTTGTTGGTTTGTTCGTTTGTTGGTATGTTGGTTTGTTGGTTGATTGGTTTGTTGGTTTGTTGGTTTGTTGCTTTGTTGGTTTGTTGATTTGTTGGTTGTTTTTCTTTTGTAGGTTTGTTGTTTTGTTGGTTTGTTTGTTTGTTGGTTTGTTGGTTTGTTGGTTTGTTTGTTTGTTGATTTGTTGGTTTGTTGGTTTATTGGTTTATTGGTTTGTTGGTTTGTTGGTTTGTTCGTTTGTTGGTTTGTTGGTTTGTTGGTTTGTTGATTTGTTCGTTTGTTGGTTTGTTGGTTTGTTGGTTTGTTGGTTTATTGGTTTGTTGGTTTGTTGGTTTATTGGTTTGTTGGTTTGTTGGTTTGTTGGTTTGTTGATTTGTTGGTTTGTTCGTTTGTTGATTTGTTGGTTTGTTGGTTTGTTGGTTTGATGGTTTGTTGGTTTGTTGGTTTGTTGGTTTGTTGGTTTGTTGGTTTGTTGGTTTGTTGGTTTGTTGGTTTGTTGTTTTGTTGGTTTGTTGGTTTGTTCGTTTGTTGGTTTGTGGGTTTGCTGGTTTGTTGGTTTGTTGGTTTGTTGGTTTGTTGGTTTGTTCGTTTGTTGGTTTGTTGGTTTGTTGGTTTGTTGGTTTGTTGGTTTGTTGGTTTGTTGGTTTGATGGTTTGCTGGTTTGTTGGTTTGTTGGTTTGTTGGTTTGTTGGTTTGTTGGCTTTTTGGTTTGTTGGTTTGTTGGTTTGTTCGTTTGTTGGTTTGTTGGTTTGTTCGTTTGTTCGTTTGTTCGTTTGTTGGTTTGTTGGTTTGTTCGTTTGTTCGTTTGTTCGTTTGTTCGTTTGTTCGTTTGTTCGTTTGTTCGTTTGTTCGTTTGTTCGTTTGTTCGTTTGTTCGTTTGTTCGTTTGTTCGTTTGTTCGTTTGTTCGTTTGTTCGTTTGTTCGTTTGTTCGTTTGTTCGTTTGTTCGTTTGTTCGTTTGTTCGTTTGTTCGTTTGTTCGTTTGTTCGTTTGTTCGTTTGTTCGTTTGTTCGTTTGTTCGTTTGTTCGTTTGTTCGTTTGTTCGTTTGTTCGTTTGTTCGTTTGTTCGTTTGTTCGTTTGTTCGTTTGTTCGTTTGTTCGTTTGTTCGTTTGTTCGTTTGTTCGTTTGTTCGTTTGTTCGTTTGTTCGTTTGTTCGTTTGTTCGTTTGTTCGTTTGTTCGTTTGTTCGTTTGTTCGTTTGTTCGTTTGTTCGTTTGTTCGTTTGTTCGTTTGTTCGTTTGTTCGTTTGTTCGTTTGTTCGTTTGTTTGTTGTTCGTTTGTTCGTTTGTTGTTTGTTGGTTTGTTGGTTTGTTGGTTTGTTGGTTTGTTGGTTTGTTGGTTTGTTGGTTTGTTGGTTTAGTTGTTTGTTTGTTTGTTGGTTTGTTGGTTTGTTGGTTTGTTGGTTTGTTGGTTTGTTGGTTTGTTGGTTTGTTGGTTTGTTGGTTTGTTGGTTTGTTTGTTTGTTGTTTTGTTGGTTTGTTGGTTTGTTGGTTTGTTGGTTTGTTCGTTTGTTGGTTTGTTGGTTTGTTGGTTTGTTCGTTTGTTGGTTTGTTGGTTAGTTGGCTTGTTGGTTTGTTGGTTTGGTGGTTTGTTGGTTTGCTGATTTATTGGTTTGTTAGTTTGTTGGTTTGTTGGTTTGTTCGTTTGTTGGTTTGTTGGTTTGTTGGTTTATTCATTTGTTGGTTTGTTCTTTTGTTGGTTTGGTTCGTTTGTTGGTTTGGTGGTTTGTTGGTTTGTTCGTTTGTTGTTTCGTTGGTTTGTTCGTTTGTTGGTTTGTTGGTTTGTTGGTTTGTTCGTTTGTTGGTATGTTGGTTTGTTGGTTGATTGGTTTGTTGGTTTGTTGGTTTGTTGCTTTGTTGGTTTGTTGATTTGTTGGTTGTTTTTCTTTTGTAGGTTTGTTGTTTTGTTGGTTTGTTTGTTTGTTGGTTTGTTGGTTTGTTGGTTTGTTTGTTTGTTGATTTGTTGGTTTGTTGGTTTATTGGTTTATTGGTTTGTTGGTTTGTTGGTTTGTTCGTTTGTTGGTTTGTTGGTTTGTTGGTTTGTTGATTTGTTCGTTTGTTGGTTTGTTGGTTTGTTGGTTTGTTGGTTTATTGGTTTGTTGGTTTGTTGGTTTATTGGTTTGTTGGTTTGTTGGTTTGTTGGTTTGTTGATTTGTTGGTTTGTTCGTTTGTTGATTTGTTGGTTTGTTGGTTTGTTGGTTTGATGGTTTGTTGGTTTGTTGGTTTGTTGGTTTGTTGGTTTGTTGGTTTGTTGGTTTGTTGGTTTGTTGGTTTGTTGGTTTGTTGTTTTGTTGGTTTGTTGGTTTGTTCGTTTGTTGGTTTGTGGGTTTGCTGGTTTGTTGGTTTGTTGGTTTGTTGGTTTGTTGGTTTGTTCGTTTGTTGGTTTGTTGGTTTGTTGGTTTGTTGGTTTGTTGGTTTGTTGGTTTGTTGGTTTGATGGTTTGCTGGTTTGTTGGTTTGTTGGTTTGTTGGTTTGTTGGTTTGTTGGCTTTTTGGTTTGTTGGTTTGTTGGTTTGTTCGTTTGTTGGTTTGTTGGTTTGTTCGTTTGTTCGTTTGTTCGTTTGTTGGTTTGTTGGTTTGTTGGTTTTTGGTTTATTGGTTTGTTGGTTTGTTGGTTTGTTAGTTTGTTGGTTTGTCGGTTTGTTGGTTTGTTGGTTTGTTGGTTTGTTGGTTTGTTGATTTGTTCGTTTGTTGGTTTGTTGGTTTGTTGGTTTGTTGGTTTGTTGATTTGTTCTTTTGTTGGTTTGTTTGTTTGTTTGTTTGTTCGTTTGTTCGTTTGTTCGTTTGTTCGTTTGTTCATTTGTTCATTTGTTCGTTTGTTCGTTTGTTCGTTTGTTCGTTTGTTCGTTTGTTCGTTTGTTTGTTTGTTCGTTTGTTCGTTTGTTCGTTTTTTCGTTTGTTTGTTGTTCGTTTGTTCGTTTGTTGTTTGTTGGTTTGTTGGTTTGTTGGTTTGTTGGTTTGTTGGTTTAGTTGTTTGTTTGTTCGTTTGTTTGTTGGTTTGTTGGTTTGTTGGTTTGTTGGTTTGTTGGTTTGTTGGTTTGTTGGTTTGTTGGTTTGTTTGTTTGTTGGTTTGTTGGTTTGTTGGTTTGTTGGTTTGTTGGTTTGTTGGTTTGTTCGTTTGTTGGTTTGTTGGTTTGTTCGTTTGTTGGTTTTTTGGTTTGTTGGCTTGTTGGTTTGTTGGTCTGGTGGTTTGTTGGTTTGGTGATTTATTGGTTTGTTCGTTTGTTGGTATGTTGGTTTGTTCGTTTGTTGGTTTGTTGGTTTGTTGGTTTATTCATTTGTTGGTTTGTTCGTTTGTTGGTTTGGTTCGTTTGTTGGTTTGGTGGTTTGTTGGTTTGTTCGTTTGTTGTTTCGTTGGTTTGTTCGTTTGTTGGTTTGTTGGTTTGTTGGTTTGTTCGTTTGTTGGTATGTTGGTTTGTTGGTTGATTGGTTTGTTGGTTTGTTGGTTTGTTGCTTTGTTGGTTTGTTGATTTGTTGGTTGTTTTTTTTTTGTAGGATTGTTGGTTTGTTGGTTTGTTTGTTTGTTGGTTTGTTGGTTTGTTGGTTTGTTTGTTTGTTGATTTGTTGGTTTGTTGGTTTATTGGTTTATTGGTTTGTTGGTTTGTTGGTTTGTCCGTTTGTTGGTTTGTTGGTTTGTTGGTTTGTTGATTTGTTCGTTTGTTGGTTTGTTGGTTTGTTGGTTTGTTGGTTTATTGGTTTGTTGGTTTGTTGGTTTGTTAGTTTGTTGGTTTGTTGGTTTGTTGGTTTGTTGGTTTGTTCGTTTTTTGGTTTGTTGATTTGTTGGTTTGTTGGTTTGATGGTTTGTTGGTTTGTTGGTTTGTTGGTTTGTTGGTTTGTTGGTTTGTTGGTTTGTTGGTTTGTTGTTTTGTTGGTTTGTTGGTTTGTTCGTTTGTTGGTTTGTTGGTTTGCTGGTTTGTTGGTTTGTTGGTTTGTCTATTTGTTCGTTTGTTGGTTTGGTTGTTTGTTCGTTTGTTCGTTTGTTCGTTTGTTCGTTTGTTGGTTTGTTCGTTTGTTGGTTTGTAGGTTTGTTGGTTTGTTGGTTTGTTGGTTTAGTTGTTTGTTGTCTTGTTGGTTTGTTGGTTTGTTGGTTTGTTGGTTTGTTGGTTTGTTGGTTTGTTGGTTTGTTGGTTTGTTGGTTTGTTGGTTTGTTGGTTTGTTGGTTTGTTGGTTTGTTGGTTTGTTTGTTTGTTCGTTTGTTCGTTTGTTCGTTTGTTCGTTTGTTCGTTTGTTTGTTTGTTCGTTTGTTCGTTTGTTCGTTTGTTCGTTTGTTCGTTTGTTCGTTTGTTCGTTTGTTCGTTTGTTCGTTTGTTCGTTTGTTCGTTTGTTCGTTTGTTCGTTTGTTCGTTTGTTCGTTTGTTCGTTTGTTCGTTTGTTCGTTTGTTCGTTTGTTCGTTTGTTCGTTTGTTAGTTTGTTCGTTTGTTCGTTTGTTCGTTTGTTCGTTTGTTCGTTTGTTCGTTTGTTCGTTTGTTCGTTTGTTCGTTTGTTCGTTTGTTCGTTTGTTCGTTTGTTCGTTTGTTCGTTTGTTCGTTTGTTCGTTTGTTCGTTTGTTCGTTTGTTCGTTTGTTCGTTTTTGGTTTGTTGGTTTGTTCGTTTGTTGGTTTGTTGGTTTGTTGGTTTGTTGGTTTGGTGGTTTGGTGGTTTGTTGGTTTGTTGGTTTGTTGGTTTGTTGGTTTGTTGGTTTGTTTGTTTGTCCGTTTGTTCGTTTGTTCTTGTTCTTTTGTTCGTTTGTTGGTTTGTTGGTTTGTTCGTTTGTTGGTTTGTTGGTTTGTTGTTTTGTTGGTTTGTTGGTTTGTTGGTTTGTTGGTTTGTTGGTTTGTTCGTTTGTAGGTTTGTTGGTTTGTTGGTTTGTTGGTTTGATGGTTTGTTGGTTTGTTGGTTTGTTGGTTTGTTGGTTTGTTGGTTTGTTGGTTTGTTGGTTTGTTGTTTTGTTGGTTTGTTGGTTTGTTCGTTTGTTGGTTTGTTGGTTTGCTGGTTTGTTGGTTTGTTGGTTTGTTGGTTTGTTGGTTTGTTCGTTTGTTGGTTTGTTGGTTTGTTGGTTTGTTGGTTTGTTGGTTTGTTGGTTTGTTGGTTTGATGGTTTGCTGGTTTGTTGGTTTGTTGGTTTGTTGGTTTGTTGGCTTTTTGGTTTGTTGGTTTGTTGGTTTGTTCGTTTGTTGGTTTGTTGGTTTGTTGGTTTTTGGTTTATTGGTTTGTTGGTTTGTTGGTTTGTTGGTTTGTTGGTTTGTTGGTTTGGTGGTTTGTTGGTTTTTTGGTTTTTTGGTTTGTTGGTTTGTTGGTTTGTTCGTTTGTTGGTTTGTTGGTTTGTTGGTTTGTTGGTTTGTTGATTTGTTCTTTTGTTGGTTTGTTTGTTTGTTCGTTTGTTCGTTTGTTCGTTTGTTCGTTTGTTCGTTTGTTCATTTGTTCGTTTGTTCGTTTGTTCGTTTGTTCGTTTGTTCGTTTGTTCGTTTGTTCGTTTGTTCGTTTGTTCGTTTGTTCGTTTTTTCGTTTGTTCGTTTGTTCGTTTGTTCGTTTGCTCGTTTGTTCGTTTGTTCGTTTGTTCGTTTGTTCGTTTGTTCGTTTGTTCGTTTGTTCGTTTGTTCGTTTGTTCGTTTGTTCGTTTGTTCGTTTGTTCGTTTGTTCGTTTGTTCGTTTGTTCGTTTGTTCGTTTGTTCGTTTGTTCGTTTGTTCGTTTGTTCGTTTGTTCGTTTGTTCGTTTGTTCGTTTGTTCGTTTGTTCGTTTGTTCGTTTGTTCGTTTGTTCGTTTGTTCGTTTGTTCGTTTGTTTGTTGTTCGTTTGTTCGTTTGTTGTTTGTTGGTTTGTTGGTTTGTTGGTTTGTTGGTTTGTTGGTTTAGTTGTTTGTTTGTTTGTTTGTTTGTTGGTTTGTTGGTTTTTTGGTTTGTTGGTTTGTTGATTTGTTCTTTTGTTGGTTTGTTTGTTTGTTCGTTTGTTCGTTTGTTCGTTTGTTCGTTTGTTCGTTTGTTCGTTTGTTCATTTGTTCGTTTGTTCGTTTGTTCGTTTGTTCGTTTGTTCGTTTGTTCGTTTGTTCGTTTGTTCGTTTGTTCGTTTGTTCGTTTTTTCGTTTGTTCGTTTGTTCGTTTGTTCGTTTGCTCGTTTGTTCGTTTGTTCGTTTGTTCGTTTGTTCGTTTGTTCGTTTGTTCGTTTGTTCGTTTGTTCGTTTGTTCGTTTGTTCGTTTGTTCGTTTGTTCGTTTGTTCGTTTGTTCGTTTGTTCGTTTGTTCGTTTGTTCGTTTGTTCGTTTGTTCGTTTGTTCGTTTGTTCGTTTGTTCGTTTGTTCGTTTGTTCGTTTGTTCGTTTGTTCGTTTGTTCGTTTGTTCGTTTGTTCGTTTGTTCGTTTGTTCGTTTGTTCGTTTGTTCGTTTGTTCGTTTGTTCGTTTGTTCGTTTGTTCGTTTGTTCGTTTGTTCGTTTGTTCGTTTTTGGTTTGTTGGTTTGTTCGTTTGTTGGTTTGTTGGTTTGTTGGTTTGTTGGTTTGGTGGTTTGGTGGTTTGTTGGTTTGTTGGTTTGTTGGTTTGTTGGTTTGTTGGTTTGTTTGTTTGTCCGTTTGTTCGTTTGTTCTTGTTCTTTTGTTCGTTTGTTGGTTTGTTGGTTTGTTCGTTTGTTGGTTTGTTGGTTTGTTGTTTTGTTGGTTTGTTGGTTTGTTGGTTTGTTGGTTTGTTGGTTTGTTCGTTTGTAGGTTTGTTGGTTTGTTGGTTTGTTGGTTTGATGGTTTGTTGGTTTGTTGGTTTGTTGGTTTGTTGGTTTGTTGGTTTGTTGGTTTGTTGGTTTGTTGTTTTGTTGGTTTGTTGGTTTGTTCGTTTGTTGGTTTGTTGGTTTGCTGGTTTGTTGGTTTGTTGGTTTGTTGGTTTGTTGGTTTGTTCGTTTGTTGGTTTGTTGGTTTGTTGGTTTGTTGGTTTGTTGGTTTGTTGGTTTGTTGGTTTGATGGTTTGCTGGTTTGTTGGTTTGTTGGTTTGTTGGTTTGTTGGCTTTTTGGTTTGTTGGTTTGTTGGTTTGTTCGTTTGTTGGTTTGTTGGTTTGTTCGTTTGTTCGTTTGTTGGTTTGTTGGTTTGTTGGTTTTTGGTTTATTGGTTTGTTGGTTTGTTGGTTTGTTGGTTTGTTGGTTTGTTGGTTTGGTGGTTTGTTGGTTTTTTGGTTTTTTGGTTTGTTGGTTTGTTGGTTTGTTCGTTTGTTGGTTTGTTGGTTTGTTGGTTTGTTGGTTTGTTGATTTGTTCTTTTGTTGGTTTGTTTGTTTGTTCGTTTGTTCGTTTGTTCGTTTGTTCGTTTGTTCGTTTGTTCGTTTGTTCATTTGTTCGTTTGTTCGTTTGTTCGTTTGTTCGTTTGTTCGTTTGTTCGTTTGTTCGTTTGTTCGTTTGTTCGTTTGTTCGTTTGTTCGTTTTTTCGTTTGTTCGTTTGTTCGTTTGTTCGTTTGTTCGTTTGTTCGTTTGTTCGTTTGTTCGTTTGTTCGTTTGTTCGTTTGTTCGTTTGTTCGTTTGTTCGTTTGTTCGTTTGTTCGTTTGTTCGTTTGTTCGTTTGTTCGTTTGTTCGTTTGTTCGTTTGTTCGTTTGTTCGTTTGTTCGTTTGTTCGTTTGTTCGTTTGTTCGTTTGTTCGTTTGTTCGTTTGTTCGTTTGTTCGTTTGTTCGTTTGTTCGTTTGTTCGTTTGTTCGTTTGTTCGTTTGTTCGTTTGTTCGTTTGTTCGTTTGTTCGTTTGTTCGTTTGTTTGTTGTTCGTTTGTTCGTTTGTTGTTTGTTGGTTTGTTGGTTTGTTGGTTTGTTGGTTTGTTGGTTTAGTTGTTTGTTTGTTTGTTTGTTTGTTGGTTTGTTGGTTTGTTGGTTTGTTGGTTTGTTGGTTTGTTTGTTTGTTGGTTTGTTGGTTTGTTGGTTTGTTGGTTTGTTGGTTTGTTGGTTTGTTCGTTTGTTGGTTTGTTGGTTTGTTCGTTTGTTGGTTTGTTGGTTTGTTGGCTTGTTGGTTTGTTGGTTTGGTGGTTTGTTGGTTTGCTGATTTATTGGTTTGTTCGTTTGTTGGTATGTTGGTTTTTTTCGTTTGTTGGTTTGTTGGTTTGTTGGTTTATTCATTTGTTGGTTTGTTCGTTTGTTGGTTTGGTTCGTTTGTTGGTTTGGTGGTTTGTTGGTTTGTTCGTTTGTTGTTTCGTTGGTTTGTTCGTTTGTTGGTTTGTTGGTTTGTTGGTTTGTTCGTTTGTTGGTATGTTGGTTTGTTGGTTGATTGGTTTGTTGGTTTGTTGGTTTGTTGCTTTGTTGGTTTGTTGATTTGTTGTTTTTTTTTTTTGTAGGTTTGTTGGTTTGTTGGTTTGTTTGTTTGTTGGTTTGTTGGTTTGTTGGTTTGTTGGTTTGTTGGTTTGTTGGTTTGTTGGTTTTTTCGTTTGTTGGTTTGTTGGTTTGTTGGTTTGTTGGTTTGATGGTTTGTTGGTTTGTTGGTTTGTTGGTTTGTTGGTTTGTTGATTTGTTCGTTTGTTGGTTTGTTGGTTTGTTGGTTTGTTGGTTTATTGGTTTGTTGGTTTGTTGGTTTGTTGGTTTGTTGGTTTGTTGGTTTGTTGGTTTGTTGGTTTGTTGGTTTTTTCGTTTGTTGGTTTGTTGGTTTGTTGGTTTGTTGGTTTGATGGTTTGTTGGTTTGTTGGTTTGTTGGTTTGTTGGTTTGTTGGTTTGTTGGTTTGTTGGTTTGTTGGTTTGTTGTTTTGTTGGTTTGTTGGTTTGTTCGTTTGTTGGTTTGTTGGTTTGCTGGTTTGTTGGTTTGTTGGTTTGTTGATTTGTTCGTTTGTTGGTTTGGTTGTTTGTTCGTTTGTTCGTTTGTTCGTTTGTTGGTTTGTTCGTTTGTTGGTTTGTTGGTTTGTTGGTTTGTTGGTTTGTTGGTTTGTTGGTTTAGTTGTTTGTTGTCTTGTTGGTTTGTTGGTTTGTTGGTTTGTTGGTTTGTTGGTTTGTTGGTTTGTTGGTTTGTTGGTTTGTTGGTTTGTTGGTTTGTTGGTTTGTTGGTTTGTTGGTTTATTGGTTTGTTGGTTTGTTTGTTTGTTCGTTTGTTCGTTTGTTCGTTTGTTCGTTTGTTCGTTTGTTCGTTTGTTCGTTTGTTCGTTTGTTCGTTTGTTCGTTTGTTCGTTTGTTCGTTTGTTCGTTTGTTCGTTTGTTCGTTTGTTCGTTTGTTCGTTTGTTCGTTTGTTTGTTTGTTCGTTTGTTCGTTTGTTCGTTTGTTCGTTTGTTCGTTTGTTCGTTTGTTCGTTTGTTCGTTTGTTCGTTTGTTCGTTTGTTCG
Source organism: Atherix ibis (assembly GCA_958298945.1). NCBI lineage: Eukaryota > Metazoa > Arthropoda > Insecta > Diptera > Athericidae > Atherix > Atherix ibis. The sequence goes on from OY282608.1 coordinate 103,133,300, forward strand.
TTTGTTCGTTTGTTCGTTTGTTCGTTTGTTCGTTTGTTCGTTTGTTCGTTTGTTCGTTTGTTCGTTTGTTCGTTTGTTCGTTTGTTCGTTTGTTCGTTTGTTCGTTTGTTCGTTTGTTCGTTTGTTCGTTTGTTCGTTTGTGCGTTTGTTCGTTTGTTCGTTTGTTCGTTTGTTCGTTTGTTGGTTTGTTGGTTTGTTCGTTTGTTGGTTTGTTGGTTTGTTGGTTTCTTGGTTTGGTGGTTTGGTGGTTTGTTGGTTTGTTGGTTTGTTGGTTTGTTGGTTTGTTGGTTTGTTTGTTTGTTCGTTTGTTCGTTTGTTCGTTTGTTCTTGTTCTTTTGTTCGTTTGTTGGTTTGTTGGTTTGTTCGTTTGTTGGTTTGTTGGTTTGTTGTTTTGTTGGTTTGTTGGTTTGTTGGTTTGTTGGTTTGTTGGTTTGTTGGTTTGTTGGTTTGTTAGTTTGTTAGTTTGTTCGTTTGTTGGTTTGTTGGTTTGTTGGTTTGTCGGTTTGTTGGTTTGTTGGTTTGTTCGTTTGTTGTTTTGTTGGTTTGTTCGTTTGTTGGTTTGTTCGTTTGTTGGTTTGTTCGTTTGTTGGTTTGTTGGTTTGTTGGTTTGTTGGTTTGGTGGTTTGGTGGTTTGTTGGTTTGTTGGTTTGTTGGTTTGTTGGTTTGTTGGTTTGTTTGTTTGTTCGTTTGTTCGTTTGTTCTTGTTCTTTTGTTCGTTTGTTGGTTTGTTGGTTTGTTCGTTTGTTGGTTTGTTGGTTTGTTGTTTTGTTGGTTTGTTGGTTTGTTGGTTTGTTGGTTTGTTGGTTTGTTGGTTTGTTGGTTTGTTAGTTTGTTAGTTTGTTCGTTTGTTGGTTTGTTGGTTTGTTGGTTTGTCGGTTTGTTGGTTTGTTGGTTTGTTCGTTTGTTGTTTTGTTGGTTTGTTCGTTTGTTGGTTTGTTGGTTTGTTTGTTTGTTGGTTTGTTGGTTTGTTGGTTTGTTGGTTTGTTAGTTTCTTGGTTTGTTGGTTTGTTGGTTTATTGGTTTAGTTGTTTGTTTGTTTGTTGGTTTTTTGGTTTGTTGGTTTGTTGGTTTTTTGGTTTGTTGGTTTGTTGGTTTGTTAGTTTGTTGGTTTGTTTGTTTGTTCGTTTGTTGGTTTGTTGGTTTGTTCGTTTGTGGGTTTGTTGGTTTGTTGGTTTGTCGGTTTGTTGGTTTGTTGGTTTGTTCGTTTGTTGTTTTGTTGGTTTGTTCGTTTGTTGGTTTGTTGGTTTGTTTGTTTGTTGGTTTGTTGGTTTGTTGGTTTGTTAGTTTCTTGGTTTGTTGGTTTGTTGGTTTATTGGTTTAGTTGTTTGTTTGTTTGTTGGTTTTTTGGTTTGTTGGTTTGTTGGTTTTTTGGTTTGTTGGTTTGTTGGTTTGTTGGTTTGTTGTTTTGTTGGTTTGTTGGTTTGTTGGTTTGTTGGTTTGTTGGTTTGTTGGTTTGTTGGTTTGTTAGTTTGTTAGTTTGTTCGTTTGTTGGTTTGTTGGTTTGTTGGTTTGTCGGTTTGTTGGTTTGTTGGTTTGTTCGTTTGTTGTTTTGTTGGTTTGTTCGTTTGTTGGTTTGTTGGTTTGTTTGTTTGTTGGTTTGTTGGTTTGTTGGTTTGTTAGTTTCTTGGTTTGTTGGTTTGTTGGTTTGTTGGTTTGTTGGTTTGTTGGTTTGTTAGTTTGTTAGTTTGTTCGTTTGTTGGTTTGTTGGTTTGTCGGTTTGTTGGTTTGTTGGTTTGTTCGTTTGTTGTTTTGTTGGTTTGTTCGTTTGTTGTTTTGTTGGTTTGTTCGTTTGTTGGTTTGTTGGTTTGTTGGTTTGTTCGTTTGTTGGTTTGTTGGTTTGTTGGGTTGTTGGTTTGGTGGTTTGGTGGTTTGTTGGTTTGTTGGTTTGTTGGTTTGTTGGTTTGTTGGTTTGTTTGTTTGTTCGTTTGTTCGTTTGTTCTTGTTCTTTTGTTCGTTTGTTGGTTTGTTGGTTTGTTCGTTTGTTGGTTTGTTGGTTTATTGTTTTGTTGGTTTGTTGGTTTGTTGGTTTGTTGGTTTGTTGGTTTGTTAGTTTGTTAGTTTGTTCGTTTGTTGGTTTGTTGGTTTGTTGGTTTGTCGGTTTGTTGGTTTGTTGGTTTGTTCGTTTGTTGTTTTGTTGCTTTGTTCGTTTGTTGGTTTGTTGGTTTGTTGGTTTGTTCGTTGGTTGGTTTGTTGGTTTGTTGGTTTGTTGGTTTGGTGGTTTGGTGGTTTGTTGGTTTGTTGGTTTGTTGGTTTGTTGGTTTGTTGGTTTGTTTGTTTGTTCGTTTGTTCGTTTGTTCTTGTTCTTTTGTTCGTTTGTTGGTTTGTTGGTTTGTTCGTTTGTTGGTTTGTTGGTTTGTTGTTTTGTTGGTTTGTTGGTTTGTTGGTTTGTTGGTTTGTTGGTTTGTTGGTTTGTTGGTTTGTTAGTTTGTTAGTTTGTTCGTTTGTTGGTTTGTTGGTTTGTTGGTTTGTCGGTTTGTTGGTTTGTTGGTTTGTTCGTTTGTTGTTTTGTTGGTTTGTTCGTTTGTTGGTTTGTTGGTTTGTTTGTTTGTTGGTTTGTTGGTTTGTTGGTTTGTTGGTTTGTTAGTTTCTTGGTTTGTTGGTTTGTTGGTTTATTGGTTTAGTTGTTGGTTTGTTTGTTGGTTTTTTGGTTTGTTGGTTTGTTGGTTTTTTGGTTTGTTGGTTTGTTGGTTTGTTAGTTTGTTGGTTTGTTTGTTTGTTCGTTTGTTGGTTTGTTGGTTTGTTCGTTTGTTGGTTTGTTGGTTTGTTGGTTTGTCGGTTTGTTGGTTTGTTGGTTTGTTCGTTTGTTGTTTTGTTGGTTTGTTCGTTTGTTGGTTTGTTGGTTTGTTTGTTTGTTGGTTTGTTGGTTTGTTGGTTTGTTAGTTTCTTGGTTTGTTGGTTTGTTGGTTTATTGGTTTAGTTGTTTGTTTGTTTGTTGGTTTTTTGGTTTGTTGGTTTGTTGGTTTGTTGGTTTGTTGGTTTGTTGGTTTGTTGGTTTGTTGTTTTGTTGGTTTGTTGGTTTGTTGGTTTGTTGGTTTGTTGGTTTGTTGGTTTGTTGGTTTGTTAGTTTGTTAGTTTGTTCGTTTGTTGGTTTGTTGGTTTGTTGGTTTGTCGGTTTGTTGGTTTGTTGGTTTGTTCGTTTGTTGTTTTGTTGGTTTGTTCGTTTGTTGGTTTGTTGGTTTGTTTGTTTGTTGGTTTGTTGGTTTGTTGGTTTGTTAGTTTCTTGGTTTGTTGGTTTGTTGGTTTATTGGTTTAGTTGTTTGTTTGTTTGTTGGTTTTTTGGTTTGTTGGTTTGTTGGTTTTTTGGTTTGTTGGTTTGTTGGTTTGTTGGTTTGTTGGTTTGTTTGTTTGTTCGTTTGTTGGTTTGTTGGTTTGTTCGGTTGTTGTTTTGTTGGTTTGTTCGTTTGTTGGTTTGTTGGTTTGTTTGTTTGTTGGTTTGTTGGTTTGTTGGTTTGTTGGTTTGTTAGTTTCTTGGTTTGTTGGTTTGTTGGTTTATTGGTTTAGTTGTTTGTTTGTTTGTTGGTTTTTTGGTTTGTTGGTTTGTTGGTTTTTTGGTTTGTTGGTTTGTTGGTTTGTTGGTTTGTTGGTTTGTTTGTTTGTTCGTTTGTTGGTTTGTTGGTTTGTTCATTTGTTGGTTTGTTGGTTTGTTGGTTGGTTGGTTTGTTGGTTTGTTGGTTTGTTGGTTTGTTCGTTTGTTGGTTTGTTGGTTTGTTGGTTTGTTGGTTTGTTCGTTTGTTGGTTTGTTCGTTTGTTGGTTTGGTGGTCTGTTGGTTTGTTCGTTTGTTTTTTCGTTGGTTTGTTCGCTTGTTGGTTTGTTGGTTTGTTGGTTTGTTGGTTTAGTTGTTTGTTGGTTTGTTGGTTTGTTGGCTTGCATGTTTGTTGGTTTATTGGTTTCTTGGTTTGTTGGTTTGTTGGCTTGTTGGTTTGTTGGTTTGTTCGCTTGTTGGTTTGTTGGTTTGTTGGTTTGTTCGTTTGTTGGTTTGTTCGTTTGTTGGTTTGGTGGTCTGTTGGTTTGTTCGTTTGTTTTTTCGTTGGTTTGTTGGTTTGTTGGTTTGTTGGTTTGTTGGTTTGTTTGTTTGTTCGTTTGTTCGTTTGTTCGTTTGTTCGTTTGTTCGTTTGTTCGTTTGTTTGTTTGTTCGTTTGTTCGTTTGTTCGTTTGTTCGTTTGTTCGTTTGTTCGTTTGTTTGTTTGTTCGTTTGTTCGTTTCTTCGTTTGTTCGTTTGTTTGTTTGTTCGTTTGTTCGTTTGTTCGTTTGTTCGTTTGTTCGTTTGTTCGTTTGTTCGTTTGTTCGTTTGTTCGTTTGTTCGTTTGTTCGTTTGTTCGTTTGTTCGTTTGTTCGTTTGTTCGTTTGTTCGTTTGTTCGTTTGTTCGTTTGTTCGTTTGTTCGTTTGTTCGTTTGTTCGTTTGTTCGTTTGTTCGTTTGTTCGTTTGTTCGTTTGTTCGTTTGTTGGTTTGTTCGTTTGTTCGTTTGTTGGTTTGTTGGTTTGTTGGTTTCTTGGTTTGGTGGTTTGGTGGTTTGTTGGTTTGTTGGTTTGTTGGTTTGTTGGTTTGTTGGTTTGTTTGTTTGTTCGTTTGTTCGTTTGTTCTTGTTCTTTTGTTCGTTTGTTGGTTTGTTGGTTTGTTCGTTTGTTGGTTTGTTGGTTTGTTGTTTGGTTGGTTTGTTGGTTTGTTGGTTTGTTGGTTTGTTGGTTTGTTGGTTTGTTAGTTTGTTAGTTTGTTCGTTTGTTGGTTTGTTGGTTTGTTGGTTTGTCGGTTTGTTGGTTTGTTGGTTTGTTCGTTTGTTGTTTTGTTGGTTTGTTCATTTGTTGGTTTGTTGGTTTGTTTGTTTGTTGGTTTGTTGGTTTGTTGGTTTGTTGGTTTGTTGGTTTATTGGTTTAGTTGTTTGTTTGTTTGTTGGTTTTTTGGTTTGTTGGTTTGATGGTTTTTTGGTTTGTTGGTTTGTTGGTTTGTTGGTTTGTTGGTTTGTTTGTTTGTTCGTTTGTTGGTTTTTTGGTTTGTTCGTTTGTTGGTTTGTTGGTTTGTTCGTTTGTTGGTTTATTGGTTCGCTAATTTATTGGTTTGTTCGTTTGTTAGTTTGTTGGTTTGTTGGTTTGTTCGTTTGTTGGTTTGTTGGTTTGTTGGTGGGTTGGTTTGTTGGTTTGTTGGTTTGCTGGTTTGTTCGTTTGTTGGTTTGTTGGTTTGTTGGTTTGTTCGTTTGTTGGTTTGTTCATTTGTTGGTTTGGTGGTCTGTTGGTTTGTTCGTTTGTTTTTTCGTTGGTTTGTTCGTTTTTGGTTTGTTGGTTTGTTGGTTTGTTGGTTTGTTGGTTTAGTTGTTTGTTGGTTTGTTGGTTTGTTGGCTTGCTGGTTTGTTGGTTTATTGGTTTCTTGGTTTGTTGGTTTGTTGGCTTGTTGGTTTGTTGGTTTGTTGGTTTGTTGGTTTGTTGGTTTGTTAGTTAGTTGGTTTGTTGGTGTGTTCGTTTGTTAGTTTATTGGTTTGTTCGTTTGTTGGTTTGTTGGTTTGTTGGTTTGTTGGTTTGCTCGTTTGTTGGTTTGTTGGTTTGTTGGTTTGTTGGTTTGTTGGTTTGTTGGTTTGTTGGTTTGTTGGTTTGTTGGTTTGTTGGTTTGTTGGTTTGTTGGTTTGTTGGTTTGTTTGTTTGTTAGTTTGTTCGTTTGTTGGTTTGTTAGTTTGTTGGTTTGTTGGTTTGTTGGTTTGTTGGTTTGATGGTTTGTTGGTTTGTTGGTTTGTTGGTTCGTTGGTTTGTTGGTTTGTTGGTTTGTTGGTTTGTTGGTTTGTTGGTTTGTTGTTTTGTTGGTTTGTTCGCTTGTTGGTTTGCTGGTTTGTTGGTTTGTTGGTTTGTTGGTTTGTTGATTTGTTGGTTTGTTGGTTTGTTGGTTTGTTGGTTTGTTGGTTTGTTGGTTTATTGGTTTGTTGGTTTGTTGGTTTGTTTATTTGTTGGTTTGTTGGTTTGTTGGTTTGTTGTTTTGTTGATTTGTTCGTTTGCTGGTTTGTTTGTTTGTTGGTTTGTTGGTTTATTGGTTTGTTCGTTTGTTGGTTTGTTGGTTTGTTGGTTTGTTCGTTTGTTGGTTTGTTGGTTTGTTCGTTTGTTGGTTTGTTGGTTTGTTGGTTTGATAGTTTGTTGGTTTGTTGGTTTGTTCGTTTGTTAGTTTGTTGGTTTGTTGGTTTGTTGGTTTGTTGGTTTGTTGGTTTGTTGGTTTGTTCGTTTGGTGGTTTGTATGTTTGCTGGTTTGTTGGTTTAGTTGTTTGTTGGTTTGTTGGTTTGTTGGCTTGCTGGTTTGTTGGTTTATTGGTTTCTTGGTTTGTTGGTTTGTTGGCTTCTTGGTTTGTTGGTTTGTTGGTTTGTTAGTTAGTTGGTTTGTTGGTGTGTTCGTTTGTTAGTTTATTGGTTTGTTCGTTTGTTGGTTTGTTGGTTTGTTGGTTTGTTAGTTTGTTCGTTTGTTCGTTTGTTGGTTTGTTGATTGGTTGGTTTGTTGGTTTATTGGTTTGTTGGTTTGTTGGTTTATTGGTTTGTTGGTTTGTTGGTTTGTTTGTTTGTTGGTTTGTTGGTTTGTTGGTTTGTTGGTTTGTTGGTTTGTTCGTTTGTTGGTGTGTTGGTTTGTTGGTTTGTTGGTTTGTTGGTTTGTTGGTTTGTTGGTTTGGTGGTTTGTTGGTTTGTTGGTTTGTTGGTTTGTTGGTTTGTTGGTTTGTTTGTTTGTTCGTTTGTTCTTTTGTTCGTTTGCTGGTTTGTTGGTTTGTTGGTTTGTTGGTTTGTTGGTTTGTTGGTTTGTTGATTTGTTGGTTTAGTCGTTTGTTGGCTTGTTGGTTTGTTGGTTTGGTGGTTTGTTGGTTTGCTGATTTATTGGTTTGTTCGTTTGTTGGTTTGTTGGTTTGTTCGTTTGTTGGTTTGTTGGTTTGTTGGTTTATTCATTTGTTGGTTTGTTCGTTTGTTGGTTTGGTTCGTTTGTTGGTTTGTTGGTTTGTTCGTTTGTTGTTTCGTTGGTTTGTTCGTTTGTTGGTTTGTTGGTTTGTTGGTTTGTTCGTTTGTTGGTATGTTGGTTTGTTGGTTGATTGGTTTGTTGGTTTGTTGGTTTGTTGCTTTGTTGGTTTGTTGATTTGTTGGTTGTTTTTCTTTTGTAGGTTTGTTGGTTTGTTGGTTTGTTTGTTAGTTGGTTTGTTGGTTTGTTGGTTTGTTTGTTTGTTGGTTTGTTGGTTTGTTGGTTTATTGGTTTATTGGTTTGTTGGTTTGTTGGTTTGTTCGTTTGTTGGTTTGTTGGTTTGTTGGTTTGTTGATTTGTTCGTTTGTTGGTTTGTTGGTTTGTTGGTTTGTTGGTTTATTGGTTTGTTGGTTTGTTGGTTTGTTGGTTTGTTGGTTTGTTGGTTTGTTGGTTTGTTGGTTTGTTGGTTTGTTCGTTTGTTGGTTTGTTGGTTTGTTGGTTTGTTGGTTTGTTGTTTTGATGGTTTGTTGGTTTGTTGGTTTGTTGGTTTGTTGGTTTGTTGGTTTGTTGGTTTGTTGGTTTGTTGGTTTGTTGGTTTGTTGTTTTGTTGGTTTGTTGGTTTGTTCGTTTGTTGGTTTGTTGTTTTGCTGCTTTGTTGGTTTGTTGGTTTGTTGGTTTGTTCGTTTGTTGGTTTGTTGGTTTGTTGGTTTGTTGGTTTGTTGGTTTGTTGGTTTGTTGGTTTGATGGTTTGCTGGTTTGTTGGTTTGTTGGTTTGTTGGTTTGTTGGCTTTTTGGTTTGTTGGTTTGTTGGTTTGTTCGTTTGTTGGTTTCTTGGTTTGTTCGTATGTTCGTTTGTTGGTTTGTTGGTTTGTTGGTTTTTGGTTTATTGGTTTGTTGGTTTGTTGGTTTGTTGGTTTGTTGGTTTGTTGGTTTGTTGGTTTGTTGGTTTGTTGGTTTGTTCGTTTGTTGGTTTGTTGGTTTGTTGGTTTGTTGGTTTGTTGATTTGTTCTTTTGTTGGTTTGTTTGTTTGTTCGTTTGTTCGTTTGTTCGTTTGTTCGTTTGTTCGTTTGTTCGTTTGTTCGTTTGTTCGCGTGTTTGTTTGTTCGTTTGTTCGTTTGTTCGTTTGTTCGTTTGTTCGTTTGTTCGTTTGTTCGTTTGTTCGTTTGTTCGTTTGTTCGTTTGTTCGTTTGTTCGTTTGTTCGTTTGTTCGTTTGTTCGTTTGTTCGTTTGTTCGTTTGTTCGTTTGTTCGTTTGTTCGTTTGTTCGTTTGTTCGTTTGTTCGTTTGTTCGTTTGTTCGTTTGTTCGTTTGTTCGTTTGTTCGTTTGTTCGTTTGTTCGTTTGTTCGTTTGTTCGTTTGTTCGTTTGTTCGTTTGTTCGTTTGTTCGTTTGTTCGTTTGTTCGTTTGTTCGTTTGTTCGTTTGTTCGTTTGTTCGTTTGTTCGTTTGTTCGTTTGTTCGTTTGTTCGTTTGTTCGTTTGTTCGTTTGTTCGTTTGTTCGTTTGTTCGTTTGTTCGTTTGTTCGTTTGTTCGTTTGTTCGTTTGTTCGTTTGTTCGTTTGTTCGTTTGTTCGTTTGTTCGTTTGTTCGTTTGTTCGTTTGTTCGTTTGTTCGTTTGTTCGTTTGTTCGTTTGTTCGTTTGTTCGTTTGTTCGTTTGTTCGTTTGTTCGTTTGTTCGTTTGTTCGTTTGTTCGTTTGTTCGTTTGTTTGTTGTTCGTTTGTTCGTTTGTTGTTTGTTGGTTTGTTGGTTTGTTGGTTTGTTGGTTTGTTGGTTTAGTTGTTTGTTTGTTTGTTGGTTTGTTGGTTTGTTGGTTTGTTGGTTTGTTGGTTTGTTGGTTTGTTGGTTTGTTGGTTTGTTGGTTTGTTGGTTTGTTTGTTTGTTGGTTTGTTGGTTTGTTGGTTTGTTGGTTTGTTGGTTTGTTGGTTTGTTGGTTTGTTGGTTTGTTGGTTTGTTGGTTTGTTGGTTTGTTCGTTTGTTGGATTGTTGGTTTGTTCGTTTGTTGGTTTGTTGGTTTGTTGGCTTGTTGGTTTGTTGGTTTGGTGGTTTGTTGGTTTGCTGATTTATTGGTTTGTTCGTTTGTTGGTATGTTGGTTTGTTCGTTTGTTGGTTTGTTGGTTTATTGGTTTATTGGTTTGTTGGTTTGTTGGTTTGTTCGTTTGTTGGTTTGTTGGTTTGTTGGTTTGTTGGTTTGTTGGTTTGTTGGTTTCTTAGATTGTTCGTTTTTGGTTTGTTGGTTTTTCGGTTTGTTGGTTTGTTGGTTTGTTCGTTTTTTGTTTTGTTGGTTTGTTCGTTTGTTGGTTTGTTGGTTTGTTTGTTTGTTGGTTTGTTGGCTTGTTTGTTTGTTCGTTTGTTGGTTTGTTGTTTTGTTGGTTTGTTGGTTTGTTGGTTTGTTGGTTTATTGGTTTGTTGGTTTGTTGGTTTGTTGGTTTGTTGGTTTGCTGGTTTATTGGTTTGTTCGTTTGTTGGTTTGTTGGTTTGTTGGTGTGTTCGTTTGATGGTTTCTTGGTTTGTTGTTTGGTTGGTTTGTTGGTTTGTTAGTTTGTAGGTTTGTTGGTTTGTTCGTTTGTTGGTTTGTTGGTTTGTTGGTTTGTTGGTTTGTTTGTTTGTTGGTTTGTTCGTTTGTTGGTTTGTCGGTTTGTTGGTTTGTTGGTTTGTTCGTTTGTTGTTTTGTTGGTTTGTTGGTTTGTTGGTTTGTTGGTTTGTTGGTTTGGTTTGCTGGTTTGTTGGTTTGTTGGTTTGTTGGTTTGTTGGCTTTTTGGTTTGTTGGTTTGTTGGTTTGTTCGTTTGTTGGTTTGTTGGTTTGTTCGTTTGTTCGTTTGTTGGTTTGTTGGTTTGTTGGTTTTTGGTATATTGGTTTGTAGGTTTGTTGGTTTGTTGGTTTGTTGGTTTGTTGGTTTGTTGGTTTGTTGGTTTGTTGGTTTGTTGGTTTGTTGGTTTGTTCGTTTGTTGGTTTGTTGTTTTGTTGGTTTGTTGGTTTGTTGATTTGTTCGTTTGTTGGTTTGTTTGTTTGTTCGTTTGTTCGTTTGTTTGTTTGTTCATTTGTTCATTTGTTCGTTTGTTCGTTTGTTCGTTTGTTCGTTTGTTCGTTTGTTCGTTTGTTCGTTTGTTCGTTTGTTCGTTTGTTCGTTTGTTCGTTTGTTCGTTTGTTCGTTTGTTCGTTTGTTCGTTTGTTCGTTTGTTCGTTTGTTCGTTTGTTCGTTTGTTCGTTTGTTCGTTTGTTCGTTTGTTCGTTTGTTCGTTTGTTCGTTTGTTCGTTTGTTCGTTTGTTCGTTTGTTCGTTTGTTCGTTTGTTCGTTTGTTCGTTTGTTCGTTTGTTCGTTTGTTCGTTTGTTCGTTTGTTCGTTTGTTCGTTTGTTCGTTTGTTCGTTTGTTCGTTTGTTCGTTTGTTCGTTTGTTCGTTTGTTCGTTTGTTCGTTTGTTCGTTTGTTCGTTTGTTCGTTTGTTCGTTTGTTTGTTTGTTCGTTTGTTCGTTTGTTTGTTGTTCGTTTGTTCGTTTGTTGTTTGTTGGTTTGTTGGTTTGTTGGTTTGTTGGTTTGTTGGTTTGTTGGTTTGTTGGTTTGTTGGTTTAGTTGTTTGTTTGTTTGTTGGTTTGTTGGTTTGTTGGTTTGTTGGTTTGTTGGTTTGTTGGTTTGTTGGTTTGTTGGTTTGTTGGTTTGTTGGTTTGTTTGTATGTTGTTTTGTTGGTTTGTTGGTTTGTTGGTTTGTTGGTTTGTTCGTTTGTTGGTTTGTTGGTTTGTTGGTTTGTTCGTTTGTTGGTTTGTTGGTTAGTTGGCTTGTTGGTTTGTTGGTTTGGTGGTTTGTTGGTTTGCTGATTTATTGGTTTGTTCGTTTGTTGGTTTGTTGGTTTGTTCGTTTGTTGGTTTGTTGGTTTGTTGGTTTATTCATTTGTTGGTTTGTTCTTTTGTTGGTTTGGTTCGTTTGTTGGTTTGGTGGTTTGTTGGTTTGTTCGTTTGTTGTTTCGTTGGTTTGTTCGTTTGTTGGTTTGTTGGTTTGTTGGTTTGTTCGTTTGTTGGTATGTTGGTTTGTTGGTTGATTGGTTTGTTGGTTTGTTGGTTTGTTGCTTTGTTGGTTTGTTGATTTGTTGGTTGTTTTTCTTTTGTAGGTTTGTTGTTTTGTTGGTTTGTTTGTTTGTTGGTTTGTTGGTTTGTTGGTTTGTTTGTTTGTTGATTTGTTGGTTTGTTGGTTTATTGGTTTATTGGTTTGTTGGTTTGTTGGTTTGTTCGTTTGTTGGTTTGTTGGTTTGTTGGTTTGTTGATTTGTTCGTTTGTTGGTTTGTTGGTTTGTTGGTTTATTGGTTTGTTGGTTTGTTGGTTTATTGGTTTGTTGGTTTGTTGGTTTGTTGGTTTGTTGATTTGTTGGTTTGTTCGTTTGTTGATTTGTTGGTTTGTTGGTTTGTTGGTTTGATGGTTTGTTGGTTTGTTGGTTTGTTGGTTTGTTGGTTTGTTTGTTTGTTGGTTTGTTGGTTTGTTGGTTTGTTGGTTTGTTGTTTTGTTGGTTTGTTGGTTTGTTCGTTTGTTGGTTTGTGGGTTTGCTGGTTTGTTGGTTTGTTGGTTTGTTGGTTTGTTGGTTTGTTCGTTTGTTGGTTTGTTGGTTTGTTGGTTTGTTGGTTTGTTGGTTTGTTGGTTTGTTGGTTTGATGGTTTGCTGGTTTGTTGGTTTGTTGGTTTGTTGGTTTGTTGGTTTGTTGGCTTTTTGGTTTGTTGGTTTGTTGGTTTGTTCGTTTGTTGGTTTGTTGGTTTGTTCGTTTGTTCGTTTGTTCGTTTGTTGGTTTGTTGGTTTGTTGGTTTTTGGTTTATTGGTTTGTTGGTTTGTTGGTTTGTTAGTTTGTTGGTTTGTCGGTTTGTTGGTTTGTTGGTTTGTTGGTTTGTTGGTTTGTTGATTTGTTCGTTTGTTGGTTTGTTGGTTTGTTGGTTTGTTGGTTTGTTGATTTGTTCTTTTGTTGGTTTGTTTGTTTGTTCGTTTGTTCGTTTGTTCGTTTGTTCGTTTGTTCGTTTGTTCGTTTGTTCATTTGTTCGTTTGTTCGTTTGTTCGTCTGTTCGTTTGTTCGTTTGTTCGTTTGTTTGTTTGTTCGTTTGTTCGTTTGTTCGTTTTTTCGTTTGTTCGTTTGTTCGTTTGTTCGTTTGTTCGTTTGTTCGTTTGTTCGTTTGTTCGTTTGTTCGTTTGTTCGTTTGTTCGTTTGTTCGTTTGTTTGTTGTTCGTTTGTTTGTTTGTTGTTTGTTGGTTTGTTGGTTTGTTGGTTTGTTGGTTTGTTGGTTTAGTTGTTTGTTTGTTCGTTTGTTTGTTGGTTTGTTGGTTTGTTGGTTTGTTGGTTTGTTGGTTTGTTGGTTTGTTGGTTTGTTGGTTTGTTTGTTTGTTGGTTTGTTGGTTTGTTGGTTTGTTGGTTTGTTGGTTTGTTGGTTTGTTCGTTTGTTGGTTTGTTGGTTTGTTCGTTTGTTGGTTTTTTGGTTTGTTGGCTTGTTGGTTTGTTGGTCTGGTGGTTTGTTGGTTTGGTTATTTATTGGTTTGTTCGTTTGTTGGTATGTTGGTTTGTTCGTTTGTTGGTTTGTTGGTTTGTTGGTTTATTCATTTGTTGGTTTGTTCGTTTGTTGGTTTGGTTCGTTTGTTGGTTTGGTGGTTTGTTGGTTTGTTCGTTTGTTGTTTCGTTGGTTTGTTCGTTTGTTGGTTTGTTGGTTTGTTGGTTTGTTCGTTTGTTGGTATGTTGGTTTGTTGGTTGATTGGTTTGTTGGTTTGTTGGTTTGTTGCTTTGTTGGTTTGTTGATTTGTTGGTTGTTTTTTTTTTGTAGGTTTGTTGGTTTGTTGGTTTGTTTGTTTGTTGGTTTGTTGGTTTGTTGGTTTGTTGGTTTGTTGATTTGTTCGTTTGTTGGTTTGTTGGTTTGTTGGTTTGTTGGTTTATTGGTTTGTTGGTTTGTTGGTTTGTTAGTTTGTTGGTTTGTTGGTTTGTTGGTTTGTTGGTTTGTTCGTTTGTTGGTTTGTTGGTTTGTTGGTTTGTTGGTTTGATGGTTTGTTGGTTTGTTGGTTTGTTGGTTTGTTGGTTTGTTGGTTTGTTGGTTTGTTGGTTTGTTGTTTTGTTGGTTTGTTGGTTTGTTCGTTTGTTGGTTTGTTGGTTTGCTGGTTTGTTGGTTTGTTGGTTTGTCTATTTGTTCGTTTGTTGGTTTGGTTGTTTGTTCGTTTGTTCGTTTGTTCGTTTGTTCGTTTGTTGGTTTGTTCGTTTGTTGGTTTGTAGGTTTGTTGGTTTGTTGGTTTGTTGGTTTAGTTGTTTGTTGTCTTGTTGGTTTGTTGGTTTGTTGGTTTGTTGGTTTGTTGGTTTGTTGGTTTGTTGGTTTGTTGGTTTGTTGGTTTGTTGGTTTGTTGGTTTGTTGGTTTGTTGGTTTGTTGGTTTGTTTGTTTGTTCGTTTGTTCGTTTGTTCGTTTGTTCGTTTGTTTGTTTGTTCGTTTGTTCTTTTGTTCGTTTGTTCGTTTGTTCGTTTGTTCGTTTGTTCGTTTGTTCGTTTGTTCGTTTGTTCGTTTGTTCGTTTGTTCGTTTGTTCGTTTGTTCGTTTGTTCGTTTGTTCGTTTGTTCGTTTGTTCGTTTGTTCGTTTGTTAGTTTGTTAGTTTGTTCGTTTGTTCGTTTGTTCGTTTGTTCGTTTGTTCGTTTGTTCGTTTGTTCGTTTGTTCGTTTGTTCGTTTGTTCGTTTGTTCGTTTGTTCGTTTGTTCGTTTGTTCGTTTGTTCGTTTGTTCGTTTGTTCGTTTGTTCGTTTGTTCGTTTTTGGTTTGTTGGTTTGTTCGTTTGTTGGTTTGTTGGTTTGTTGGTTTGTTGGTTTGGTGGTTTGGTGGTTTGTTGGTTTGTTGGTTTGTTGGTTTGTTGGTTTGTTGGTTTGTTTGTTTGTCCGTTTGTTCGTTTGTTCTTGTTCTTTTGTTCGTTTGTTGGTTTGTTGGTTTGTTCGTTTGTTGGTTTGTTGGTTTGTTGTTTTGTTGGTTTGTTGGTTTGTTGGTTTGTTGGTTTGTTGGTTTGTTCGTTTGTAGGTTTGTTGGTTTGTTGGTTTGTTGGTTTGATGGTTTGTTGGTTTGTTGGTTTGTTGGTTTGTTGGTTTGTTGGTTTGTTGGTTTGTTGGTTTGTTGTTTTGTTGGTTTGTTGGTTTGTTCGTTTGTTGGTTTGTTGGTTTGCTGGTTTGTTGGTTTGTTGGTTTGTTGGTTTGTTGGTTTGTTCGTTTGTTGGTTTGTTGGTTTGTTGGTTTGTTGGTTTGTTGGTTTGTTGGTTTGTTGGTTTGATGGTTTGCTGGTTTGTTGGTTTGTTGGTTTGTTGGTTTGTTGGCTTTTTGGTTTGTTGTTTTGTTGGTTTGTTCGTTTGTTGGTTTGTTGGTTTGTTCGTTTGTTCGTTTGTTGGTTTGTTGGTTTGTTGGTTTTTGGTTTATTGGTTTGTTGGTTTGTTGGTTTGTTGGTTTGTTGGTTTGTTGGTTTGGTGGTTTGTTGGTTTTTTGGTTTTTTGGTTTGTTGGTTTGTTGGTTTGTTCGTTTGTTGGTTTGTTGGTTTGTTGGTTTGTTGGTTTGTTGGTTTGTTGATTTGTTCTTTTGTTGGTTTGTTTGTTTGTTCGTTTGTTCGTTTGTTCGTTTGTTCGTTTGTTCGTTTGTTCGTTTGTTCATTTGTTCGTTTGTTCGTTTGTTCGTTTGTTCGTTTGTTCGTTTGTTCGTTTGTTCGTTTGTTCGTTTGTTCGTTTGTTCGTTTGTTCGTTTTTTCGTTTGTTCGTTTGTTCGTTTGTTCGTTTGCTCGTTTGTTCGTTTGTTCGTTTGTTCGTTTGTTCGTTTGTTCGTTTGTTCGTTTGTTCGTTTGTTCGTTTGTTCGTTTGTTTGTTGTTCGTTTGTTCGTTTGTTGTTTGTTGGTTTGTTGGTTTGTTGGTTTGTTGGTTTGTTGGTTTAGTTGTTTGTTTGTTTGTTTGTTTGTTGGTTTGTTGGTTTGTTGGTTTGTTGGTTTGTTGGTTTGTTTGTTTGTTGGTTTGTTGGTTTGTTGGTTTGTTGGTCTGTTGGTTTGTTGGTTTGTTGGTTTGTTCGTTTGTTGGTTTGTTGGTTTGTTCGTTTGTTGGTTTGTTGGTTTGTTGGCTTGTTGGTTTGTTGGTTTGGTGGTTTGTTGGTTTGCTGATTTATTGGTTTGTTCGTTTGTTGGTATGTTGGTTTTTTTCGTTTGTTGGTTTGTTGGTTTGTTGGTTTATTCATTTGTTGGTTTGTTCGTTTGTTGGTTTGGTTCGTTTGTTGGTTTGGTGGTTTGTTGGTTTGTTCGTTTGTTGTTTCGTTGGTTTGTTCGTTTGTTGGTTTGTTGGTTTGTTGGTTTGTTCGTTTGTTGGTATGTTGGTTTGTTGGTTGATTGGTTTGTTGGTTTGTTGGTTTGTTGCTTTGTTGGTTTGTTGATTTGTTGTTTTTTTTTTTTTGTAGGTTTGTTGGTTTGTTGGTTTGTTTGTTTGTTGGTTTGTTGGTTTGTTGGTTTGTTTGTTTGTTGATTTGTTGGTTTGTTGGTTTATTGGTTTATTGGTTTGTTGGTTTGTTGGTTTGTTCGTTTGTTGGTTTGTTGGTTTGTTGGTTTGTTGATTTGTTCGTTTGTTGGTTTGTTGGTTTGTTGGTTTGTTGGTTTATTGGTTTGTTGGTTTGTTGGTTTGTTGGTTTGTTGGTTTGTTGGTTTGTTGGTTTGTTGGTTTGTTGGTTTGTTGGTTTTTTCGTTTGTTGGTTTGTTGGTTTGTTGGTTTGTTGGTTTGATGGTTTGTTGGTTTGTTGGTTTGTTGGTTTGTTGGTTTGTTGGTTTGTTGGTTTGTTGGTTTGTTGGTTTGTTGTTTTGTTGGTTTGTTGGTTTGTTCGTTTGTTGGTTTGTTGGTTTGCTGGTTTGTTGGTTTGTTGGTTTGTTGATTTGTTCGTTTGTTGGTTTGGTTGTTTGTTCGTTTGTTCGTTTGTTCGTTTGTTCGTTTGTTGGTTTGTTCGTTTGTTGGTTTGTTGGTTTGTTGGTTTGTTGGTTTGTTGGTTTGTTGGTTTAGTTGTTTGTTGTCTTGTTGGTTTGTTGGTTTGTTGGTTTGTTGGTTTGTTGGTTTGTTGGTTTGTTGGTTTGTTGGTTTGTTGGTTTGTTGGTTTGTTGGTTTGTTGGTTTGTTGGTTTGTTGGTTTGTTGGTTTATTGGTTTGTTGGTTTGTTTGTTTGTTCGTTTGTTCGTTTGTTCGTTTGTTCGTTTGTTCGTTTGTTCGTTTGTTCGTTTGTTCGTTTGTTCGTTTGTTCGTTTGTTCGTTTGTTCGTTTGTTCGTTTGTTCGTTTGTTCGTTTGTTCGTTTGTTCGTTTTTTCGTTTGTTCGTTTGTTCGTTTGTTCGTTTGTTCGTTTGTTCGTTTGTTCGTTTGTTCGTTTGTTCGTTTGTTCGTTTGTTCGTTTGTTCGTTTGTTCGTTTGTTCGTTTGTTCGTTTGTTCGTTTGTTCGTTTGTTCGTTTGTTCGTTTGTTCGTTTGTTCGTTTGTTCGTTTGTTCGTTTGTTCGTTTGTTCGTTTGTTGGTTTGTTGGTTTGTTCGTTTGTTGGTTTGTTGGTTTGTTGGTTTGTTGGTTTGGTGGTTTGGTGGTTTGTTGGTTTGTTGGTTTGTTGGTTTGTTGGTTTGTTGGTTTGTTTGTTTGTTCGTTTGTTCGTTTGTTCTTGTTCTTTTGTTCGTTTGTTGGTTTGTTGGTTTGTTCGTTTGTTGGTTTGTTGGTTTGTTTGTTTGTCCGTTTGTTCGTTTGTTCTTGTTCTTTTGTTCGTTTGTTGGTTTGTTGGTTTGTTCGTTTGTTGGTTTGTTGGTTTGTTGTTTTGTTGGTTTGTTGGTTTGTTGGTTTGTTGGTTTGTTGGTTTGTTCGTTTGTAGGTTTGTTGGTTTGTTGGTTTGTTGGTTTGATGGTTTGTTGGTTTGTTGGTTTGTTGGTTTGTTGGTTTGTTGGTTTGTTGGTTTGTTGGTTTGTTGTTTTGTTGGTTTGTTGGTTTGTTCGTTTGTTGGTTTGTTGGTTTGCTGGTTTGTTGGTTTGTTGGTTTGTTGGTTTGTTGGTTTGTTCGTTTGTTGGTTTGTTGGTTTGTTGGTTTGTTGGTTTGTTGGTTTGTTGGTTTGTTGGTTTGATGGTTTGCTGGTTTGTTGGTTTGTTGGTTTGTTGGTTTGTTGGCTTTTTGGTTTGTTGTTTTGTTGGTTTGTTCGTTTGTTGGTTTGTTGGTTTGTTCGTTTGTTCGTTTGTTGGTTTGTTGGTTTGTTGGTTTTTGGTTTATTGGTTTGTTGGTTTGTTGGTTTGTTGGTTTGTTGGTTTGTTGGTTTGGTGGTTTGTTGGTTTTTTGGTTTTTTGGTTTGTTGGTTTGTTGGTTTGTTCGTTTGTTGGTTTGTTGGTTTGTTGGTTTGTTGGTTTGTTGGTTTGTTGATTTGTTCTTTTGTTGGTTTGTTTGTTTGTTCGTTTGTTCGTTTGTTCGTTTGTTCGTTTGTTCGTTTGTTCGTTTGTTCATTTGTTCGTTTGTTCGTTTGTTCGTTTGTTCGTTTGTTCGTTTGTTCGTTTGTTCGTTTGTTCGTTTGTTCGTTTGTTCGTTTGTTCGTTTGTTCGTTTTTTCGTTTGTTCGTTTGTTCGTTTGTTCGTTTGCTCGTTTGTTCGTTTGTTCGTTTGTTCGTTTGTTCGTTTGTTCGTTTGTTCGTTTGTTCGTTTGTTCGTTTGTTCGTTTGTTCGTTTGTTCGTTTGTTCGTTTGTTCGTTTGTTCGTTTGTTCGTTTGTTCGTTTGTTCGTTTGTTCGTTTGTTCGTTTGTTCGTTTGTTCGTTTGTTCGTTTGTTCGTTTGTTCGTTTGTTCGTTTGTTCGTTTGTTCGTTTGTTCGTTTGTTCGTTTGTTCGTTTGTTCGTTTGTTCGTTTGTTTGTTGTTCGTTTGTTCGTTTGTTGTTTGTTGGTTTGTTGGTTTGTTGGTTTGTTGGTTTGTTGGTTTAGTTGTTTGTTTGTTTGTTTGTTTGTTGGTTTGTTGGTTTGTTGGTTTGTTGGTTTGTTGGTTTGTTTGTTTGTTGGTTTGTTGGTTTGTTGGTTTGTTGGTTTGTTGGTTTGTTGGTTTGTTGGTTTGTTCGTTTGTTGGTTTGTTGGTTTGTTCGTTTGTTGGTTTGTTGGTTTGTTGGCTTGTTGGTTTGTTGGTTTGGTGGTTTGTTGGTTTGCTGATTTATTGGTTTGTTCGTTTGTTGGTATGTTGGTTTTTTTCGTTTGTTGGTTTGTTGGTTTGTTGGTTTATTCATTTGTTGGTTTGTTCGTTTGTTGGTTTGGTTCGTTTGTTGGTTTGGTGGTTTGTTGGTTTGTTCGTTTGTTGTTTCGTTGGTTTGTTCGTTTGTTGGTTTGTTGGTTTGTTGGTTTGTTCGTTTGTTGGTATGTTGGTTTGTTGGTTGATTGGTTTGTTGGTTCGTTGGTTTGTTGCTTTGTTGGTTTGTTGATTTGTTGTTTTTTTTTTTGTAGGTTTGTTGGTTTGTTGGTTTGTTTGTTTGTTGGTTTGTTGGTTTGTTGGTTTGTTTGTTTGTTGATTTGTTGGTTTGTTGGTTTATTGGTTTATTGGTTTGTTGGTTTGTTGGTTTGTTCGTTTGTTGGTTTGTTGGTTTGTTGGTTTGTTGATTTGTTCGTTTGTTGGTTTGTTGGTTTGTTGGTTTGTTGGTTTATTGGTTTGTTGGTTTGTTGGTTTGTTGGTTTGTTGGTTTGTTGGTTTGTTGGTTTGTTGGTTTGTTGGTTTGTTGGTTTTTTCGTTTGTTGGTTTGTTGGTTTGTTGGTTTGTTGGTTTGATGGTTTGTTGGTTTGTTGGTTTGTTGGTTTGTTGGTTTGTTGGTTTGTTGGTTTGTTGGTTTGTTGTTTTGTTGGTTTGTTGGTTTGTTCGTTTGTTGGTTTGTTGGTTTGCTGGTTTGTTGGTTTGTTGGTTTGTTGATTTGTTCGTTTGTTGGTTTGGTTGTTTGTTCGTTTGTTCGTTTGTTCGTTTGTTCGTTTGTTGGTTTGTTCGTTTGTTGGTTTGTTGGTTTGTTGGTTTGTTGGTTTGTTGGTTTGTTGGTTTAGTTGTTTGTTGTCTTGTTGGTTTGTTGGTTTGTTGGTTTGTTGGTTTGTTGGTTTGTTGGTTTGTTGGTTTGTTGGTTTGTTGGTTTGTTGGTTTGTTGGTTTGTTGGTTTGTTGGTTTGTTGGTTTGTTGGTTTATTGGTTTGTTGGTTTGTTTGTTTGTTCGTTTGTTCGTTTGTTCGTTTGTTCGTTTGTTCGTTTGTTCGTTTGTTCGTTTGTTCGTTTGTTCGTTTGTTCGTTTGTTCGTTTGTTCGTTTGTTCGTTTGTTCGTTTGTTCGTTTGTTCGTTTGTTCGTTTTTTCGTTTGTTCGTTTGTTCGTTTGTTCGTTTGTTCGTTTGTTCGTTTGTTCGTTTGTTCGTTTGTTCGTTTGTTCGTTTGTTCGTTTGTTCGTTTGTTCGTTTGTTCGTTTGTTCGTTTGTTCGTTTGTTCGTTTGTTCGTTTGTTCGTTTGTTCGTTTGTTCGTTTGTTCGTTTGTTCGTTTGTTCGTTTGTTCGTTTGTTCGTTTGTTGGTTTGTTGGTTTGTTCGTTTGTTGGTTTGTTGGTTTGTTGGTTTGTTGGTTTGGTGGTTTGGTGGTTTGTTGGTTTGTTGGTTTGTTGGTTTGTTGGTTTGTTGGTTTGTTTGTTTGTTCGTTTGTTCGTTTGTTCTTGTTCTTTTGTTCGTTTGTTGGTTTGTTGGTTTGTTCGTTTGTTGGTTTGTTGGTTTGTTGTTTTGTTGGTTTGTTGGTTTGTTGGTTTGTTGGTTTGTTGGTTTGTTGGTTTGTTGGTTTGTTAGTTTGTTAGTTTGTTCGTTTGTTGGTTTGTTGGTTTGTTGGTTTGTCGGTTTGTTGGTTTGTTGGTTTGTTCGTTTGTTGTTTTGTTGGTTTGTTCGTTTGTTGGTTTGTTGGTTTGTTTGTTTGTTGGTTTGTTGGTTTGTTGGTTTGTTGGTTTGTTAGTTTCTTGGTTTGTTGGTTTGTTGGTTTATTGGTTTAGTTGTTTGTTTGTTTGTTGGTTTTTTGGTTTGTTGGTTTGTTGGTTTTTTGGTTTGTTGGTTTGTTGGTTTGTTAGTTTGTTGGTTTGTTTGTTTGTTCGTTTGTTGGTTTGTTGGTTTGTTCGTTTGTTGGTTTGTTGGTTTGTTGGTTTGTCGGTTTGTTGGTTTGTTGGTTTGTTCGTTTGTTGTTTTGTTGGTTTGTTCGTTTGTTGGTTTGTTGGTTTGTTTGTTTGTTGGTTTGTTGGTTTGTTGGTTTGTTAGTTTCTTGGTTTGTTGGTTTGTTGGTTTATTGGTTTAGTTGTTTGTTTGTTTGTTGGTTTTTTGGTTTGTTGGTTTGTTGGTTTTTTGGTTTGTTGGTTTGTTGGTTTGTTGGTTTGTTGTTTTGTTGGTTTGTTGGTTTGTTCTTTTGTTGGTTTGTTTGTTTGTTCGTTTGTTCGTTTGTTCGTTTGTTCGTTTGTTCGTTTGTTCGTTTGTTCATTTGTTCGTTTGTTCGTTTGTTCGTTTGTTCGTTTGTTCGTTTGTTCGTTTGTTCGTTTGTTCGTTTGTTCGTTTGTTCGTTTTTTCGTTTGTTCGTTTGTTCGTTTGTTCGTTTGCTCGTTTGTTCGTTTGTTCGTTTGTTCGTTTGTTCGTTTGTTCGTTTGTTCGTTTGTTCGTTTGTTCGTTTGTTCGTTTGTTCGTTTGTTCGTTTGTTCGTTTGTTCGTTTGTTCGTTTGTTCGTTTGTTCGTTTGTTCGTTTGTTCGTTTGTTCGTTTGTTCGTTTGTTCGTTTGTTCGTTTGTTCGTTTGTTCGTTTGTTCGTTTGTTCGTTTGTTCGTTTGTTCGTTTGTTCGTTTGTTCGTTTGTTCGTTTGTTCGTTTGTTTGTTGTTTGTTTGTTCGTTTGTTGTTTGTTGGTTTGTTGGTTTGTTGGTTTGTTGGTTTGTTGGTTTGTTGGTTTAGTTGTTTGTTTGTTTGTTTGTTTGTTGGTTTGTTGGTTTGTTGGTTTGTTGGTTTGTTGGTTTGTTTGTTTGTTGGTTTGTTGGTTTGTTGGTTTGTTGGTTTGTTGGTTTGTTGGTTTGTTCGTTTGTTGGTTTGTTGGTTTGTTCGTTTGTTGGTTTGTTGGTTTGTTGGCTTGTTGGTTTGTTGGTTTGGTGGTTTGTTGGTTTGCTGATTTATTGGTTTGTTCGTTTGTTGGTATGTTGGTTTTTTTCGTTTGTTGGTTTGTTGGTTTATTCATTTGTTGGTTTGTTCGTTTGTTGGTTTGGTTCGTTTGTTGGTTTGGTGGTTTGTTGGTTTGTTCGTTTGTTGTTTCGTTGGTTTGTTCGTTTGTTGGTTTGTTGGTTTGTTCGTTTGTTGGTATGTTGGTTTGTTGGTTGATTGGTTTGTTGGTTTGTTGGTTTGTTGCTTTGTTGGTTTGTTGATTTGTTGTTTTTTTTTTTTTGTAGGTTTGTTGGTTTGTTGGTTTGTTTGTTTGTTGGTTTGTTGGTTTGTTGGTTTGTTTGTTTGTTGATTTGTTGGTTTGTTGGTTTATTGGTTTATTGGTTTGTTGGTTTGTTGGTTTGTTCGTTTGTTGGTTTGTTGGTTTGTTGGTTTGTTGATTTGTTCGTTTGTTGGTTTGTTGGTTTGTTGGTTTGTTGGTTTATTGGTTTGTTGGTTTGTTGGTTTGTTGGTTTGTTGGTTTGTTGGTTTGTTGGTTTGTTGGTTTTTTCGTTTGTTGGTTTGTTGGTTTGTTGGTTTGTTGGTTTGATGGTTTGTTGGTTTGTTGGTTTGTTGGTTTGTTGGTTTGTTGGTTTGTTGGTTTGTTGGTTTGTTGTTTTGTTGGTTTGTTGGTTTGTTCGTTTGTTGGTTTGTTGGTTTGCTGGTTTGTTGGTTTGTTGGTTTGTTGATTTGTTCGTTTGTTGGTTTGGTTGTTTGTTCGTTTGTTCGTTTGTTCGTTTGTTCGTTTGTTGGTTTGTTCGTTTGTTGGTTTGTTGGTTTGTTGGTTTGTTGGTTTGTTGGTTTGTTGGTTTAGTTGTTTGTTGTCTTGTTGGTTTGTTGGTTTGTTGGTTTGTTGGTTTGTTGGTTTGTTGGTTTGTTGGTTTGTTGGTTTGTTGGTTTGTTGGTTTGTTGGTTTGTTGGTTTGTTGGTTTGTTGGTTTGTTGGTTTATTGGTTTGTTGGTTTGTTTGTTTGTTCGTTTGTTCGTTTGTTCGTTTGTTCGTTTGTTCGTTTTGTTCGTTTGTTCGTTTGTTCGTTTGTTCGTTTGTTCGTTTGTTCGTTTGTTCGTTTGTTCGTTTGTTCGTTTGTTCGTTTGTTCGTTTGTTCGTTTGTTCGTTTGTTCGTTTGTTCGTTTGTTCGTTTGTTTGTTTGTTCGTTTGTTCGTTTGTTCGTTTGTTCGTTTGTTCGTTTGTTCGTTGTTCGTTTGTTCGTTTGTTCGTTTGTTCGTTTGTTCGTTTGTTCGTTTTTTCGTTTTTTCGTTTGTTCGTTTGTTCGTTTGTTCGTTTGTTCGTTTGTTCGTTTGTTCGTTTGTTCGTTTGTTCGTTTGTTCGTTTGTTCGTTTGTTCGTTTGTTCGTTTGTTCGTTTGTTGGTTTGTTGGTTTGTTCGTTTGTTGGTTTGTTGGTTTGTTGGTTTGTTGTTTGGTGGTTTGGTGGTTTGTTGGTTTGTTGGTTTTGTTGGTTTGTTGGTTTGTTGGTTTGTTTGTTTGTTCGTTTGTTCGTTTGTTCTTGTTCTTTTGTTCGTTTGTTGGTTTGTTGGTTTGTTCGTTTGTTGGTTTGTTGGTTTGTTGTTTTGTTGGTTTGTTGGTTTGTTGGTTTGTTGGTTTGTTGGTTTGTTGGTTTGTTGGTTTGTTAGTTTGTTAGTTTGTTCGTTTGTTGGTTTGTTGGTTTGTTGGTTTGTCGGTTTGTTGGTTTGTTGGTTTGTTCGTTTGTTGTTTTGTTGGTTTGTTCGTTTGTTGGTTTGTTGGTTTGTTTGTTTGTTGGTTTGTTGGTTTGTTGGTTTGTTGGTTTGTTAGTTTCTTGGTTTGTTGGTTTGTTGGTTTATTGGTTTAGTTGTTTGTTTGTTTGTTGGTTTTTTGGTTTGTTGGTTTGTTGGTTTTTTGGTTTGTTGGTTTGTTGGTTTGTTAGTTTGTTGGTTTGTTTGTTTGTTCGTTTGTTGGTTTGTTGGTTTGTTCGTTTGTTGGTTTGTTGGTTTGTTGGTTTGTGTGTCGTTTCGTTGGTTTGTTGGTTTGTTCGTTTGTTGTTTTGTTGGTTTGTTCGTTTGTTGGTTTGTTGGTTTGTTTGTTTGTTGGTTTGTTGGTTTGTTGGTTTGTTAGTTTCTTGGTTTGTTGGTTTGTTGGTTTATTGGTTTAGTTGTTTGTTTGTTTGTTGGTTTTTTGGTTTGTTGGTTTGTTGGTTTTTTTGGTTTGTTGGTTTGTTGGTTTGTTGGTTTGTTGTTTTGTTGGTTTGTTGGTTTGTTGGTTTGTTGGTTTGTTGGTTTGTTGGTTTGTTAGTTTGTTAGTTTGTTCGTTTGTTGGTTTGTTGGTTTGTTGGTTTGTCGGTTTGTTGGTTTGTGGTTTGTTCGTTTGTTGTTTTGTTGGTTTGTTCGTTTGTTGGTTTGTTGGTTTGTTTGTTTGTTGGTTTGTTGGTTTGTTGGTTTGTTAGTTTCTTGGTTTGTTGGTTTGTTGGTTTATTGGTTTAGTTGTTTGTTTGTTTGTTGGTTTTTTGGTTTGTTGGTTTTTTGGTTTGTTGGTTTGTTGGTTTGTTGGTTTGTTGGTTTGTTTGTTTGTTCGTTTGTTGGTTTGTTGGTTTGTTCGGTTGTTGTTTTGTTGGTTTGTTCGTTTGTTGGTTTGTTGGTTTGTTTGTTTGTTGGTTTGTTGGTTTGTTGGTTTGTTGGTTTGTTAGTTTCTTGGTTTGTTGGTTTTGTTGGTTTATTGGTTTAGTTGTTTGTTTGTTTGTTGGTTTTTTGGTTTGTTGGTTTGTTGGTTTTTTGGGTTTGTTGGTTTGTTGGTTTGTTGGTTTGTTGGTTTGTTTGTTTGTTCGTTTGTTGGTTTGTTGGTTTGTTCATTTGTTGGTTTGTTGGTTTGTTGGTTGGTTGGTTTGTTGGTTTGTTGGTTTGTTGGTTTGTTCGTTTGTTGGTTTGTTGGTTTGTTGGTTTGTTGGTTTGTTCGTTTGTTGGTTTGTTCGTTTGTTGGTTTGGTGGTCTGTTGGTTTGTTCGTTTGTTTTTTCGTTGGTTTGTTCGCTTGTTGGTTTGTTGGTTTGTTGGTTTGTTGGTTTAGTTGTTTGTTGGTTTGTTGGTTTGTTGGCTTGCATGTTTGTTGGTTTATTGGTTTCTTGGTTTGTTGGTTTGTTGGCTTGTTGGTTTGTTGGTTTGTTCGCTTGTTGGTTTGTTGGTTTGTTGGTTTGTTCGTTTGTTGGTTTGTTCGTTTGTTGGTTTGGTGGTCTGTTGGTTTGTTCGTTTGTTTTTTCGTTGGTTTGTTGGTTTGTTGGTTTGTTGGTTTGTTTGTTTGTTCGTTTGTTCGTTTGTTCGTTTGTTCGTTTGTTCGTTTGTTCGTTTGTTCGTTTGTTTGTTTGTTCGTTTGTTCGTTTGTTCGTTTGTTCGTTTGTTCGTTTGTTCGTTTGTTTGTTTGTTCGTTTGTTCGTTTGTTCGTTTGTTCGTTTGTTTGTTTGTTCGTTTGTTCGTTTGTTCGTTTGTTCGTTTGTTCGTTTGTTTGTTTGTTCGTTTGTTCGTTTGTTCGTTTGTTCGTTTGTTCGTTTGTTCGTTTGTTCGTTTGTTCGTTTGTTCGTTTGTTCGTTTGTTCGTTTGTTCGTTTGTTCGTTTGTTCGTTTGTTCGTTTGTTCGTTTGTTCGTTTGTTCGTTTGTTCGTTTGTTCGTTTGTTCGTTTGTTCGTTTGTTGGTTTGTTCGTTTGTTCGTTTGTTGGTTTGTTGGTTTGTTGGTTTTTTGGTTTGGTGGTTTGGTGGTTTGTTGGTTTGTTGGTTTGTTGGTTTGTTGGTTTGTTGGTTTGTTTGTTTGTTCGTTTGTTCGTTTGTTCTTGTTCTTTTGTTCGTTTGTTGGTTTGTTGGTTTGTTCGTTTGTTGGTTTGTTGGTTTGTTGTTTGGTTGGTTTGTTGGTTTGTTGGTTTGTTGGTTTGTTGGTTTGTTGGTTTGTTAGTTTGTTAGTTTGTTCGTTTGTTGGTTTGTTGGTTTGTTGGTTTGTCGGTTTGTTGGTTTGTTGGTTTGTTCGTTTGTTGTTTTGTTGGTTTGTTCATTTGTTGGTTTGTTGGTTTGTTTGTTTGTTGGTTTGTTGGTTTGTTGGTTTGTTGGTTTGTTGGTTTATTGGTTTAGTTGTTTGTTTGTTTGTTGGTTTTTTGGTTTGTTGGTTTGATGGTTTTTTGGTTTGTTGGTTTGTTGGTTTGTTGGTTTGTTGGTTTGTTTGTTTGTTCGTTTGTTGGTTTTTTGGTTTGTTCGTTTGTTGGTTTGTTGGTTTGTTCGTTTGTTGGTTTATTGGTTCGCTAATTTATTGGTTTGTTCGTTTGTTAGTTTGTTGGTTTGTTGGTTTGTTCGTTTGTTGGTTTGTTGGTTTGTTGGTGGGTTGGTTTGTTGGTTTGTTGGTTTGCTGGTTTGTTCGTTTGTTGGTTTGTTGGTTTGTTGGTTTGTTCGTTTGTTGGTTTGTTCATTTGTTGGTTTGGTGGTCTGTTGGTTTGTTCGTTTGTTTTTTCGTTGGTTTGTTCGTTTTTGGTTTGTTGGTTTGTTGGTTTGTTGGTTTGTTGGTTTAGTTGTTTGTTGGTTTGTTGGTTTGTTGGCTTGCTGGTTTGTTGGTTTATTGTTTGGTTTCTTGGTTTGTTGGTTTGTTGGTTGTTGGTTTGTTGGTTGTGTTTGTTGGTTTGTTAGTTAGTTGGTTTGTTGGTGTGTTCGTTTGTTAGTTTATTGTTTGTTCGTTTGTTGGTTTGTTGGTTTGTTGGTTTGTTGGTTTGCTCGTTTGTTGGTTTGTTGGTTTGTTGGTTTGTTGGTTTGTTGGTTTGTTGGTTTGTTGGTTTGTTGGTTTGTTGGTTTGTTGGTTTGTTGGTTTGTTGGTTTGTTGGTTTGTTTGTTTGTTAGTTTGTTCGTTTGTTGGTTTGTTAGTTTGTTGGTTTGTTGGTTTGTTGGTTTGTTGGTTTGATGGTTTGTTGGTTTGTTGGTTTGTTGGTTCGTTGGTTTGTTGGTTTGTTGGTTTGTTGGTTTGTTGGTTTGTTGGTTTGTTGTTTTGTTGGTTTGTTCGCTTGTTGGTTTGCTGGTTTGTTGGTTTGTTGGTTTGTTGGTTTGTTGATTTGTTGGTTTGTTGGTTTGTTGGTTTGTTGGTTTGTTGGTTTGTTGGTTTGTTGGTTTATTGGTTTGTTGGTTTGTTGGTTTGTTTATTTGTTGGTTTGTTGGTTTGTTGGTTTGTTGTTTTGTTGATTTGTTCGTTTGCTGGTTTGTTTGTTTGTTGGTTTGTTGGTTTATTGGTTTGTTCGTTTGTTGGTTTGTTGGTTTGTTGGTTTGTTCGTTTGTTGGTTTGTTGGTTTGTTCGTTTGTTGGTTTGTTGGTTTGTTGGTTTGATAGTTTGTTGGTTTGTTGGTTTGTTCGTTTGTTAGTTTGTTGGTTTGTTGGTTTGTTGGTTTGTTGGTTTGTTGGTTTGTTGGTTTGTTCGTTTGGTGGTTTGTATGTTTGCTGGTTTGTTGGTTTAGTTGTTTGTTGGTTTGTTGGTTTGTTGGCTTGCTGGTTTGTTGGTTTATTGGTTTCTTGGTTTGTTGGTTTGTTGGCTTCTTGGTTTGTTGGTTTGTTGGTTTGTTAGTTAGTTGGTTTGTTGGTGTGTTCGTTTGTTAGTTTATTGGTTTGTTCGTTTGTTGGTTTGTTGGTTTGTTGGTTTGTTGGTTTGTTCGTTTGTTTTTTCGTTGGCTTGTTCGTTTGTTGGTTTGTTGGTTTGTTGGTTTGTTGGTTTAGTTGTTTGTTGGTTTGTAGGTTTGTTGGCTTGCTGGTTTGTTGTTTTATTGGTTTGTTGGTTTGTTGGTTTGTTGGCTTGTTGGTTTGTTAATTTGTTGGTTTGTTGGTTTGTTAGTTAGTTGGTTTGTTGGTGTGTTCGTTTGTTAGTTTATTGGTTTGTTCGTTTGTTGGTTTGTTGGTTTGTTGGTTTGTTGGTTTGTTCGTTTGTTGGTTTGTTGGTTTGTTGGTTTGTTGGTTTGTTGGTTTGTTGGTTTGTTGGTTTGTTGGTTTGTTGGTTTGTTGGTTTGTTGGCTTGTTGGTTTGTTGGTTTGTTGGTTTGTTTGTTTGTTAGTTTGTTCGTTTGTTGGTTTGTTAGTTTGTTGGTTTGTTGGTTTGTTTGTTTGTTGGTTTGTTCGTTTGTTCGTTTGTTCGTTTGTTCGTTTGTTCGTTTGTTCGTTTGTTCGTTTGTTCGTTTGTTCGTTTGTTCGTTTGTTCGTTTGTTCGTTTGTTCGTTTGTTCGTTTGTTCGTTTGTTCGTTTGTTCGTTTGTTCGTTTGTTCGTTTGTTCGTTTGTTCGTTTGTTCGTTTGTTTGTTTGTTCGTTTGTTGGTTTGTTGGTTTGTTCGTTTGTTGGTTTGTTGGTTTGTTCGTTTGTTGGTTTGTTGGTTTGTTGGTTTCTTGGTTTGGTGGTTTGGTGGTTTGGTGGTTTGTTGGTTTGTTGGTTTGTTGGTTTGTTGGTTTGTTTGTTTGTTCGTTTGTTCGTTTGTTCGTTTGTTCGTTTGTTCGTTTGTTCGTTTGTTGGTTTGTTGGTTTGTTCGTTTGTTGGTTTGTTGGTTTGTTGGTTTCTTGGTTTGGTGGTTTGTTGGTTTGTTGGTTTGTTTGTTTGTTAGTTTGTTCGTTTGTTGGTTTGTTAGTTTGTTGGTTTGTTGGTTTGTTTGTTTGTTGGTTTGTTCGTTTGTTCGTTTGTTCGTTTGTTCGTTTGTTCGTTTGTTCGTTTGTTCGTTTGTTCGTTTGTTCGTTTGTTCGTTTGTTCGTTTGTTCGTTTGTTCGTTTGTTCGTTTGTTCGTTTGTTCGTTTGTTCGTTTGTTCGTTTGTTCGTTTGTTCGTTTGTTCGTTTGTTCGTTTGTTCGTTTGTTCGTTTGTTCGTTTGTTGGTTTGTTGGTTTGTTCGTTTGTTGGTTTGTTGGTTTGTTGGTTTCTTGGTTTGGTGGTTTGTTGGTTTGTTGGTTTGTTGGTTTGTTGATTTGTTGGTTTGTTGGTTTGTTGGTTTGTTGGTTTGTTGGTTTGTTGGTTTATTGGTTTGTTGGTTTGTTGGTTTGTTCATTTGTTGGTTTGTTGGTTTGTTGGTTTGTTGTTTTGTTGATTTGTTCGTTTGCTGGTTTGTTTGTTTGTTGGTTTGTTGGTTTATTGGTTTGTTCGTTTGTTGGTTTGTTGGTTTGTTGGTTTGTTCGTTTGTTGGTTTGTTGGTTTGTTCGTTTGTTGGTTTGTTGGTTTGTTGGTTTGATAGTTTGTTGGTTTGTTGGTTTGTTCGTTTGTTAGTTTGTTGGTTTGTTGGTTTGTTGGTTTGTTGGTTTGTTGGTTTGTTCGTTTGGTGGTTTGTATGTTTGCTGGTTTGTTGGTTTAGTTGTTTGTTGGTTTGTTGGTTTGTTGGCTTGCTGGTTTGTTGGTTTATTGGTTTGTTGGTTTGTTGGTTTGTTGGTTTGTTAATTTGTTGGTTTGTTGGTTTGTTAGTTATTTGGTTTGTTGGTGTGTTCGTTTGTTAGTTTATTGGTTTGTTCGTTTGTTGGTTTGTTGGCTTCTTGGTTTGTTGGTTTATTGGTTTGTTGGTTTATTGGTTTCTTGGTTTGTTGGTTTGTTGGCTTCTTGGTTTGTTGGTTTGTTGGTTTGTTAGTTAGTTGGTTTGTTGGTGTGTTCGTTTGTTAGTTTATTGGTTTGTTCGTTTGTTGGTTTGTTGGTTTGTTGGTTTGTTGGTTTGTTGGTTTGTTCGTTTGTTTTTTCGTTGGCTTGTTCGTTTGTTGGTTTGTTGGTTTTTTGGTTTGTTGGTTTGTTGGTTTGTTGGTTTGTTGGTTTGTTGGTTTGTTGGTTTGTTGGTTTGTTGGTTTGTTGGTTTGTTGGTTTGCTGGTTTGTTGGTGTGTTCGTTTGTTAGTTTATTGGTTTGTTCGTTTGTTGGTTTGTTGGTTTGTTGGTTTGTTGGTTTGTTCGTTTGTTGGTTTGTCGGTTTGTTGGTTTGTTGGTTTGTTGGTTTGTTGGTTTGTTGGTTTGTTGGTTTGTTGGTTTGTTGGTTTGTTGGCTTGTTGGTTTGTTGGTTTGTTGGTTTGTTTGTTTGTTAGTTTGTTCGTTTGTTGGTTTGTTAGTTTGTTGGTTTGTTGGTTTGTTTGTTTGTTGGTTTGTTGTTTTGTTGGTTTGTTCGCTTGTTGGTTTGCTGGTTTGTTGGTTTGTTGACTTGTTAGTTTGTTCGTTTGTTGGTTTGTTAGTTTGTTGGTTTGTTGGTTTGTTGGTTTGTTGGTTTGATGGTTTGTTCGTTTGTTGGTTTGTTGGTTTGTTTGTTTGTTGGCTTGTTGGTTTGTTGGTTTTTTTGGTTTGTTGGTTTGTTGGTTTGTTGGTTTGTTTGTTTGTTGGTTTGTTGGTTTGTTGGTTTGTTGGTTTGTTGGTTTGTTGGTTTGTTGGTTTGTTGGTTTGTTGGTTTGTTGGTTTGCTGGTTTGTTGGTTTGTTGGTTTGTTCATTTGTTGGTTTGTTGGTTTGTTGGTTTGTTGTTTTGTTGATTTTATCGTTTGCTGGTTTGTTTGTTTGTTGGTTTGTTGGTTTATTGGTTTGTTCGTTTGTTGGTTTGTTGGTTTGTTGGTTTGTTCGTTTGTTGGTTTGTTGGTTTGTTCGTTTGTTGGTTTGTTGGTTTGTTGGTTTGATGGTTTGTTGGTTTGTTGGTTTGTTGGTTTGTTAGTTTGTTGGTTTGTTGGTTTATTGGTTTGTTGGTTTGTTGGTTTGTGCGTTTGGTGGTTTGTTGGTTTGCTGGTTTGTTGGTTTGTTGGTTTGTTGATTTGTTCGTTTGTTGGTGTGGTTGTTTGTTTTTTTGTTCGTTTGTTCGTTTGTTCGTTTGTTCGTTTGTTGGTTTGTTCGTTTGTTGGTTTGTTGGTTTGTTGGTTTGTTGGTTTGTTGGTTTGTTGGTTTAGTTGTTTGTTGGTTTGTTGGTTTGTTGGTTTGTTGGTTTGTTGGTTTGTTGGTTTGTTGGTTTGTTGGTTTGTTGGTTTGTTGGTTTGTTGGTTTGTTGGTTTGTTGGTTTGTTTATTTGTTCGTTTGTTTGTTTGTTCGTTTGTTCGTTTGTTCGTTTGTTCGTTTGTTCGTTTGTTCGTTTGTTCGTTTGTCCATTTGTTAGTTTGTTGGTTTGTTCGTTTGTTGGTTTGTTGGTTTGTTGGTTTGTTTGTTTGTTCGTTTGTTCTTTTGTTCGTTTGTTGGTTTGCTGGTTTGTTCGTTTGTTGGTTTGTTGGTTTGTTGGTTTGTTGGTTTGTTAGTTTGTTGGTTTGTTGGTTTGTTGGTTTGTAAGTTTGTTGGTTTGTTGGTTTGGTGGTTTGTTGGTTTCTTGGTTTGTTGGTTTGTTGGTTTGTTGGTTTGTTGGTTTGTTTGTTCGTTCGTTTGTTCTTTTGTTCATTTGTTGGTTTGCTGGTTTGTTGGTTTGTTGGTTTGTTGGTTTGTTGGTTTGTTGGTTTGTTAGTTTGTTGGTTTGTTGGTTTGTTGGTTTGTTGGTTTGTAAGTTAGTTGGTTTGTTGGTTTGTTGGTTTATTGGTTTGTTGGTTTGTTCGTTTGTTGGTTTGTTGGTTTTTTGGTTTGTTGGCTTGTTGGTTTGTTGGTTTGTTGGTTTGTTGGTTTGTTGGTTTGATGGTTTGTTGGTTTGTTGGTTTGTTGGTTTGTTGGTTTGTTGGTTTGTTGGTTTGTTGGTTTGTTGGTTTGTTTGTTTGTTGGTTTGTTGGTTTATTGGTTTATTTGTTTGTTTTTTATTTGTTTGTTGTTTTTTCGTTTGTTGGTTTGTTGGTTTGTTGGTTTGTTGGTTTGTTGGTTTGTTCGTTTGTTGGTTTGTTGGTTTGTTGGTTTGTTGGTTTGTTGGTTTGTTGGTTTGTTGGTTTGTTGGTTTGTTGGTTTGTTGGTTTGTTGGTTTGTTGGTTTGTTGGTTTGTTGGTTTGTTGGTTTGTTGGTTTGTTTGTTTGTTGGTTTGTTGGTTTGTTGGTTTGTTGGCTTGTTGGTTTGTTGGTTTGTTGGTTTGTTGGTTTGTTGGTTTGATGGTTTGTTGGTTTGTTGGTTTGTTGGTTTGTTGGTTTGTTGGTTTGTTGGTTTGTTGGTACGTTGCTTTGTTGGTTGGTTTGTTTGTTGGTTTGTTGGTTTGTTGGTTTATTTGTTTGATGTTTATTTGTTTGTTGTTTTTTCGTTTGTTGGTTTGTTGGTTTCTTGGTTTGTTGGTTTGTTGGTTTAGTTGTTTGTTGGTTTGTTGGTTTGTTGGTTTGTTGGTTTGTTCGTTTGTTGGTTTGTTGTTTTGTTGGTTTGTCTGTTTGTTGGTTTTGTTGGTTTGTTCGTTTGTTGTTTTGTTGGTTTGTTCGTTTGTTGGTTTGTTGGTTTGTTTGTTTGTTATTTATTTGTTTGTTGTTTTTTCGTTTGTTGGTTTGTTGGTTTGTTGGTTTGTTGGTTTGTTGGTTTGTTCGTTTGTTGGTTTGTTGGTTTGTTGGTTTGTTGGTTTGTTGGTTTGTTGGTTTGTTGGTTTGTTGGTTTGTTGGTTTGTTGGTTTGTTGGTTTGTTGGTTTGTTGGTTTGTTGGTTTGTTTGTTTGTTGGTTTGTTGGTTTGTTGGTTTGTTGGCTTGTTGGTTTGTTGGTTTGTTGGTTTGTTGGTTTGTTGGTTTGATGGTTTGTTGGTTTGTTGGTTTGTTGGTTTGTTGGTTTGTTGGTTTGTTGGTTTGTTGGTACGTTGCTTTGTTGGTTGGTTTGTTTGTTGGTTTGTTGGTTTGTTGGTTTATTTGTTTGTTGTTTATTTGTTTGTTGTTTTTTCGTTTGTTGGTTTGTTGGTTTCTTGGTTTGTTGGTTTGTTGGTTTAGTTGTTTGTTGGTTTGTTGGTTTGTTGGTTTGTTGGTTTGTTCGTTTGTTGGTTTGTTGTTTTGTTGGTTTGTCTGTTTGTTGGTTTTGTTGGTTTGTTCGTTTGTTGTTTTGTTGGTTTGTTCGTTTGTTGGTTTGTTGGTTTGTTTGTTTGTTGGCTTGTTGGTTTGTTGGTTTGTTGGTTTTTTTGGTTTGTTGGTTTGTTGGTTTGTTGGTTTGTTTGTTTGTTGGTTTGTTGGTTTGTTGGTTTGTTGGTTTGTTGGTTTGTTGGTTTGTTGGTTTGTTGGTTTGTTGGTTTGTTGGTTAATTGGTTTGTTGGTTTGTTGGTTTGTTGGTTTCTTTGTTTGTTCGTTTGTTCGTTTGTTCGTTTGTTCGTTTGTTAATTTGTTCGTTTGTTCGTTTGTTCGTTTGTTCGTTTGTTCGTTTGTTCGTTTGTTCGTTTGTTCGTTTGTTCGTTTGTTCGTTTGTTCGTTTGTTCGTTTGTTCGTTTGTTGGTTTGTTGGTTTGTTGGTTTGGTGGTTTGTTGGTTTCTTGGTTTGTTGGTTTGTTGGTTTGTTGGTTTGTTTGTTTGTTCGTTTGTTCTTTTGTTCGTTTGTTGGTTTGCTGGTTTGTTCGTTTGTTGGTTTGTTGGTTTGTTAGTTTGTTGGTCTGTTGGTTTGTTGGTTTGTAAGTGTGTTGGTTTGTTGGCTTATTGGTTTGTTGGTTTGTTCGTTTGTTGGTTTGTTGGTTTTTTGGTGTGTTGGCTTGTTGGTTTGTTGGTTTGTTGGTTTGTTGGTTTGTTGGTTTGATGGTTTGTTGGTTTGTTGGTTTGTTGGTTTGTTGGTTTGTTGGTTTGTTGGTTTGTTGGTTTGTTGGTTTGTTTGTTTGTTGGTTTGTTGGTTTATTGGTTTATTTGTTTGTTGTTTATTTGTTTGTTGTTTTTTCGTTTGTTGGTTTGTTGGATTCTTGGTTTGTTGGTTTGTTTGTTTGTTCGTTTGTTGGTTTGTTGGTCTGTTGGTTTGTTGGCTTGTTGGTTTGTTGGCTTGTTGGTTTGTTGGTTTGTTGGTTTGTTGGTTTGTTGGTTTGATGGTTTTTTGGTTTGTTGGTTTGTTGGTTTGTTGGTTTGTTGGTTTGTTGGTTTGTTGGTACGTTGCTTTGTTGGTTTGTTTGTTTGTTGGTTTGTTGGTTTGTTGGTTTATTTGTTTGTTGTTTATTTGTTTGTTGTTTTTTCGTTTGTTGGTTTGTTGGTTTCTTGGTTTGTTGGTTTGTTGGTTTAGTTTTTTGTTGGTTTGTTGGTTTGTTGGTTTGTTCGTTTGTTGGTTTTTTGGTTTGTTGGTTTGTCGGTTTGTTAATTTTGTTGGTTTGTTCGTTTGTTGTTTTGTTGGTTTGTTCGTTTGTTGGTTTGTTTGTTTGTTGGCTTGTTGGTTTGTTGGTTTGTTGGTTTGTTGGTTTGTTGGTTTGTTGGTTTGTTGGTTTTTTTGGTTTGTTGGTTTGTTGGTTTGTTGGTTTGTTGGTTTGTTTGTTTGTTGGTTTGTTGGTTTGTTGGTTTGTTCGTTTGTTGGTTTGTTCGTTTGTTGGTTTGTTGGTTTGTTGGTTTGTTGGTTGGTTGGTTTATTGGTTTGCTGGCGTGTTGGTTTTGTTGGTTTGCTAGTTTATTGGTTTGTTCGTTAGTTGGTTTGTTGGTTTGTTCGTTTGTTGGTTTGTTCGTTTGTTTGTTGGTTGGTTTGTTGGTTTGTTGGTTTGTTGGTTTGTTGGTTTGTTGGTTTGTTGGTTTGTTCGTTTGTTGGTTTGTTGGTTTGTTGGTTTGTTCGTTTGTTGGTTTGTTCGTTTGTTGGTTTGTTCGCTTGTTGGTTTGTTGGTTTGTTGGTTTGTTGGTTTGTTGGTTTGTTGGTTTGTTGGTTTGTTGGTTTGTTGGTTTGTTGGTTTGTTGGTTTGTTGGTTTGTTCGTTTGTTGGTTTGTTGGTTTGGTTTGTTGGTTTGTTGGTTTGTTCGTTTTTTCGTTTGTTCCTTTGTTCGTTTGTTCGTTTGTTCGTTTGTTCGTTTGTTCGTTTGTTCGTTTGTTCGTTTGTTCGTTTGTTCGTTTGTTCGTTTGTTCGTTTGTTCGTTTGTTCGTTTGTTCGTTTGTTCGTTCGTTCGTTTGTTCGTTTGTTCGTTTGTTCGTTTGTTCGTTTGTTCGTTTGTTCGTTTGTTCGTTTGTTCGTTTGTTCGTTTGTTCGTTTGTTCGTTTGTTCGTTTGTTCGTTTGTTCGTTTGTTCGTTTGTTCGTTTGTTCGTTTGTTCGTTTGTTCGTTTGTTCGTTTGTTCGTTTGTTCGTTTGTTCGTTTGTTCGTTTGTTCGTTTGTTCGTTTGTTCGTTTGTTCGTTTGTTCGTTTGTTCGTTTGTTCATTTGTTCGTTTGTTCGTTTGTTCGTTTGTTCGTTTGTTCGTTTGTTCGTTTGCTCGTTTGTTCGTTTGTTCGTTTGTTCGTTTGTTCGTTTGTTCGTTTGTTCGTTTGTTCGTTTGTTCGTTTGTTCGTTTGTTCGTTTGTTCGTTTGTTCGTTTGTTCGTTTGTTCGTTTGTTCGTTTGTTCGTTTGTTCGTTTGTTCGTTTGTTTGTTTGTTCGTTTGTTCGTTTGTTCGTTTGTTTGTTTGTTCGTTTGTTCGTTTGTTCGTTTGTTCGTTTGTTCGTTTGTTCGTTTGTTCGTTTGTTCGTTTGTTCGTTTGTTCGTTTGTTCGTTTGTCCGTTTGTTCGTTTGTTTGTTTGTTCGTTTGTTCGTTTGTTCGTTTGTTCGTTTGTTCGTTTGTTCGTTTGTTCGTTTGTTCGTTTGTTCGTTTGTTCATTTGTTGGTTTGTTGGTTTGTTCGTTTGTTGGTTTCTTGGTTTGTTGGTTTGTTCGTTTGTTGGTTTGTTGGTTTGTTGGTTTGTTGGTTTGTTGGTTTAGTTGTTTCTTGGTTTGTTGGTTTGTTGGTTTGTTGGTTTGTTGGTTTGTTGGTTTGTTGGTTTGTTGGTTTGTTGGTTTGTTGGTTTGTTGGTTTGTTCGTTTGTTCGTTTGTTGGTTTGTTGGTTTGTTGGTTTGTTGGTTTGTTGGTTTGTTGGTTTGTTTGTTTTTTCGTTTGTTCGTTTGTTCGTTTTTTCGTTTGTTCGTTTGTTCGTTTGTTCATTTGTTGGTTTGTTGGTTTGTTTGTTTGTTTGTTTGTTGGTTTGTTGGTTTGTTGGTTTGTTGGTTTGTTGGTTTGTTGGTTTAGTTGTTTGTTGGTTTGTTGGTTTGTTGGTTTGTTCGTTTGTTGTTTTGTTGGTTTGTTCGTTTGTTGGTTTGTTGATTTGTTTGTTTGTTGGCTTGTTGGTTTGTTGGTTTGTTGGTTTGTTGGTCTGTTGGTTTGTTGGTTTGTTTGTTTGTTGGTTTGTTGGTTTGTTGGTTTGTTCGTTCGTTGGTTTGTTCGTTTGTTGGTTTGTTGGTTTGTTGGTTTGTTGGTTGGTTGGTTTGTTGGTTTGCTGGCTTGTTGGTTTTGTTGGTTTGCTGGTTTATTGGTTTGTTTGTTTGTTGGTTTGTTGGTTTGTTTGTTTGTTGGTTTGTTGGTTTGTTGGTTTGTTGGTTGGTTGGTTAGTTGGTTGGTTGGTTTGTTAGTTTGTTGGTTTGTTGGTTTGTTGGTTTTTTCGTTTGTTCGTTTGTCGGTTTGTTGGTTTTGTTGGTTTGTTCGTTTGTTGTTTTGTTGGTTTGTTCGTTTGTTGGTTTGTTGATTTGTTTGTTTGTTGGCTTGTTGGTTTGTTGGTTTGTTGGTTTGTTGGTCTGTTGGTTTGTTGGTTTGTTTGTTTGTTGGTTTGTTGGTTTGTTGGTTTGTTCGTTTGTTGGTTTGTTCGTTTGTTGGTTTGTTGGTTTGTTGGTTTGTTGGTTGGTTGGTTTGTTGGTTTGCTGGCTTGTTGGTTTTGTTGGTTTGCTGGTTTATTGGTTTGTTCGTTTGTTGGTTTGTTGGTTTGTTTGTTTGTTGGTTTGTTGGTTTGTTGGTTTGTTGGTTGGTTGGTTAGTTGGTTGGTTGGTTTGTTAGTTTGTTGGTTTGTTGGTTTGTTGGTTTGTTCGTTTGTTCGTTTGTTGGTTTGTTGGTTTGTTGGTTTGTTGGTTTGTTCGTTTGTTGGTTTGTTCGTTTGTTGGTTTGTTCGTTTGTTCGTTTGTTGGTTTGTTGGTTTGTTGGTTTGTTGGTTTGTTGGTTTGTTGGTTTGTTGGTTTGTTGGTTTGTTGGTTTGTTGGTTTGTTGGTTTGTTGGTTTGTTGGTTTGTTGGTTTGTTGGTTTGTTGGTTTGTTGGTTTGTTGGTTTGTTGGTTTGTTGGTTTGTTGGTTTGTTGGTTTGTTGGTTTGTTGGTTTGTTGGTTTGTTGGTTTGTTGGTTTGTTGGTTTGTTGGTTTGTTGGTTTGTTGGTTTGTTGG
The DNA here is from genome assembly GCA_958298945.1 of Atherix ibis. Lineage (NCBI taxonomy): Eukaryota > Metazoa > Arthropoda > Insecta > Diptera > Athericidae > Atherix > Atherix ibis. The sequence continues at coordinate 103,169,462 of OY282608.1, forward strand.
TTTGTTGGTTTGTTGGTTTGTTGGTTTGTTCGTTTGTTGGTTTGTTGGTTTGTTTTGTTGGTTTGTTGGTTTGTTGGTTTGTTGATTTGTTCGTTTGTTGGTTTGTTTGTTTGTTCGTTTGTTCGTTTGTTCGTTTGTTCGTTTGTTCGTTTGTTCGTTTGTTCGTTTGTTCGTTTGTTCGTTTGTTCGTTTGTTCGTTTGTTCGTTTGTTCGTTTGTTCGTTTGTTCGTTTGTTCGTTTGTTCGTTTGTTCGTTTGTTCGTTTGTTCGTTTGTTCGTTTGTTCCTTTGTTCGTTTGTTCGTTTGTTCGTTTGTTCGTTTGTTCGTTTGTTTGTTTGTTTGTTGGTTTGTTGGTTTGTCGATTTGTTGGTTTGTTGGGATGTTGGTTTGTTGGTTTGTTGGTTTGTTTGTTTGTTGGTTTGTTGGTTTGTTGGTTTGTTTGTTTTTTTGTTTGTTGGTTTGTTGGTTTGTTCGTTTGTTGGTTTCTTGGTTTGTTGGTTTGTTGGTTTGTTGATTTGTTGGTTTGTTTGTTTGCTGGTTTGTTGGTTTGTTCATTTGTTGGTTTGTTGGTTTGTTGGTTTGTTGGTTTGTTGGTTTGTTGGTTTGTTCGTTCGTTGGTTTATTTGTTTGTTCGTTTGTTCGTTTGTTCGTTTGTTCGTTTGTTCGTTTGTTCGTTTGTTCGTTTGTTCGTTTGTTCGTTTGTTCGTTTGTTCGTTTGTTCGTTTGTTCGTTTGTTCGTTTGTGCGTTTGTTCGTTTTTTCGTTTGTTCGTTTGTACGTTTGTTCGTTTGTTCGTTTGTTCGTTTTTTCGTTTTTTCATTTGTTGGTTTGTTGGTTTGTTCGTTTGTTGGTTTGTTGGTTTGTTGGTTTGTTGGTTTGTTGGTTTAGTTGTTTGTTGGTTTGTTGGTTTGTTGGTTTGTTGGTTTGTTGGTTTGTTGGTTTGTTGGTTTGTTGGTTTGTTGGTTTGTTGGTTTGTTGGTTTGTTGGTTTGTTGGTTTGTTGGTTTGTTGGTTTGTTGGTTTGTTGGTTTGTTGGTTTGTTGGTTTGTTGGTTTTTTGGTTTGTTGGTTTGTTGGTTTGTTGGTTTATTGGTTTGTTGGTTTGTTCGTTTGTTGGTTTGTTGGTTTGTTGGTTTGTTGGTTTGTTGGTTTGTTGGTTTGTTGGTTTGTTGGTTTGTTGGTTTGTTGGTTTTTTGGTTTCTTTATTTGTTCGTTTGTTCGTTTGTTCGTTTGTTCGTTTGTTCATTTGTTCGTTTGTTCGTTTGTTCGTTTGTTCGTTTGTTCGTTTGTTCGTTTGTTCGTTTGTTCGTTTGTTCGTTTGTTCGTTTGTTCGTTTGTTCGTTTGTTCGTTTGTTGGTTTGTTGGTTTGTTGGTTTAGTTGTTTGTTGGTTTGTTGGTTTGTTGGTTTGTTAGTTTGTTGGTTTGTTGGTTTGTTGGTTTGTTGGTTTGTTGGTTTGTTGGTTTGTTGGTTTGTTGGTTTGTTGGTTTGTTGGTTTGTTGGTTTGTTGGTTTGTTGGTTTGTTGGTTTGTTGGTTTGTTGGTTTGTTGGTTTGTTCGTTTGTTGGTTTGTTGGTTTGTTGGTTTGTTCGTTTGTTGGTTTGTTGGTTTGTTGGTTTGTTGGTTTGTTGGTTTGTTGGTTTTTTGGTTTCTTTATTTGTTCGTTTGTTCGTTTGTTCGTTTGTTCGTTTGTTCATTTGTTCGTTTGTTCGTTTGTTCGTTTGTTCGTTTGTTCGTTTGTTCGTTTGTTCGTTTGTTCGTTTGTTCGTTTGTTCGTTTGTTCGTTTGTTCGTTTGTTCGTTTGTTCGTTTGTTCGTTTGTTCGTTTGTTCGTTTGTTCGTTTGTTCGTTTGTTCGTTTGTTCGTTTGTTCGTTTGTTCGTTTGTTCGTTTGTTCGTTTGTTCGTTTGTTGGTTTGTTCGTTTGTTGGTTTGTTGGTTTGTTGGTTTGGTGGTTTGTTGGTTTCTTGGTTTGTTGGTTTGTTGGTTTGTTGCTTTGTTTGTTTGTTCGTTTGTTCTTTTGTTCGTTTGTTGGTTTGCTGGTTTGTTCGTTTGTTGGTTTGTTGGTTTGTTAGTTTGTTGGTTTGTTGGTTTGTTGGTTTGTAAGTGTGTTGGTTTGTTGGTTTGTTGGTTTGTTGGTTTGTTGGCTTATTGGTTTGTTGGTTTGTTCGTTTGTTGGTTTGTTGGTTTTTTGGTGTGTTGGCTTGTTGGTTTGTTGGTTTGTTGGTTTGTTGGTTTGTTGGTTTGTTGGTTTGTTGGTTTGTTGGTTTGTTGATTTGTTTGTTTGTTGGTTTGTTGGTTTATTGGTTTATTTGTTTGTTGTTTATTTGTTTGTTGTTTTTTCGTTTGTTGGTTTGTTGGTTTCTTGGTTTGTTGGTTTCTTGGTTTGTTCGTTTGTTGGTTTGTTGGTCTGTTGGTTTGTTGGCTTGTTGGTTTGTTGGTTTGTTGGTTTGTTGGTTTGTTGGTTTGATGGTTTGTTGGTTTGTTGGTTTGTTGGTTTGTTGGTTTGTTGGTTTGTTGGTTTGTTGGTACGTTGCTTTGTTGGTTTGTTTGTTTGTTGGTTTGTTGGTTTGTTGGTTTATTTGTTTGTTGTTTATTTGTTTGTTGTTTTTTCGTTTGTTGGTTTGTTGGTTTGTTGGTTTGTTCGTTTGTTGGTTTTTTGGTTTGTTGGTTTGTCGGTTTGTTAATTTTGTTGGTTTGTTCGTTTGTTGTTTTGTTGGTTTGTTCGTTTGTTGGTTTGTTTGTTTGTTGGCTTGTTGGTTTGTTGGTTTGTTGGTTTGTTGGTTTGTTGGTTTGTTGGTTTGTTGGTTTGTTGGTTTTTTTGGTTTGTTGGTTTGTGGTTTGTTGGTTTGTTTGTTTGTTGGTTTGTTGGTTTGTTGGTTTGTTCGTTTGTTGGTTTGTTCGTTTGTTGGTTTGTTGGTTTGTTGGTTTGTTGGTTGGTTGGTTTGTTGGTTTGCTGGCGTGTTGGTTTTGTTGGGTTGCTGGTTTATTGGTTTGTTCGTTTGTTGGTTTGTTGGTTTGTTGGTTTGTTCGTTTGTTGGTTTGTTGGTTTGTTGGTTGGTTGGTTTGTTGGTTTGTTGGTTTGTTGGTTTGTTGGTTTGTTCGTTTGTTGGTTTGTTGGTTTGTTGGTTTGTTGGTTTGTTGGTTTGTTCGTTTGTTGGTTTGTTCGCTTGTTGGTTTGTTGGTTTATTGGTTTGTTGGTTTGTTGGTTTGTTGGTTTGTTGGTTTGTTGGTTTGTTGGTTTGTTGGTTTGTTGGTTTGTTGGTTTGTTGGTTTGTTCGTTTGTTGGTTTGTTGGTTTGGTTTGTTGGTTTGTTGATTTGTTCGTTTGTTCGTTTGTTCCTTTGTTCGTTTGTTCGTTTGTTCGTTTGTTCGTTTGTTCGTTTGTTCGTTTGTTCGTTTGTTCGTTTGTTCGTTTGTTCGTTTGTTCGTTTGTTCGTTTGTTCGTTTGTTCGTTTGTTCGTTTGTTCGTTTGTTCGTTTGTTCGTTTGTTCGTTTGTTCGTTTGTTCGTTTGTTCGTTTGTTCGTTTGTTCGTTTGTTCGTTTGTTCGTTTGTTCGTTTGTTCGTTTGTTCGTTTGTTCGTTTGTTCGTTTGTTCGTTTGTTCGTTTGTTCGTTTGTTCGTTTGTTCGTTTGTTCGTTTGTTCGTTTGTTCGTTTGTTCGTTTGTTCGTTTGTTCGTTTGTTCGTTTGTTCGTTTGTTCGTTTGTTCGTTTGTTCGTTTGTTCGTTTGTTCGTTTGTTCGTTTGTTCGTTTGTTCGTTTGTTCGTTTGTTCGTTTGTTCGTTTGTTCGTTTGTTCGTTTGTTCGTTTGTTCGTTTGTTCGTTTGTTCGTTTGTTCGTTTGTTCGTTTGTTCGTTTGTTCGTTTGTTGGTTTGTTCGTTTGTTCGTTTGTTCGTTTGTTCGTTTGTTCGTTTGTTCGTTTGTTCGTTTGTTCGTTTGTTCGTTTGTTCGTTTGTTCGTTTGTTCGTTTGTTCGTTTGTTCGTTTGTTCGTTTGTTCGTTTGTTCGTTTGTTCGTTTGTTCGTTTGTTCGTTTGTTTGTTTGTTCGTTTGTTCGTTTGTTCGTTTGTTCGTTTGTTCATTTGTTGGTTTGTTGGTTTGTTCGTTTGTTGGTTTCTTGGTTTGTTGGTTTGTTCGTTTGTTGGTTTGTTGGTTTGTTGGTTTGTTGGTTTGTTGGTTTGTTGGTTTAGTTGTTTCTTGGTTTGTTGGTTTGTTGGTTTGTTGGTTTGTTGGTTTGTTGGTTTGTTGGTTTGTTGGTTTGTTGGTTTGTTGGTTTGTTGGTTTGTTGGTTTGTTCGTTTGTTGGTTTGTTGGTTTGTTGGTTTGTTGGTTTGTTGGTTTGTTGGTTTGTTTGTTTGTTCGTTTGTTCGTTTGTTCGTTTTTTCGTTTGTTCGTTTGTTCATTTGTTGGTTTGTTGGTTTGTTCGTTTGTTGGTTTGTTGGTTTGTTGGTTTGTTGGTTTGTTGGTTTGTTGGTTTAGTTGTTTGTTGGTTTGTTGGTTTGTTGGTTTGTTCGTTTGTTCGTTTTTTCGTTTGTTCGTTTGTCGGTTTGTTGGTTTTGTTGGTTTGTTCGTTTGTTGTTTTGTTGGTTTGTTCGTTTGTTGGTTTGTTGATTTGTTTGTTTGTTGGCTTGTTGGTTTGTTGGTTTGTTGGTTTGTTGGTCTGTTGGTTAGTTGGTTTGTTTGTTTGTTGGTTTGTTGGTTTGTTGGTTTGTTGGTTTGTTCGTTTGTTGGTTTGTTCGTTTGTTGGTTTGTTGGTTTGTTGGTTTGTTGGTTGGTTGGTTTGTTGGTTTGCTGGCTTGTTGGTTTTGTTGGTTTGCTGGTTTATTGGTTTGTTCGTTTGTTGGTTTGTTGGTTTGTTTGTTTGTTGGTTTGTTGGTTTGTTGGTTTGTTGGTTGGTTGGTTAGTTGGTTGGTTGGTTTGTTAGTTAGTTGGTTTGTTGGTTTGTTGGTTTGTTCGTTTGTTGGTTTGTTGGTTTGTTGGTTTGTTCGTTTGTTGGTTTGTTCGTTTGTTGGTTTGTTCGTTTGTTCGTTTGTTGGTTTGTTGGTTTGTTGGTTTGTTGGTTTGTTGGTTTGTTGGTTTGTTGGTTTGTTGGTTTGTTGGTTTGTTGGTTTGTTGGTTTGTTGGTTTGTTGGTTTGTTGGTTTGTTGGTTTGTTGGTTTGTTGAATTGTTGGTTTGTTGGTTTGTTGGTTTGTTGGTTTGTTGGTTTGTTGGTTTGTTGGTTTGTTGGTTTGTTGGTTTGTTGGTTTGTTGGTTTGTTGGTTTGTTGGTTTGTTCGTTTGTTGGTTTGTTGGTTTGGTTTGTTGGTTTGTTGGTTTGTTAGTTTGTTGATTTGTTCGTTTGTTGGTTTGTTTGTTTGTTCGTTTGTTCGTTTGTTCGTTTGTTCGTTTGTTCGTTTGTTCGTTTGTTCGTTTGTTCGTTTGTTCGTTTGTTCGTTTGTTCGTTTGTTCGTTTGTTCGTTTGTTCGTTTGTTCGTTTGTTCGTTTGTTCGTTTGTTCGTTTGTTCGTTTGTTCGTTTGTTCGTTTGCTCGTTTGTTCGTTTGTTCGTTTGTTCCTTTGTTCGTTTGTTCGTTTGTTCGTTTGTTCGTTTGTTCGTTTGTTCGTTTGTTTGTTTGTTTGTTGGTTTGTTGGTTTGTCGATTTGTTGGTTTGTTGGGATGTTGGTTTGTTGGTTTGTTGGTTTGTTGGTTTGTTTGTTTGTTGGTTTGTTGGTTTGTTTGTTTTTTTGTTTGTTGGTTTGTTGGTTTGTTCGTTTGTTGGTTTGTTGGTTTGTTGGTTTATTGGTTTGTTGGTTTGTTGGTTTGTTGGTTTGTTGGTTTGTTTGTTTGCTGGTTTGTTGGTTTGTTCATTTGTTGGTTTGTTGGTTTGTTGGTTTGTTCGTTCGTTGGTTTATTTGTTTGTGCGTTTGTTCGTTTTTTCGTTTGTTCGTTTGTTCGTTTGTTCGTTTGTTCGTTTGTTCGTTTGTTCGTTTGTTCGTTTGTTCGTTTGTTCGTTTATTCGTTTGTTCGTTTGTGCGTTTGTTCGTTTGTTCGTTTGTTCGTTTGTACGTTTGTTTGTTTGTTCGTTTGTTCGTTTGTTCGTTTGTTCATTTGTTGGTTTGTTGGTTTGTTCGTTTGTTGGTTTGTTGGTTTGTTGGTTTGTTGGTTTGTTGGTTTAGTTGTTTGTTGGTTTGTTGGTTTGTTGGTTTGTTGGTTTGTTGGTTTGTTGGTTTGTTGGTTTGTTGGTTTGTTGGTTTGTTGGTTTGTTGGTTTGTTGGTTTGTTGGTTTGTTGGTTTGTTGGTTTTTTGGTTTGTTGGTTTGTTGGTTTGTCGGTTTATTGGTTTGTTGGTTTGTTTGTTCGTTTGTTCGCTTTTTCGTTTGTTCGTTGGTTCATTTGTTGGTTTATTGGTTTGTTCGTTTGTTGGTTTGTTGGTTTGTTGGTTTGTTAGTTTGTTGGTTTGTTGGTTTGTTGGTTTGTTGGTTTGTTGGTTTGTTGGTTTGTTGGGTTGTTGGTTTGTTGGTTTGTTGGTTTGTTGGCTTGTTGGTTTGTTGGTTTGTTGGTTTGTTGGTTTGTTGGTTTGTTGGTTTGTTGGTTTGTTGGTTTGTTCGTTTGTTCGTTTGTTGGTTTGTTGGTTTGTTGGTTTGTTGGTTTGTTGGTTTGTTGGTTTGTTGGTTTGTTGGTTTGTTGGTTTGTTGGTTTGTTGGTTTGTTGGTTTGTTGGTTTGTTCGTTCGTTGGTTTATTTGTTTGTTCGTTTGTTCGTTTGTTCGTTTGTTCGTTTGTTCGTTTGTTCGTTTGTTCGTTTGTTCGTTTGTTCGTTTGTTCGTTTGTTCGTTTGTTCGTTTCTTCGTTTGTTCGTTCGTTTGTTTGTTCGTTTGTTCGTTTGTTCGTTTGTTCGTTTGTTCGTTTGTTCGTTTGTTCGTTTGTTCGTTTGTTCGTTTGTTCGTTTGTTCGTTTGTTCGTTTGTTCGTTTGTTCGGTTGTTCGTTTGTTCGTTTGTTCGTTTTTTCGTTTGTTCGTTTGTTCGTTTGTTCGTTTGTTCGTTTGTTCGTTTATTTGTTTGTTCGTTTGTTCGTTTGTTCGTTTGTTCGTTTGTTCGTTTGTTCGTTTGTTCGTTTGTTCGTTTGTTCGTTTGTTCGTTTGTTCGTTTGTTCGTTTGTTCGTTTGTTCGTTTGTTCGTTTGTTCGTTTGTTCGTTTGTTCGTTTGTTCGTTTGTTCGTTTGTTCGTTTGTTCGTTTGTTCGTTTGTTCGTTTGTTCGTTTGTTCGTTTGTTCGTTTGTTCGTTTGTTCGTTTGTTCGTTTGTTCGTTTGTTCGTTTGTTCGTTTGTTCGTTTGTTCGTTTGTTCGTTTGTTCGTTTGTTCGTTTGTTCGTTTGTTCGTTTGTTCGTTTGTTCGTTTGTTCGTTTGTTCGTTTGTTCGTTTGTTCGTTTGTTCGTTTGTTCGTTTGTTCGTTTGTTCGTTTGTTCGTTTGTTCGTTTGTTCGTTTGTTCGTTTGTTCGTTTGTTCGTTTGTTCGTTTGTTCGTTTGTTCGTTTGTTCGTTTGTTCGTTTGTTCGTTTGTTCGTTTGTTCATTTGTTGGTTTGTTGGTTTGTTTGTTTGTTGGTTTGTTGGTTTGTTGGTTTGTTGGTTTGTTGGTTTGTTGGTTTGTTGGTTTAGTTGTTTGTTGGTTTAGTTGTTTGTTGGTTTGTTGGTTTGTTGGTTTGTTGGTTTGTTGGTTTGTTGGTTTGTTGGTTTGTTGGTTTGTTGGTTTGTTGGTTTGTTGGTTTGTTGGTTTGTTGGTTTGTTGGTTTGTTGGTTTGTTGGTTTGTTGGTTTGTTGGTTTGTTGGTTTGTTGGTTTGTTGGTTTGTTGGTTTGTTGGTTTGTTGGTTTGTTGGTTTGTTGGTTTGTTGGTTTGTTGGTTTGTTGGTTTGTTGGTTTTTTGGTTTGTTGGTTTGTTGGTTTGTTGGTTTATTGGTTTGTTGTTCTCTTTGTTTGTTCTTTTGTGGTTTGTTGGTTTGTTGGTTTGTTGGTTTGTTGGTTTGTTGGTTTGTTGGTTTGTTGGTTTATTGGTTTGTTGGTTTGTTCGTTTGTTGGTTTGTTGGTTTGTTGGTTTGTTGGTTTGTTGGTTTGTTAGTTTAGTTGTTTGTTGGTTTGTTGGTTTGTTGGCTTGCTGGTTTGTTGGTTTATTGATTTGTTGGTTTGTTGGTTTGTTGGCTTGTTGGTTTGTTGGTTTGTTGGTTTGTTGGTTTGTTTGTTTGTTGGTTTGTTGGTTTGTTCTATTGTTGGTTTGTTGGTTTGTTGGTTTGTTGGTTTGTTGGTTTGTTTGTTAGTTTATTGGTTTGTTCTATTGTTGGTTTGTTGGTTTGTTGGTTTGTTGGTTTGTTGGTTTGTTGGTTTGTTGGTTTGTTGGTTGGTTCGTTTGTTGGTTTGTTGGTTTGTTGGTTTGTTGCTTTGTTCGTTTGTTGTTTTGTTCGTTTGTTGTTTTGTTGGTTTGTTGGTTTGTTGGTTTGTTGGTTTGTTGGCTTGTTGGTTTGTTGGTTTGTTGGTTTGTTGGTTTGTTGGTTTGTTGGTTTGTTGGTTTGTTGGTTTGTTGGTTTGTTGGTTTGCTGGTTTATTGGTTAATTCGTTTGTTAGTTTGTTGGTTTGTTAGTTTGTTCGGTTGTTGGTTTGATGGTTTGTTGGTTGGTTGGTTTGTTGGTTTGTTGGTTTGTTGGTTTGTTCTCTTGTTGGTTTGTTGGTTTGTTCGTTTGTTGGTTTTTCGGTTTGTTGATTTGTTGGTTTGTTCGTTTGTTGTTTTGTTGGTTTGTTCGTTTGTTGGTTTGTAGGTTTGTTCGTTTGTTGGTATGTAGGTTTGTTGGTTGATTGGTTTGTTGGTTTGTTGGTTTATTGGTTTTTTTTGTAGGTTTGTTGGTTTGTTGCTTTGTTGGATTGTTGGTTTTTTTTTTTGTTGGTTTGTTGGTTTGTTGGTTTGTTGGTTTGTTGGTTTGTTGGTTTGTTGGTTTGTTGGTTTGTTGGTTTGTTGGTTTGTTGGTTTGTTGGTTTGCCGGTTTGTTGGTTTGTTAATTTGTTGGTGTGTTGGTTTGTTGGTTTGTTGGTTTGTTGGTTTGTTGGTTTGTTGGTTTGTTGGTTTGTTGGTTTGTTGGTTTGTTGGTTTGTTGGTTTGTTGGTTTGTTGGTTTGTTGGTTTGTTGGTTTGTTGGTTTGTTGGTTTGTTGGTTTGTTGGTTTGTTGGTTTGTTGGTTTGTTGGTTTGTTGGTTGGTTGGTTTATTGGTTTGTTGGTTTGTTGGTTTGTTGGTTTGTTGGTTTGTTGGTTTATTGGTTTGTTGGTTTGTTGGTTTCCTGGTTTCTTAGTTTCTTGGTTTGTTGGTTTGTTGGTTTGTTGGTTTGTTGGTTTGTTGGTTGGTTGGTTTTTTGGTTTGTTAGTTTGTTGGTTTGTTGGTTTGTTGGTTTGTTGGTTGGTTGGTTTGTTGGTTTGTTAGTTTGTTGGTTTGTTGGTTTGTTGGTTTGTTGGTTTGTTAGTTTGTTGGTTTGTTGGATTGTTGGTTTTTTTTTGTTGGTTTGTTGGTTTGTTGGTTTTTTTGGTTTGTTGGTTTGTTGGTTTGTTGGTTTGTTGGTTTGTTGGTTTGTTGGTTTGTTGGTTTGTTGGTTTGTTGGTTTGTTGGTTTGTTGGTTTGTTGGTTTGTTGGTTTGTTGGTTGGTTGGTTTGTTGGTTTGTTGGTTTGTTGGTTTGTTGGTTTGTTGTTTTGTTGGTTTGTTGGTTTTTTGGTTTGTTGGTTTGTTGGTTTGTTGGTTTGTTGGTTTGTTGGTTTGTTGGTTTGTTGGTTTGTTGGTTTGTTGGTTTGTTCGTTTGTTGGTTTGTTGGTTTGGTTTGCTGGTTTGTTGGTTTGTTGATTTGTTCGTTTGTTGGTTTGTTTGTTTGTTCGTTTGTTCGTTTGTTCGTTTGTTCGTTTGTTCGTTTGTTCGTTTGTTCGTTTGTTCGTTTGTTCGTTTGTTCGTTTGTTCGTTTGTTCGTTTGTTCGTTTGTTCGTTTGTTCGTTTGTTCGTTTGTTCGTTTGTTCGTTTGTTCGTTTGTTCGTTTGTTCCTTTGTTCGTTTGTTCGTTTGTTCGTTTGTTCGTTTGTTCGTTTGTTCGTTTGTTCGTTTGTTCGTTTGTTCGTTTGTTCGTTTGTTCGTTTGTTCGTTTGTTCGTTTGTTCGTTTGTTCGTTTGTTCGTTTGTTCGTTTGTTCGTTTGTTCGTTTGTTCGTTTGTTGGGTTGTTCGTTTGTTGTTTGTTGGTTTGTTGGTTTGTTGGTTTGTTGGTTTATTGGTTTAGTTGTTTGTTTGTTTGTTGGTTTGTTGGTTTGTCGATTTGTTGGTTTGTTGGTTTGTTGGTTTGTTGGTTTGTTGGTTTGTTGGTTTGTTGGTTTGTTGGTTTGTTGGTTTGTTGGTTTGTTTGTTTGTTCGTTTGTTGGTTTGTTGGTTTGTTCGTTTGTTGGTTTGTTGGTTTGTTGGTTTGTTGGTTTGTTGGTTTGTTGGTTTGTTGGTTTGCTGGTTTGTTGGTTTGTTCGTTTGTTGGTTTGTTGGTTTGTTGGTTTGTTGGTTTGTTGGTTTGTTTATTTGTTCGTTTGTTTGTTTGTTCGTTTGTTTGTTTGTTCGTTTGTTCGTTTGTTCATTTGTTGGTTTGTTGGTTTGTTCGTTTGTTGGTTTGTTTGTTTGTTGGTTTGTTGGTTTGGTGGTTTCTTGGTTTCTTGGTTTGTTGGTTTGTTGGTTTGTTGGTTTGTTGGTTTGTTTGTTTGTTCGTTTGGTGGTTTCTTGGTTTCTTGGTTTGTTGGTTTGTTGGTTTGTTGGTTTGTTGGTTTGTTTGTTTGTTCGTTTGTTCTTTTGTTCGTTTGTTGGTTTGCTGGTTTGTTCGTTTGTTGGTTTGTTGGTTTGTTGGTTTGTTAGTTTGTTGGTTTGTTGGTTTGTTGGTTTGTAAGTTTGTTGGTTTGTTGGTTTGTTGGTTTATTGGTTTGTTGGTTTGTTCGTTTGTTGGTTTGTTGGTTTTTTGGTTTGTTGGCTTGTTAGTTTGTTGGTTTGTTGGTTTGTTGGTTTGTTGGTTTGATGGTTTGTTGGTTTGTTGGTTTGTTGGTTTGTTGGTTTGTTGGTTTGTTTGGTTGTTGGTTTGTTGGTTTATTGGTTTATTTGTTTGTTGTTTATTTGTTTGTTGTTTTTTCGTTTGTTGGTTTCTTGGTTTGTTGGTTTGTTGGTTTGTTCGTTTGTTGGTTTGTTGGTTTGTTGGTTTGTTGGTTTGTTAGTTTGTTGGTTTGTTGGTTTGTTGGTTTGTTGGTTTGTTGGTTTGTTGTTTTGTTGGTTTGTTGGTTTGTTGGTTTGTTCGTTTGTTGGTTTGTTGGTTTGTTGGTTTGTTGGTTTGTTGGCTTGTTGGTTTGATGGTTTGTTGGTTTGTTGGTTTGTTGGTTTGTTGGTTTGTTGGTTTGTTGGTTTGTTGGTTTGTTAGTTTGTTGGTTTGTTGGTACGTTGCTTTGTTGGTTTGTTTGTTTGTTGGTTTGTTGGTTTCTTGGTTTGTTGGTTTGTTGGTTTAGTTGTTTGTTGGTTTGTTCGTTTGTTGGTTTTTTGTTTTGTTGGTTTGTCGGTTTGTTGGTTTTGTTGGTTTGTTCGTTTGTTGTTTTGTTGGTTTGTTCGTTTGTTGGTTTGTTGGTTTGTTTGTTTGTTGGCTTGTTGGTTTGTTGGTTTGTTGGTTTGTTGGTTTGTTGGTTTGTTGGTTTGTTGGTTTTTTTGGTTTGTTGGTTTGTTGGTTTGTTGGTTTGTTGGTTTGTTTGTTTGTTGGTTTGTTGGTTTGTTGGTTTGTTGGTTTGTTGGTTTGTTGGTTTGTTGGTTTGTTGGTTTGTTGGTTTGTTGGTTTGTTGGTTTGTTGGTTTGTTGGTTTGTTGGTTTCTTTGTTTGTTCGATTGTTCGTTTGTTCGTTTGTTCATTTGTTCGTTTGTTCATTTGTTCGTTTGTTCGTGTGTTCGTTTGTTCGTTTGTTCGTTTGTTCGTTTGTTTGTTTGTTCGTTTGTTCGTTTGTTCGTTTGTTGGTTTGTTGGTTTGTTCGTTTGTTGGTTTGTTGGTTTGTTGGTTTGTAAGTGTGTTGGTTTGTTGGTTTGTTAATTTGTTGGCTTATTGGTTTGTTGGTTGTTCGTTGTTGTTTTGTTGGTTTTTTGGTGTGTTGGCTTGTTGGTTTGTTGGTTTGTGGTTTGTTGGTTTGTTGGTTTGATGGTTTGTTGGTTTGTTGGTTTGTTGGTTTGTTGGTTTGTTGGTTTGTTGGTTTGTGGTTGTTTGTTTGTTGGTTTGTTGGTTTATTGGTTTATTTGTTTGTTGTTTATTTGTTTGTTGTTTTTCGTTTGTTGGTTTGTTGGTTCTTGGTTTGTTGGTTTCTTGGTTTGTTCGTTTGTTGGTTTGTTGGTCTTGTTGGTTTGTTGGTTTGTTGGTTTGTTGGTTTGTTGGTTTGTTGGTTTGTTGGTTTGTTGGTTTGTTGGTTTGTTGGTTTGTTGGTTTGTTCGTTTGTTGGTTTGTTGGCTTGTTGGTTTGTTGGCTTGTTGGTTTGTTGGTTGTTGGTTTGTTGGTTTGTTGGTTTGATGGTTTGTTGGTTTGTTGGTTTGTGGTTTGTTGGTTTGTTGGTTTGTTGGTTTGTTGGTTGGTTGGTACGTTGCTTTGTTGGTTTGTTTGTTTGTTGGTTTGTTGGTTTATTTGTTTGTTGTTTATTTGTTTGTTGTTTTTTCGTTTTTTGGTTTGTTGGTTTCGTGGTTTGTTGGTTTGTTGGTTTAGTTGTTTGTTGGTTTGTTGGTTTGTTGGTTTGTTCGTTTGTTGGTTTGTTGGTTTGTTGGTTTGTCGGTTTGTTAATTTTGTTGATTTGTTCGTTTGTTGTTTTGTAGGTTTGTTCGTTTGTTGGTTTGTTTGTTTGTTGGCTTGTTGGTTTGTTGGTTTGTTGGTTTGTTGGTTTGTTGGTTTGTTGGTTTGTTGGTTTTTTGGTTTGTTGGTTTGTTGGTTTGTTAGTTTGTTGGTTTGTTTGTTTGTTGGTTTGTTTGTTGGTTGATTGTTGGTTTGCTGGCTTGTTGGTTTTGTTGGTTTGCTGGTTTATTGGTTTGTTCGTTTGTTGGTTTGTTGGTTTGTTGGTTGGTTCGTTTGTTGGTTGTGGTTGTTGGTTAGTTGGTTTGTTGGTTTGTTGGTTTGTTGGTTTGTTGGTTTGTTGGTTTGTTGGTTTGTTCGTTTGTTGGTTTGTTGTTTTGTTGGTTTGTTCGTTTGTTGGTTTGTTCGTTTGTTGGTTTGTTGGTTTGTTCGCTTGTTGGTTTGTTGGTTTGTTGGTTTGTTGGTTTGTTGGTTTGTTGGTTTGTTGGTTTGTTGGTTTGTGGTTGTTGGTTTGTTGGTTTGTTGGTTGTTGGTTTGTGGTTTGTTGGTTTGTTGGTTTGTTGGTTGTTGGTTTGTTCGTGTTGTTTGTGGTTGGTTTGTTGGTTTGTTGTTTGTTCGTTTGTTCGTTTGTTCCTTTGTTCGTTTGTTCGTTGTGTTCGTTTGTTCGTTTGTTCGTTTGTTCGTTGTTGTTCGTTTGTTCGTTTGTTCGTTTGTTCGTTTGTTCGTTTGTTCGTTTGTTCGTTTGTTCGTTTGTTCGTTTGTTCGTTTGTTCGTTTGTTCGTTTGTTCGTTTGTTCGTTTTGTTCGTTTGTTCGTTTGTTCGTTTGTTCGTTTGTTCGTTTGTTCGTTTGTTCGTTTGTTCGTTTGTTCGTTTGTTCGTTTGTTCGTTTGTTCGTTGTTCGTTTGTTCGTTTGTTCGTTTGTTCGTTTGTTCGTTTGTTCGTTTGTTCGTTTGTTCGTTTGTTCGTTTGTTCGTTTGTTCGTTTGTTCGTTTGTTCGTTTGTTCGTTTGTTCGTTTGTTCGTTTGTTCGTTTGTTCGTTTGTTCGTTTGTTCGTTTGTTTGTTTGTTCGTTTGTTCGTTTGTTCGTTTGTTCGTTTGTTCGTTTGTTCGTTTGTTCGTTTGTTCGTTTGTTCGTTTGTTCGTTTGTTCGTTTGTTCGTTTGTTCGTTTTGTTCGTTTGTTCGTTTGTTCGTATGTTCGTTTATTCGTTTGTTCGTTTGTTCGTTTGTTCGTTTGTTCGTTTGTTCGTTTGTTCGTTTGTTCGTTTGTTTGTTTGTTCGTTTGTTCGTTTGTTCGTTTGTTCGTTTGTTCGTTTGTACGTTTGTTCGTTTGTTCGTTTGTTCGTTTGTTCGTTTGTTCGTTTGTTCGTTTGTTCGTTTGTTCGTTTGTTCGTTTGTTCGTTTGTTCGTTTGTTCGTTTGTTCGTTTGTTCGTTTGTTCGTTTGTTCGTTTGTTTGTTTGTTCGTTTGTTCGTTTGTTCGTTTGTTCGTTTGTTCGTTTGTTCGTTTGTTCGTTTGTTCGTTTGTTCGTTTGTTCGTTTGTTCGTTTGTTCGTTTGTTCGTTTGTTCGTTTGTTCGTTTGTTTCGTTTGTTCGTTTGTTCGTTTGTTCGTTTGTTCGTTTGTTCGTTTGTTCGTTTGTTCGTTTGTTCGTTTGTTCGTTTGTTCGTTTGTTCGTTTGTTCGTTTGTTCGTTTGTTCGTTTGTTCGTTTGTTCGTTTGTTCGTTTGTTCGTTTGTTCGTTTGTTCGTTTGTTCGTTTGTTCGTTTGTTCCTTTGTTCGTTTGTTCGTTTGTTGGTTTGTTGGTTTGTTGGTTTGTTGGTTTGTTGGTTTGTTCGTTTGTTCGTTTTTTCGTTTGTTCGTTTGTCGGTTTGTTGGTTTTGTTGGTTTGTTCGTTTGTTGTTTTGTTGGTTTGTTCGTTTGTTGGTTTGTTGGTTTGTTTGTTTGTTGGCTTGTTGGTTTGTTGGTTTGTTGGTTTGTTGGTTTGTTGGTTTGTTGGTTTGTTGGTTTGTTGGTTTTTTTTGGTTTTTTTGGTTTGTTGGTTTGTTGGTTTGTTGGTTTGTTGGTTTGTTTGTTTGTTGGTTTGTTGGTTTGTTGGTTTGTTGGTTTGTTCGTTTGTTGGTTTGTTCGTTTGTTGGTTTGTTGGTTTGTTGGTTTGTTCGTTTGTTGGTTTGTTGGTTTGTTCGTTGTTGGTTTGTTGGTTTGTTGGTTTGTTGGTTTGTTGGTTTGTTGGTTGTTGGTTTGTTGGTTTGTCGGTTTGTTGGTTTGTTGGTTTGTTGGTTTGTTGGTTTGTTGGTTTGTTGGTTTGTTGGTTTGTTGGTTTGTTGGTTTGTTGGTTTGTTCGTTTGTTGGTTTGTTGGTTTGTTGGTTTGGTTTGTTGGTTTGTTGGTTTGTTGGTTTGTTGATTTGTTCGTTTGTTGGTTTGTTTGTTTGTTCGTTTGTTCGTTTGTTCGTTTGGTCGTTTGTTCGTTTGTTCGTTTGTTCGTTTGTTCGTTTGTTCGTTTGTTCGTTTGTTCGTTTGTTCGTTTGTTCGTTTGTTCGTTTGTTCGTTTGTTCGTTTGTTCGTTTGTTCGTTTGTTCGTTTGTTCGTTTGTTCGTTTGTTCGTTTGTTCGTTTGTTCGTTTGTTCGTTTGTTTGTTTGTTCGTTTGTTCGTTTGTTCGTTTGCTCGTTTGTTCGTTTGTTCGTTTGTTCCTTTGTTCGTTTGTTCGTTTGTTCGTTTGTTCGTTTGTTCGTTTGTTCGTTTGTTTGTTTGTTTGTTTGTTGGTTTGTTGGTCTGTCGATTTGTTGGTTTGTTGGTTTGTTGGTTTGTTGGTTTGTTGGTTTGTTGGTTTGTTGGTTTGTTGGTTTGTTCGTTTGTTGGTTTGTTGGTTTGTTGGTTTGGTTTGTTGGTTTGTTGGTTTGTTGGTTTGTTGATTTGTTCGTTTGTTGGTTTGTTTGTTTGTTCGTTTGTTCGTTTGTTCGTTTGGTCGTTTGTTCGTTTGTTCGTTTGTTCGTTTGTTCGTTTGTTCGTTTGTTCGTTTGTTCGTTTGTTCGTTTGTTCGTTTGTTCGTTTGTTCGTTTGTTCGTTTGTTCGTTTGTTCGTTTGTTCGTTTGTTCGTTTGTTCGTTTGTTCGTTTGTTCGTTTGTTCGTTTGTTCGTTTGTTCGTTTGTTTGTTTGTTCGTTTGTTCGTTTGTTCGTTTGTTCGTTTGCTCGTTTGTTCGTTTGTTCGTTTGTTCCTTTGTTCGTTTGTTCGTTTGTTCGTTTGTTCGTTTGTTCGTTTGTTCGTTTGTTCGTTTGTTTGTTTGTTTGTTTGTTGGTTTGTTGGTCTGTCGATTTGTTGGTTTGTTGGTTTGTTGGTTTGTTGGTTTGTTGGTTTGTTGGTTTATTGGTTTGTTGGTTTGTTTGTTTTTTCGTTTATTGGTTTGTTGGTTTGTTCGTTTGTTGGTTTGTTGGTTTGTTGGTTTGTTGGTTTGTTGGTTTGTTGGTTTGTTGGTTTGTGGGTTTGTTTGTTTGCTGGTTTGTTGGTTTGTTCATTTGTTGGTTTGTTGGTTTGTTGGTTTGTTGGTTTGTTGGTTTGTTCGTTTGTTCGTTTGTTCGTTTGTTCGTTTGTTCGTTTGTTCGTTTGTTCGTTTGTTCGTTTGTTCGTTTGTTCGTTTGTTCGTTTGTTCGTTTGTTCGTTTGTTCGTTTGTTCGTTTGTTCGTTTGTTCGTTTGTTCGTTTGTTCGTTTGTTCGTTTGTTCGTTTGTTCGTTTGTTCGTTTGTTCGTTTGTTCGTTTGTTCGTTTGTTCGTTTGTTCGTTTGTTCGTTTGTTCGTTTGTTCGTTTGTTCGTTTGTTCGTTTGTTCGTTTGTTCGTTTGTTCGTTTGTTCGTTTGTTCGTTTGTTCGTTTGTTCGTTTGTTCGTTTGTTCGTTTGTTCGTTTGTTCGTTTGTTCTTTTGTTCGTTTGTTCGTTTGTTCGTTTGTTCATTTGTTGGTTTGTTGGTTTGTTCGTTTGCTGGTTTGTTGGTTTGTTGGTTTGTTGGTTTAGTTGTTTGTTGGTTTGTTGGTTTGTTGGTTTGTTGGTTTGTTGGTTTGTTGGTTTGTTGGTTTGTTGGTTTGTTGGTTTGTTGGTTTGTTGGTTTGTTGGTTTGTTGGTTTGTTGGTTTGTTGGTTTGTTGGTTTGTTGGTTTGTTGGTTTGTTGGTTTGTTGGTTTGTTGGTTTGTTGGTTTGTTGGTTTGTTGGTTTTTTGGTTTGTTGGTTTGTTGGTTTGTTGGTTTATTGGTTTGTTCCTTTGTTCGTTTGTTCGTTTGTTCGTTTGTTCGTTTGTTCGTTTGTTCGTTTGTTTGTTTGTTGGTTTGTTGGTTTGTCGATTTGTTGGTTTGTTGGTTTGTTGGTTTGTTGGTTTGTTAGTTTGTTGGTTTGTTGGTTTGTTGGTTTGTTGGTTTGTTGGTTTGTTTGTTTTTTCGTTTATTGGTTTGTTGGTTTGTTCGTTTGTTGGTTTGTTGGTTTGTTGGTTTGTTGGTTTGTTGGTTTGTTGGTTTGTTGGTTTGTTGGTTTGTTGGTTTGTTGGTTTGTTGGTTTGTTGGTTTGTTGGTTTGTTGGTTTGTTGGTTTGTTGGTTTTTTGGTTTGTTGGTTTGTTGGTTTGTTGGTTTATTGGTTTGTTCCTTTGTTCGTTTGTTCGTTTGTTCGTTTGTTCGTTTGTTCGTTTGTTCGTTTGTTTGTTTGTTGGTTTGTTGGTTTGTCGATTTGTTGGTTTGTTGGTTTGTTGGTTTGTTGGTTTGTTAGTTTGTTGGTTTGTTGGTTTGTTGGTTTGTTGGTTTGTTGGTTTGTTTGTTTTTTCGTTTATTGGTTTGTTGGTTTGTTCGTTTGTTGGTTTGTTGGTTTGTTGGTTTGTTGGTTTGTTGGTTTGTTGGTTTGTTGGTTTGTTGGTTTGTTGGTTTGTTGGTTTGTTGGTTTGTTGGTTTGTTCGTTTGTTGGTTTGTTGGTTTGTTGGTTTGTTGGTTTGTTGGTTTAATTGTTTGTTGGTTTGTTGGTTTGTTGGTTTGTTGGTTTGTTGGTTTGTTGGTTTGTTGGTTTGTTGGTTTGTTGGTTTGTTGGTTTGTTGGTTTGTTGGTTTGTTGGTTTGTTGGTTTGTTGGTTTGTTGGTTTGTTGGTTTGTTTGTTTGTTCGTTTGTTGGTTTGTTGGTTTGTTGGTTTGTTGGTTTGTTGGTTTGTTGGTTTGTTGGTTTGTTGGTTTGTTGGTTTGTTGGTTTGTTGGTTTGTTCGTTCGTTGGTTTATTTGTTTGTTCGTTTGTTCGTTTGTTCGTTTGTTCGTTCGTTCGCTTGTTCGTTTGTTCGTTTGTTCGTTTGTTCGTTTGTTCGTTTGTTCGTTTGTTCGTTTGTTCGTTTGTTCGTTTGTTTGTTTGTTCGTTTGTTCGTTTGTTCGTTTGTTCGTTTGTTCGTTTGTTCGTTTGTTCGTTTGTTCGTTTGTTCGTTTGTTCGTTTGTTCGTTTGTTCGTTTGTTCGTTTGTTCGTTTGTTCGTTTGTTCGTTTGTTCGTTTGTTCGTTGGTTTGTTTGTTCGTTTGTTCGTTTGTTCGTTTGTTCGTTTGTTCGTTTGTTCGTTTGTTCGTTTGTTCGTTTGTTCGTTTGTTCGTTTGTTCGTTTGTTCGTTTGTTCGTTTGTTCGTTTATTCTATTGTTCGTTTGTTCGTTTGTTCGTTTGTTCGTTTGTTCGTTTGTTCGTTTGTTCGTTTGGTCGTTTGTTCGTTTGTTCGTTTGTTCGTTTGTTCGTTTGTTCGTTTGTTCGTTTGTTCGTTTGTTCGTTTGTTCGTTTGTTCGTTTGTTCGTTTGTTCATTTGTTGGTTTGTTGGTTTGTTGGTTTGTTTGTTTGTTGGTTTGTTGGTTTGTTGGTTTGTTGGTTTGTTGGTTTAGTTGTTTGTTGGTTTGTTGGTTTGTTGGTTTGTTGGTTTGTAGGTTTGTTGGTTTGTTGGTTTGTTGGTTTGTTGGTTTGTTGGTTTGTTGGTTTGTTGGTTTGTTAGTTTGTTGGTTTGTTGGTTTGTTGGTTTGTTGGTTTGTTGGTTTGTTGGTTTGTTGGTTTGTTGGTTTGTTGGTTTTTTGGTTTGTTGGTTTGTTGGTTTGTTGGTTTATTGGTTTGTTGGTCTGTATGTTTGTTCTTTTGTTGGTTTGTTGGTTTGTTGGTTTGTTGGTTTGTTGGTTTGTTGGTTTGTTGGTTTATTGGTTTGTTGGTTTGTTCGTTTGTTGGTTTGTTGGTTTGTTGGTTTGTTGGTTTGTTGGTTTGTTAGTTTAGTTGTTTGTTGGTTTGTTGGTTTGTTGGCTTGCTGGTTTGTTGGTTTATTGGTTTGTTGGTTTGTTGTTTTGTTGGTTTGTTGGCTTGTTGGTTTGTTGGTTTGTTTGTTTGTTGGTTTGTTGGTTTATTGGTTTGTTGGTTTGTTCATTTGTTAGTTTATTGGTTTGTTCGTTTGTTGGTTTGTTGGTTTGTTGGTTTGTTGGTTTCTTGGTTTGTTGGTTTGTTGGTTTGTTGGTTTGTTGGTTTGTTGGTTTGTTGGTTTGTTCGTTTGTTGGTTTGTTGGTTTGTTGGTTTGTTGGTTGGTTGGTTTTTTGGTTTGTTGGTTTGTTGGTTTGTTGGTTTATTGGTTTGTTGGTTTGTTTGTTTGTTCGTTTGTTCGTTTGTTCGCTTTTTCGTTTGTTCGTTTGTTCATTTGTTGGTTTGTTGGTTTGTTCGTTTGTTGGTTTGTTGGTTTGTTGGTTTGTTGGTTTGTTGGTTTTTTGGTTTAATTGTTTGTTGGTTTGTTGGTTTGTTGGTTTGTTGGTTTGTTGGTTTGTTGGTTTGTTGGTTTGTTGGTTTGTTGGTTTGTTGGTTTTGTTGGTTTGTTGGTTTGTTGGTTTGTTGGTTTGTTGGTTTGTTGGTTTGTTGGTTTGTTGGTTTGTTGGTTTGTTCGTTTGTTGGTTTGTTCGTTTGTTGGTTTGTTGGTTTGTTGGTTTGTTGGTTTGTTGGTTTGTTGGTTTGTTGGTTTGTTGGTTTGTTGGTTTGTTGGTTTGTTGGTTTGTTGGTTTGTTGGTTTGTTCGTTGGTTGGTTTATTGGTTTGTTCGTTTGTTCGTTTGTTCGTTTGTTCGTTCGTTCGCTTGTTCGTTTGTTCGTTTGTTCGTTTGCTCGTTTGTTCGTTTGTTCGTTTGTTCGTTTGTTCGTTTGTTCGTTTGTTCGTTTGTTCGTTTGTTCGTTTGTTCCTTTGTTCGTTTGTTCGTTTGTTCGTTTGTTCGTTTGTTCGTTTGTTCGTTTGTTCGTTTGTTCGTTTGTTCGTTTGTTCGTTTGTTCGTTTGTTCGTTTGTTCGTTTGTTCGTTTGTTCGTTTGTTCGTTTGTTCGTTTGTTCGTTTGTTCGTTTGTTCGTTTGTTCGTTTGTTCGTTTGTTCGTTTGTTCGTTTGTTCGTTTGTTCGTTTGTTCGTTTGTTCGTTTGTTCGTTTGTTCGTTTGTTCGTTTGTTTGTTTGTTCGTTTGTTCGTTTGTTCGTTTGTTCGTTTGTTCGTTTGTTCGTTTGTTCGTTTGTTCGTTTGTTCGTTTGTTCGTTTGTTCGTTTGTTCGTTTGTTCGTTTGTTCGTTTATTCGTTTGTTCGTTTGTTCGTTTGTTCGTTTGTTCGTTTGTTCGTTTGTTCGTTTGTTCGTTTGTTCGTTTGTTCGTGTGTTCGTTTGTTCGTTTGTTCGTTTGTTCGTTTGTTCGTTTGTTCGTTTGTTCGTTTGTTCGTTTGTTCATTTGTTGGTTTGTTGGTTTAGTTGTTTGTTGGTTTGTTGGTTTGTTGGTTTGTTGGTTTGTTGGTTTGCTGGTTTGTTGGTTTGTTGGTTTGTTGGTTTGTTGGTTTGTTGGTTTGTTAGTTTGTTGGTTTGTTGGTTTGTTGGTTTGTTGGTTTGTTGGTTTGTTGGTTTGTTGGTTTGTTGGTTTGTTGGTTTGTTGGTTTGTTGGTTTGTTGGTTTGTTGGTTTGTTGGTTTGTTGGTTTGTTGGTTTTTTGGTTTGTTGGTTTGTTGGTTGGTTGGTTTATTGGTTTGTTGGTCTGTTTGTTTGTTCTTTTGTTGGTTTGTTGGTTTGTTGGTTTGTTGGTTTGTTGGTTTGTTGGTTTGTTGGTTTGTTGGTTTGTTGGTTTGTTGGTTTGCCCGGTTTGTTGGTTTGTAAATTTGTTGGTGTGTTGGTTTGTTGGTTTGTTGGTTTGTTGGTTTGTTGGTTTGTTGGTTTGTTGGTTTGTTGGTTTGTTGGTTTGTTGGTTTGTTGGTTTGTTGGTTTGTTGGTTTGTTGGTTTGTTGGTTTGTTGGTTTATTGGTTTGTTGGTTTGTTGGTTTGTTGGTTTGTTGGTTTGTTGGTTTGTTGGTTTGTTGGTTTGTTGGTTTATTGGTTTGTTGGTTTGTTGGTTTCCTGGTTTCTTGGTTTCTTGGTTTGTTGGTTTGTTGGTTTGTTGGTTCGTTGGTTTGTTGGTTGGTTGGTTTGTTGGTTTGTTGGTTTGTTAGTTTGTTGGTTTGTTGGTTTTTTGGTTTGTTGGTTAGTTGGTTTGTTGGTTTGTTAGTTTGTTGGTTTGTTGGTTTTTTGGTTTGTTAGTTTTTTGGTTTGGGGGTTTGTTGGTTTGTTGGTATGTACGTTTGTTGGTATGTAGGTTTGTTGGTTGATTGGTTTGTTGCTTTGTTGGTTTATTGGTTTTTTTTTTGTAGGTTTGTTGGTTTGTAGGTTTGTTGGTTTGTTGGATTGTTGGTTTGTTGGTTTGTTGGTTTTTTTGGTTTGTTCGTTTGTTGGTTTGTTGGTTTGTTGGTTTGTTGGTTTGTTGGTTTGTTGGTTTATTGGTTTGTTGGTTTGTTGGTTTGTTGGTTTGTTGGTTTATTGGTTTGTTGGTTTGTTGGTTTGTTGGTTTGTTGGTTTGTTGGTTTGTTGGTTTGTTGGTTTGTTGGTTTGTTGGTTTGTTGGTTTGTTCGTTTGTTGGTTTGTTCGTTTGTTGGTTTGTTTGTTTGTTCGTTTGTTCGTTTGTTCGTTTGTTCGTTTGTTCGTTTGTTCGTTTGTTCGTTTGTTTGTTTGTTCGTTTGTTCGTTTGTTCGTTTGTTCGTTTGTTCGTTTGTTCGTTTGTTCGTTTGTTCGTTTGTTCGTTTGTTCGTTTGTTCATTTGTTCGTTTGTTCGTTTGTTCGTTTGTTCGTTTGTTGGGTTGTTCGTTTGTTGTTTGTTGGTTTGTTGGTTTGTTGGTTTGTTGGTTTATTGGTTTAGTTGTTTGTTTGTTTGTTGGTTTGTTGGTTTGTCAATTTGTTGGTTTGTTGGTTTGTTGGTTTGTTGGTTTGTTGGTTTGTTGGTTTGTTGGTTTGTTGGTTTGTTTGTTTGTTGGTTTGTTGGTTTGTTCGTTTGTTCGTTTGTTCGTTTGTTCGTTTGTTCGTTTGTTCGTTTGTTCGTTTGTTCGTTTGTTCGTTTGTTCGTTTGTTCGTTTGTTCGTTTGTTCGTTTGTTCGTTTGTTCGTTTGTTCGTTTGTTCGTTTGTTCGTTTGTTCGTTTGTTCGTTTGTTCGTTTGTTCGTTTGTTCGTTCGTTCGTTTGTTCGTTTGTTCGTTTGTTCGTTTGTTCGTTTGTTCGTTTGTTCGTTTGTTCGTTTGTTCGTTTGTTCGTTTGTTCGTTTGTTCGTTTGTTCGTTTGTTCGTTTGTTGGGTTGTTCGTTTGTTGTTTGTTGGTTTGTTGGTTTGTTGGTTTGTTGGTTTATTGGTTTAGTTGTTTGTTTGTTTGTTGGTTTGTTGGTTTGTCGATTTGTTGGTTTGTTGGTTTGTTGGTTTGTTGGTTTGTTGGTTTGTTGGTTTGTTGGTTTGTTGGTTTGTTTGTTTGTTCGTTTGTTCGTTTGTTGGTTTGTTGGTTTGTTCGTTTGTTGGTTTGTTGGTTTGTTGGTTTGTTGGTTTGTTGGTTTGTTGGTTTGCTGGTTTGTTGGTTTGTTCGTTTGTTGGTTTGTTGGTTTGTTGGTTTGTTGGTTTCTTGGTTTGTTCGTTTGTTGGTTTATTTGTTTGTTCGTTTGTTCGTTTGTTCGTTTGTTCGTTTGTTCGTTTGTTCGTTTGTTCGTTTGTTCGTTTGTTCGTTTGTTCGTTTGTTCGTTTGTTCGTTTGTTCGTTTGTTCGTTTGTTCGTTTGTTCGTTTGTTCGTTTGTTCGTTTGTTCGTTTGTTCGTTTGTTCGTTTGTTCGTTTGTTCGTTTGTTCGTTTGTTCGTTTGTTCGTTTGTTCGTTTGTTCGTTTGTTCGTTTGTTCGTTTGTTCGTTTGTTCATTTGTTCGTTTGTTCGTTTGTTCGTTTGTTCGTTTGTTCGTTTGTTCGTTTGTTCGTTTGTTCGTTTGTTCGTTTGTTCGTTTGTTCGTTTGTTCGTTTGTTCATTTGTTGGTTTGTTGGGTTCTTCGTTTGTTGGTTTGTTGGTTTGTTGGTTTGTTGGTTTGTTGGTTTAGTTGTTTGTTGGTTTGTTGGTTTGTTGATTTGTTAGTTTGTTGGTTTGTTGGTTTGTTGGTTTGTTGGTTTGTTAGTTTGTTGGTTTGTTGGTTCGTTGGTTTGTTGGTTTGTTGGCTTGTTGGTTTGTTGGTTTGTTGGTTTGTTGGTTTGTTGGTTTGTTGGTTTGTTGGTTTGTTGGTTTGTTGGTTTGTTGGTTTGTTGGTTTGTTGGTTTGTTGGTTTGTTGGTTTGTTGGTTTGTTGGTTTGTTGGTTTGTTGGTTTTTTGGTTTGTTGGTTTGTTGGTTTGTTGGTTTATTGGTTTGTTGGTTTGTTTGTTTGTTCGTTTGTTCGTTTGTTCGTCTGTTCGTTTCTTCGTTTGTTCGTTTGTTCATTTGTTGGTTTGTTGGTTTGTTGGTTTGTTCGTTTGTTGGTTTGTTGGTTTGTTGGTTTGTTGGTTTGTTGGTTTAGTTGTTTGTTGGTTTGTTGGTTTGTTGGTTTGTTGGTTTGTTGGTTTGTTGGTTTGTTGGTTTGTTGGTTTGTTGGGTTGTTCGTTTGTTGTTTGTTGGTTTGTTGGTTTGTTGGTTTGTTGGTTTATTGGTTTAGTTGTTTGTTTGTTTGTTGGTTTGTTGGTTTGTCGATTTGTTGGTTTGTTGGTTTGTTGGTTTGTTGGTTTGTTGGTTTGTTGGTTTGTTGGTTTGTTGGTTTGTTTGTTTGTTCGTTTGTTCGTTTGTTGGTTTGTTGGTTTGTTCGTTTGTTGGTTTGTTGGTTTGTTGGTTTGTTGGTTTGTTGGTTTGTTGGTTTGCTGGTTTGTTGGTTTGTTCGTTTGTTGGTTTGTTGGTTTGTTGGTTTGTTGGTTTGTTGGTTTGTTCGTTTGTTGGTTTATTTGTTTGTTCGTTTGTTCGTTTGTTCGTTTGTTCGTTTGTTCGTTTGTTCGTTTGTTCGTTTGTTCGTTTGTTCGTTTGTTCGTTTGTTCGTTTGTTCGTTTGTTCGTTTGTTCGTTTGTTCGTTTGTTCGTTTGTTCGTTTGTTCGTTTGTTCGTTTGTTCGTTTGTTCGTTTGTTCGTTTGTTCGTTTGTTCGTTTGTTCGTTTGTTCGTTTGTTCGTTTGTTCGTTTGTTCGTTTGTTCATTTGTTCGTTTGTTCGTTTGTTCGTTTGTTCGTTTGTTCGTTTGTTCGTTTGTTCGTTTGTTCGTTTGTTCGTTTGTTCGTTTGTTCGTTTGTTCGTTTGTTCATTTGTTGGTTTGTTGGGTTCTTCGTTTGTTGGTTTGTTGGTTTGTTGGTTTGTTGGTTTGTTGGTTTAGTTGTTTGTTGGTTTGTTGGTTTGTTGATTTGTTAGTTTGTTGGTTTGTTGGTTTGTTGGTTTGTTGGTTTGTTAGTTTGTTGGTTTGTTGGTTCGTTGGTTTGTTGGTTTGTTGGTTTGTTGGTTTGTTGGTTTGTTGGTTTGTTGGTTTGTTGGTTTGTTGGTTTGTTGGTTTGTTGGTTTGTTGGTTTGTTGGTTTGTTGGTTTGTTGGTTTGTTGGTTTGTTGGTTTGGTGGTTTGTTGGTTTGTTGGTTTTTTGGTTTGTTGGTTTGTTGGTTTGTTGGTTTATTGGTTTGTTGGTTTGTTTGTTTGTTCGTTTGTTCGTTTGTTCGTCTGTTCGTTTCTTCGTTTGTTCGTTTGTTCATTTGTTGGTTTGTTGGTTTGTTGGTTTGTTCGTTTGTTGGTTTGTTGGTTTGTTGGTTTGTTGGTTTGTTGGTTTAGTTGTTTGTTGGTTTGTTGGTTTGTTGGTTTGTTGGTTTGTTGGTTTGTTGGTTTGTTGGTTTGTTGGTTTGTTGGTTTGTTGGTTTGTTGGTTTGTTGTTTTGTTGGTTTGTTGGTTTGTTGGTTTGTTGGTTTGTTGGTTTGCTAGTTTGTTGGTTTGTTGGTTTGTTGGTTTGTTGGTTTGTTCGTTTGTTGGTTTGTTGGTTTCTTGGTTTATTGGTTTGTTAGTTTGTTAGTTTGTTGGTTTGTTGGTTTGTTGGTTTATTGGTTTGTTCGTTCGTTGGTTTATTTGTTTGTTCATTTGTTCGTTTGTTCGTTTGTTCGTTTGTTCGTTTGTTCGTTTGTTCGTTTGTTCGTTTGTTCGTTTGTTCGTTTGTTGGTTTGTTCGTTTGTTCGTTTGTTCGTTTGTTCGTTTGTTCGTTTGTTCGTTTGTTCGTTTGTTCGTTTGTTCGTTTGTTCGTTTGTTCGTTTGTTCGTTTGTTCGTTTGTTCGTTTGTTCGTTTGTTTGTTTGTTCGTTTGTTCGTTTGTTCGTTTGTTGGGTTGTTCGTTTGTTGTTTGTTGGTTTGTTGGTTTGTTGGTTTGTTGGTTTATTGGTTTAGTTGTTTGTTAGTTTGTTGGTTTGTTGGTTTGTCGATTTGTTGGTTTGTTGGTTTGTTGGTTTGTTGGTTTGTTGGTTTGTTGGTTTGTTGGTTTGTTGGTTTGTTGGTTTGTTGGTTTGTTTGTTTGTTCGTTTGTTCGTTTGTTCGTTTGTTGGTTTGTTGGTTTGTTCGTTTGTTGGTTTGTTGGTTTGTTGGTTTGTTGGTTTGCTGGTTTGTTGGTTTGTTCGTTTGTTGGTTTGTTGGTTTGTTGGTTTGTTGGTTTGTTGGTTTGTTCGTTTGTTGGTTTATTTGTTTGTTCGTTTGTTCGTTTGTTCGTTTGTTCGTTTGTTCGTTTGTTCGTTTGTTCGTTTGTTCGTTTGTTCGTTTGTTCGTTTGTTCGTTTGTTCGTTTGTTCGTTTGTTCGTTTGTTCGTTTGTTCGTTTGTTCGTTTGTTCGTTTGTTCGTTTGTTCGTTTGTTCGTTTGTTCGTTTGTTCGTTTGTTCGTTTGTTCGTTTGTTCGTTTGTTCGTTTGTTCGTTTGTTCGTTTGTTCGTTTGTTCGTTTGTTCGTTTGTTCGTTTGTTCGTTTGTTCGTTTGTTCGTTTGTTCGTTTGTTCGTTTGTTCGTTTGTTCGTTTGTTCGTTTGTTGGGTTGTTCGTTTGTTGTTTTTTGGTTTGTTGGTTTGTTGGTTTGTTGGTTTATTGGTTTAGTTGTTTGTTTGTTTGTTGGTTTGTTGGTTTGTCGATTTGTTGGTTTGTTGGTTTGTTGGTTTGTTGGTTTGTTGGTTTGTTGGTTTGTTGGTTTGTTGGTTTGTTTGTTTGTTCGTTTGTTCGTTTGTTCGTTTGTTGGTTTGTTCGTTTGTTGGTTTGTTGGTTTGTTGGTTTGTTGGTTTGTTGGTTTGTTGGTTTGCTGGTTTGTTGGTTTGTTCGTTTGTTGGTTTGTTGGTTTGTTGGTTTGTTGGTTTGTTGGTTTGTTCGTTTGTTGGTTTATTTGTTTGTTCGTTTGTTCGTTTGTTCGTTTGTTCGTTTGTTCGTTTGTTCGTTTGTTCGTTTGTTCGTTTATTCGTTTGTTCGTTTGTTCGTTTGTTCGTTTGTTCGTTTGTTCGTTTGTTCGTTTGTTCGTTTGTTCGTTTGTTCGTTTGTTCGTTTGTTCGTTTGTTCGTTTGTTCGTTTGTTCGTTTGTTCGTTTGTTCGTTTGTTCGTTTGTTCGTTTGTTCGTTTGTTCGTTTGTTCGTTTGTTCGTTTGTTCATTTGTTCGTTTGTTCGTTTGTTCGTTTGTTCGTTTGTTCGTTTGTTCGTTTGTTCGTTTGTTCGTTTGTTCGTTTGTTCGTTTGTTCGTTTGTTCGTTTGTTCGTTTGTTCGTTTGTTCGTTTGTTCGTTTGTTCGTTTGTTCGTTTGTTCGTTTGTTCATTTGTTGGTTTGTTGGGTTCTTCGTTTGTTGGTTTGTTGGTTTGTTGGTTTAGTTGTTTGTTGGTTTGTTGGTTTGTTGATTTGTTGGTTTGTTGGTTTGTTGGTTTGTTGGTTTGTTGGTTTGTTGGTTTGTTGGTTTGTTGGTTCGTTGGTTTGTTGGTTTGTTGGTTTGTTGGTTTGTTGGTTTGTTGGTTTGTTGGTTTGTTGGTTTGTTGGTTTGTTGGTTTGTTGGTTTGTTGGTTTGTTGGTTTGTTGGTTTGTTGGTTTGTTGGTTTGTTGGTTTGTTGGTTTGTTGGTTTGTTGGTTTGTTGGTTTGTTGGTTTGTTGGTTTGTTGGTTTGTTGGTTTGTTGGTTTGTTGGTTTTTTGGTTTGTTGGTTTGTTGGTTTGTTGGTTTATTGGTTTGTTGGTTTGTTTGTTTGTTCGTTTGTTCGTTTGTTCGTCTGTTCGTTTCTTCGTTTGTTCGTTTGTTCATTTGTTGGTTTGTTGGTTTGTTGGTTTGTTCGTTTGTTGGTTTGTTGGTTTGTTGGTTTGTTGGTTTGTTGGTTTAGTTGTTTGTTGGTTTGTTGGTTTGTTGGTTTGTTGGTTTGTTGGTTTGTTGGTTTGTTGGTTTGTTGGTTTGTTGGTTTGTTGGTTTGTTGGTTTGTTGGTTTGTTGGTTTGTTGGTTTGTTGGTTTGCTAGTTTGTTGGTTTGTTGGTTTGTTGGTTTGTTGGTTTGTTGGTTTGTTGGTTTGTTCGTTTGTTGGTTTGTTGGTTTCTTGGTTTATTGGTTTGTTAGTTTGTTAGTTTGTTGGTTTGTTGGTTTGTTGGTTTGTTGGTTTGTTCGTTCGTTGGTTTATTTGTTTGTTCATTTGTTCATTTGTTCGTTTGTTCGTTTGTTCGTTTGTTCGTTTGTTCGTTTGTTCGTTTGTTCGTTTGTTGGTTTGTTGGTTTGTTCGTTTGTTCGTTTGTTCGTTTGTTCGTTTGTTCGTTTGTTCGTTTGTTCGTTTGTTCGTTTGTTCGTTTGTTCGTTTGTTCGTTTGTTCGTTTGTTCGTTTGTTCGTTTGTTGGTTTGTTGGTTTGTTGGTTTGTTGGTTTAGTTGTTTGTTGGTTTGTTGGTTTGTTGGTTTGTTGGTTTGTTGGTTTGTTGGTTTGTTGGTTTGTTGGTTTGTTGGTTTGTTGGTTTGTTGGTTTGTTGTTTTGTTGGTTTGTTGGTTTGTTGGTTTGTTGGTTTGTTGGTTTGCTAGTTTGTTGGTTTGTTGGTTTGTTGGTTTGTTGGTTTGTTCGTTTGTTGGTTTGTTGGTTTCTTGGTTTATTGGTTTGTTAGTTTGTTAGTTTGTTGGTTTGTTGGTTTGTTGGTTTATTGGTTTGTTCGTTCGTTGGTTTATTTGTTTGTTCATTTGTTCGTTTGTTCGTTTGTTCGTTTGTTCGTTTGTTCGTTTGTTCGTTTGTTCGTTTGTTCGTTTGTTCGTTTGTTGGTTTGTTCGTTTGTTCGTTTGTTCGTTTGTTCGTTTGTTCGTTTGTTCGTTTGTTCGTTTGTTCGTTTGTTCGTTTGTTCGTTTGTTCGTTTGTTCGTTTGTTCGTTTGTTCGTTTGTTCGTTTGTTTGTTTGTTCGTTTGTTCGTTTGTTCGTTTGTTGGGTTGTTCGTTTGTTGTTTGTTGGTTTGTTGGTTTGTTGGTTTGTTGGTTTATTGGTTTAGTTGTTTGTTAGTTTGTTGGTTTGTTGGTTTGTCGATTTGTTGGTTTGTTGGTTTGTTGGTTTGTTGGTTTGTTGGTTTGTTGGTTTGTTGGTTTGTTGGTTTGTTGGTTTGTTGGTTTGTTTGTTTGTTCGTTTGTTCGTTTGTTGGTTTGTTGGTTTGTTCGTTTGTTGGTTTGTTGGTTTGTTGGTTTGTTGGTTTGCTGGTTTGTTGGTTTGTTCGTTTGTTGGTTTGTTGGTTTGTTGGTTTGTTGGTTTGTTGGTTTGTTCGTTTGTTGGTTTATTTGTTTGTTCGTTTGTTCGTTTGTTCGTTTGTTCGTTTGTTCGTTTGTTCGTTTGTTCGTTTGTTCGTTTGTTCGTTTGTTCGTTTGTTCGTTTGTTCGTTTGTTCGTTTGTTCGTTTGTTCGTTTGTTCGTTTGTTCGTTTGTTCGTTTGTTCGTTTGTTCGTTTGTTCGTTTGTTCGTTTGTTCGTTTGTTCGTTTGTTCGTTTGTTCGTTTGTTCGTTTGTTCGTTTGTTCGTTTGTTCGTTTGTTCGTTTGTTCGTTTGTTCGTTTGTTCGTTTGTTCGTTTGTTCGTTTGTTCGTTTGTTCGTTTGTTCGTTTGTTCGTTTGTTCGTTTGTTCGTTTGTTCGTTTGTTCGTTTGTTGGGTTGTTCGTTTGTTGTTTTTTGGTTTGTTGGTTTGTTGGTTTGTTGGTTTATTGGTTTAGTTGTTTGTTTGTTTGTTGGTTTGTTGGTTTGTCGATTTGTTGGTTTGTTGGTTTGTTGGTTTGTTGGTTTGTTGGTTTGTTGGTTTGTTGGTTTGTTGGTTTGTTTGTTTGTTCGTTTGTTCGTTTGTTGGTTTGTTGGTTTGTTCGTTTGTTGGTTTGTTGGTTTGTTGGTTTGTTGGTTTGTTGGTTTGTTGGTTTGCTGGTTTGTTGGTTTGTTCGTTTGTTGGTTTGTTGGTTTGTTGGTTTGTTGGTTTGTTGGTTTGTTCGTTTGTTGGTTTATTTGTTTGTTCGTTTGTTCGTTTGTTCGTTTGTTCGTTTGTTCGTTTGTTCGTTTGTTCGTTTGTTCGTTTATTCGTTTGTTCGTTTGTTCGTTTGTTCGTTTGTTCGTTTGTTCGTTTGTTCGTTTGTTCGTTTGTTCGTTTGTTCGTTTGTTCGTTTGTTCGTTTGTTCGTTTGTTCGTTTGTTCGTTTGTTCGTTTGTTCGTTTGTTCGTTTGTTCGTTTGTTCGTTTGTTCGTTTGTTCGTTTGTTCGTTTGTTCGTTTGTTCATTTGTTCGTTTGTTCGTTTGTTCGTTTGTTCGTTTGTTCGTTTGTTCGTTTGTTCGTTTGTTCGTTTGTTCGTTTGTTCGTTTGTTCGTTTGTTCGTTTGTTCGTTTGTTCGTTTGTTCGTTTGTTCGTTTGTTCGTTTGTTCGTTTGTTCATTTGTTGGTTTGTTGGGTTCTTCGTTTGTTGGTTTGTTGGTTTGTTGGTTTAGTTGTTTGTTGGTTTGTTGGTTTGTTGATTTGTTGGTTTGTTGGTTTGTTGGTTTGTTGGTTTGTTGGTTTGTTGGTTTGTTGGTTTGTTGGTTCGTTGGTTTGTTGGTTTGTTGGTTTGTTGGTTTGTTGGTTTGTTGGTTTGTTGGTTTGTTGGTTTGTTGGTTTGTTGGTTTGTTGGTTTGTTGGTTTGTTGGTTTGTTGGTTTGTTGGTTTGTTGGTTTGTTGGTTTGTTGGTTTGTTGGTTTGTTGGTTTGTTGGTTTGTTGGTTTGTTGGTTTGTTGGTTTGTTGGTTTGTTGGTTTTTTGGTTTGTTGGTTTGTTGGTTTGTTGGTTTATTGGTTTGTTGGTTTGTTTGTTTGTTCGTTTGTTCGTTTGTTCGTCTGTTCGTTTCTTCGTTTGTTCGTTTGTTCATTTGTTGGTTTGTTGGTTTGTTGGTTTGTTCGTTTGTTGGTTTGTTGGTTTGTTGGTTTGTTGGTTTGTTGGTTTAGTTGTTTGTTGGTTTGTTGGTTTGTTGGTTTGTTGGTTTGTTGGTTTGTTGGTTTGTTGGTTTGTTGGTTTGTTGGTTTGTTGGTTTGTTGGTTTGTTGGTTTGTTGGTTTGTTGGTTTGTTGGTTTGCTAGTTTGTTGGTTTGTTGGTTTGTTGGTTTGTTGGTTTGTTGGTTTGTTGGTTTGTTCGTTTGTTGGTTTGTTGGTTTCTTGGTTTATTGGTTTGTTAGTTTGTTAGTTTGTTGGTTTGTTGGTTTGTTGGTTTGTTGGTTTGTTCGTTCGTTGGTTTATTTGTTTGTTCATTTGTTCATTTGTTCGTTTGTTCGTTTGTTCGTTTGTTCGTTTGTTCGTTTGTTCGTTTGTTCGTTTGTTGGTTTGTTCGTTTGTTCGTTTGTTCGTTTGTTCGTTTGTTCGTTTGTTCGTTTGTTCGTTTGTTCGTTTGTTCGTTTGTTCGTTTGTTCGTTTGTTCGTTTGTTCGTTTGTTCGTTTGTTCGTTTGTTCGTTTGTTCGTTTGTTTGTTTGTTCGTTTGTTCGTTTGTTCGTTTGTTGGGTTGTTCGTTTGTTGTTTGTTGGTTTGTTGGTTTGTTGGTTTGTTGGTTTATTGGTTTAATTGTTTGTTTGTTTGTTGGTTTGTTGGTTTGTCAATTTGTTGGTTTGTTGGTTTGTTGGTTTGTTGGTTTGTTGGTTTGTTGGTTTGTTGGTTTGTTTGTTTGTTCGTTTGTTCGTTTGTTGGTTTGTTGGTTTGTTCGTTTGTTGGTTTGTTGGTTTGTTGGTTTGTTGGTTTGTTGGTTTGCTGGTTTGTTGGTTTGTTCGTTTGTTGGTTTGTTGGTTTGTTGGTTTGTTGGTTTGTTGGTTTGTTCGTTCGTTGGTTTGTTCGTTTGTTCGTTTGTTCGTTTGTTCGTTTGTTCGTTTGTTCGTTTGTTCGTTTGTTCGTTTGTTCGTTTGTTCGTTTGTTAATTTGTTCGTTTGTTCGTTTGTTCGTTTGTTCGTTTGTTCGTTTGTTCGTTTGTTCGTTTGTTCGTTTGTTCGTTTGTTCGTTTGTTCGTTTGTTCGTTTGTTCGTTTGTTCGTTTGTTCGTTTGTTCGTTTGTTCGTTTGTTCGTTTGTTCGTTTGTTCATTTGTTCGTTTGTTCGTTTGTTCGTTTGTTCGTTTGTTCGTTTGTTCGTTTGTTCGTTTGTTCGTTTGTTCGTTTGTTCGTTTGTTCGTTTGTTGTTTGTTCGTTTGTTCGTTTGTTCGTTTGTTCGTTTGTTCATTTGTTGGTTTGTTGGGTTCTTCGTTTGTTGGTTTGTTGGTTTGTTGGTTTGTTGGTTTAGTTGTTTGTTGGTTTGTTGGTTTGTTGATTTGTTGCTTTGTTGGTTTGTTGGTTTGTTGGTTTGTTGGTTTGTTGGTTTGTTGGTTTGTTGGTTTGTTGGTTTGTTGGTTTGTTGGTTTGTTGGTTTGTTGGTTTGTTGGTTTGTTGGTTTGTTGGTTTGTTGGTTTGTTGGTTTGTTGGTTTGTTGGTTTGTTGGTTTGTTGGTTTGTTGGTTTGTTGGTTTGTTGGTTTGTTGGTTTGTTGGTTTGTTGGTTTGTTGGTTTTTTGGTTTGTTGGTTTGTTGGTTTGTTGGTTTATTGGTTTGTTGGTTTGTTTGTTTGTTCGTTTGTTCGTTTGTTCGTCTGTTCGTTTCTTCATTTGTTCGTTTGTTCATTTGTTGGTTTGTTGGTTTGTTGGTTTGTTCGTTTGTTGGTTTGTTGGTTTGTTGGTTTGTTGGTTTGTTGGTTTAGTTGTTTGTTGGTTTGTTGGTTTGTTGGTTTGTTGGTTTGTTGGTTTGTTGGTTTGTTCGTTTGTTGGTTTGTTCGTTTGTTGGTTTGTTTGTTTGTTCGTTTGTTCGTTTGTTCGTTTGTTCGTTTGTTCGTTTGTTCGTTTGTTCGTTTGTTCGTTTGTTCGTTTGTTCGTTTGTTTGTTTGTTCGTTTGTTCGTTTGTTCGTTTGTTCGTTTGTTCGTTTGTTCGTTTGTTCGTTTGTTCGTTTGTTCATTTGTTCGTTTGTTCGTTTGTTCGTTTGTTCGTTTGTTGGGTTGTTCGTTTGTTGTTTGTTGGTTTGTTGGTTTGTTGGTTTGTTGGTTTATTGGTTTAGTTGTTTGTTTGTTTGTTGGTTTGTTGGTTTGTCAATTTGTTGGTTTGTTGGTTTGTTGGTTCGTTGGTTTGTTGGTTTGTTGGTTTGTTGGTTTGTTGGTTTGTTGGTTTGTTGGTTTGTTGGTTTGTTGGTTTGTTGGTTTGTTGGTTTGTTGGTTTGTTGGTTTGTTTGTTTGTTGGTTTGTTGGTTTGTTCGTTTGTTCGTTTGTTCGTTTGTTCGTTTGTTCGTTTGTTCGTTTGTTCGTTTGTTCGTTTGTTCGTTTGTTCGTGTGTTCGTTTGTTCGTTTGTTCGTTTGTTCGTTTGTTCGTTTGTTCGTTTGTTCGTTTGTTCGTTTGTTCGTTTGTTCGTTTGTTCGTTTGTTCGTTTGTTCGTTTGTTCGTTTGTTCGTTTGTTCGTTTGTTCGTTTGTTCGTTTGTTCGTTTGTTCGTTTGTTCGTTTGTTCGTTTGTTCGTTTGTTCGTTTGTTCGTTTGTTCGTTTGTTCGTTTGTTCGTTTGTTCGTTTGTTCGTTTGTTCGTTTGTTGGGTTGTTCGTTTGTTGTTTGTTGGTTTGTTGGTTTGTTGGTTTGTTGGTTTATTGGTTTAGTTGTTTGTTTGTTTGTTGGTTTGTTGGTTTGTCGATTTGTTGGTTTGTTGGTTTGTTGGTTTGTTGGTTTGTTGGTTTGTTGGTTTGTTGGTTTGTTGGTTTGTTGGTTTGTTTGTTTGTTCGTTTGTTCGTTTGTTGGTTTGTTGGTTTGTTCGTTTGTTGGTTTGTTGGTTTGTTGGTTTGTTGGTTTGTTGGTTTGTTGGTTTGCTGGTTTGTTGGTTTGTTCGTTTGTTGGTTTCTTGGTTTGTTGGTTTGTTGGTTTGTTGGTTTGTTCGTTTGTTGGTTTATTTGTTTGTTCGTTTGTTCGTTTGTTCGTTTGTTCGTTTGTTCGTTTGTTCGTTTGTTCGTTTGTTCGTTTGTTCGTTTGTTCGTTTGTTCGTTTGTTCGTTTGTTCGTTTGTTCGTTTGTTCGTTTGTTCGTTTGTTCGTTTGTTCGTTTGTTCATTTGTTCGTTTGTTCGTTTGTTCGTTTGTTCGTTTGTTCGTTTGTTCGTTTGTTCGTTTGTTCGTTTGTTCGTTTGTTCGTTTGTTCGTTTGTTCGTTTGTTCGTTTGTTCATTTGTTCGTTTGTTCGTTTGTTCGTTTGTTCGTTTGTTCGTTTGTTCGTTTGTTCGTTTGTTCGTTTGTTCGTTTGTTCGTTTGTTCGTTTGTTCGTTTGTTCGTTTGTTCATTTGTTGGTTTGTTGGGTTCTTCGTTTGTTGGTTTGTTGGTTTGTTGGTTTGTTGGTTTGTTGGTTTAGTTGTTTGTTGGTTTGTTGGTTTGTTGATTTGTTGGTTTGTTGGTTTGTTGGTTTGTTGGTTTGTTGGTTTGTTAGTTTGTTGGTTTGTTGGTTCGTTGGTTTGTTGGTTTGTTGGTTTGTTGGTTTGTTGGTTTGTTGGTTTGTTGGTTTGTTGGTTTGTTGGTTTGTTGGTTTGTTGGTTTGTTGGTTTGTTGGTTTGTTGGTTTGTTGGTTTGTTGGTTTGTTGGTTTGTTGGTTTGTTGGTTTGTTGGTTTGTTGGTTTGTTGGTTTTTTGGTTTGTTGGTTTGTTGGTTTGTTGGTTTATTGGTTTGTCGGTTTGTTTGTTTGTTCGTTTGTTCGTTTGTTCGTCTGTTCGTTTCTTCGTTTGTTCGTTTGTTCATTTGTTGGTTTGTTGGTTTGTTGGTTTGTTCGTTTGTTGGTTTGTTGGTTTGTTGGTTTGTTGGTTTGTTGGTTTAGTTGTTTGTTGGTTTGTTGGTTTGTTGGTTTGTTGGTTTGTTGGTTTGTTGGTTTGTTGGTTTGTTGGTTTGTTGGTTTGTTGGTTTGTTGGTTTGTTGGTTTGTTGGTTTGTTGGTTTGTTGGTTTGTTGGTTTGCTAGTTTGTTGGTTTGTTGGTTTGTTGGTTTGTTGGTTTGTTGGTTTGTTCGTTTGTTGGTTTGTTGGTTTCTTGGTTTATTGGTTTGTTAGTTTGTTAGTTTGTTGGTTTGTTGGTTTGTTGGTTTGTTCGTTCGTTGGTTTATTTGTTTGTTCATTTGTTCGTTTGTTCGTTTGTTCGTTTGTTCGTTTGTTCGTTTGTTCGTTTGTTCGTTTGTTCGTTTGTTCGTTTGTTCGTTTGTTGGTTTGTTCGTTTGTTCGT
Organism: Atherix ibis; assembly: GCA_958298945.1. Lineage (NCBI taxonomy): Eukaryota > Metazoa > Arthropoda > Insecta > Diptera > Athericidae > Atherix > Atherix ibis. Next base: position 103,204,249 of record OY282608.1, read on the forward strand.
TTGTTCGTTTGTTCGTTTGTTCGTTTGTTCGTTTGTTCGTTTGTTCGTTTGTTCGTTTGTTCGTTTGTTCGTTTGTTCGTTTGTTCGTTTGTTCGTTTGTTCGTTTGTTCGTTTGTTTGTTTGTTCGTTTGTTCGTTTGTTCGTTTGTTGGGTTGTTCGTTTGTTGTTTGTTGGTTTGTTGGTTTGTTGGTTTGTTGGTTTATTGGTTTAGTTGTTTGTTTGTTTGTTGGTTTGTTGGTTTGTCGATTTGTTGGTTTGTTGGTTTGTTGGTTTGTTGGTTTGTTGGTTTGTTGGTTTGTTGGTTTGTTGGTTTGTTGGTTTGTTTGTTTGTTCGTTTGTTCGTTTGTTGGTTTGTTGGTTTGTTCGTTTGTTGGTTTGTTGGTTTGTTGGTTTGTTGGTTTGCTGGTTTGTTGGTTTGTTCGTTTGTTGGTTTGTTGGTTTGTTGGTTTGTTGGTTTGTTGGTTTGTTCGTTTGTTGGTTTATTTGTTTGTTCGTTTGTTCGTTTGTTCGTTTGTTCGTTTGTTCGTTTGTTCGTTTGTTCGTTTGTTCGTTTGTTCGTTTGTTCGTTTGTTCGTTTGTTCGTTTGTTCGTTTGTTCGTTTGTTCGTTTGTTCGTTTGTTCGTTTGTTCGTTTGTTCGTTTGTTCGTTTGTTCGTTTGTTCGTTTGTTCGTTTGTTCGTTTGTTCGTTTGTTCGTTTGTTCGTTTGTTCGTTTGTTCGTTTGTTCGTTTGTTCGTTTGTTCGTTTGTTCGTTTGTTCGTTTGTTCGTTTGTTCGTTTGTTCGTTTGTTCGTTTGTTCGTTTGTTCGTTTGTTCGTTTGTTCGTTTGTTCGTTTGTTCGTTTGTTCGTTTGTTCGTTTGTTCGTTTGTTCGTTTGTTCGTTTGTTCGTTTGTTCGTTTGTTCGTTTGTTGGGTTGTTCGTTTGTTGTTTGTTGGTTTGTTGGTTTGTTGGTTTGTTGGTTTATTGGTTTAGTTGTTTGTTTGTTTGTTGGTTTGTTGGTTTGTCGATTTGTTGGTTTGTTGGTTTGTTGGTTTGTTGGTTTGTTGGTTTGTTGGTTTGTTGGTTTGTTGGTTTGTTTGTTTGTTCGTTTGTTCGTTTGTTCGTTTGTTGGTTTGTTGGTTTGTTCGTTTGTTGGTTTGTTGGTTTGTTGGTTTGTTGGTTTGTTGGTTTGTTGGTTTGCTGGTTTGTTGGTTTGTTCGTTTGTTGGTTTGTTGGTTTGTTGGTTTGTTGGTTTGTTGATTTGTTCGTTTGTTGGTTTATTTGTTTGTTCGTTTGTTCGTTTGTTCGTTTGTTCGTTTGTTCGTTTGTTCGTTTGTTCGTTTGTTCGTTTGTTCGTTTGTTCGTTTGTTCGTTTGTTCGTTTGTTCGTTTGTTCGTTTGTTCGTTTGTTCGTTTGTTCGTTTGTTCGTTTGTTCGTTTGTTCGTTTGTTCGTTTGTTCGTTTGTTCGTTTGTTCGTTTGTTCGTTTGTTCGTTTGTTCGTTTGTTCGTTTGTTCGTTTGTTCATTTGTTCGTTTGTTCGTTTGTTCGTTTGTTCGTTTGTTCGTTTGTTCGTTTGTTCGTTTGTTCGTTTGTTCGTTTGTTCGTTTGTTCGTTTGTTCGTTTGTTCGTTTGTTCGTTTGTTCGTTTGTTCGTTTGTTCGTTTCTTCGTTTGTTCATTTGTTGGTTTGTTGGGTTCTTCGTTTGTTGGTTTGTTGGTTTGTTGGTTTGTTGGTTTAGTTGTTTGTTGGTTTGTTGGTTTGTTGATTTGTTGGTTTGTTGGTTTGTTGGTTTGTTGGTTTGTTGGTTTGTTGGTTTGTTGGTTTGTTGGTTCGTTGGTTTGTTGGTTTGTTGGTTTGTTGGTTTGTTGGTTTGTTGGTTTGTTGGTTTGTTGGTTTGTTGGTTTGTTGGTTTGTTGGTTTGTTGGTTTGTTGGTTTGTTGGTTTGTTGGTTTGTTGGTTTGTTGGTTTGTTGGTTTGTTGGTTTGTTGGTTTGTTGGTTTGTTGGTTTGTTGGTTTGTTGGTTTGTTGGTTTGTTGGTTTGTTGGTTTTTTGGTTTGTTGGTTTGTTGGTTTGTTGGTTTATTGGTTTGTTGGTTTGTTTGTTTGTTCGTTTGTTCGTTTGTTCGTCTGTTCGTTTCTTCGTTTGTTCGTTTGTTCATTTGTTGGTTTGTTGGTTTGTTGGTTTGTTCGTTTGTTGGTTTGTTGGTTTGTTGGTTTGTTGGTTTGTTGGTTTAGTTGTTTGTTGGTTTGTTGGTTTGTTGGTTTGTTGGTTTGTTGGTTTGTTGGTTTGTTGGTTTGTTGGTTTGTTGGTTTGTTGGTTTGTTGGTTTGTTGGTTTGTTGGTTTGTTGGTTTGTTGGTTTGCTAGTTTGTTGGTTTGTTGGTTTGTTGGTTTGTTGGTTTGTTGGTTTGTTGGTTTGTTCGTTTGTTGGTTTGTTGGTTTCTTGGTTTATTGGTTTGTTAGTTTGTTAGTTTGTTGGTTTGTTGGTTTGTTGGTTTGTTGGTTTGTTCGTTCGTTGGTTTATTTGTTTGTTCATTTGTTCGTTTGTTCGTTTGTTCGTTTGTTCGTTTGTTCGTTTGTTCGTTTGTTCGTTTGTTGGTTTGTTCGTTTGTTCGTTTGTTCGTTTGTTCGTTTGTTCGTTTGTTCGTTTGTTCGTTTGTTCGTTTGTTCGTTTGTTCGTTTGTTCGTTTGTTCGTTTGTTCGTTTGTTCGTTTGTTCGTTTGTTCGTTTGTTCGTTTGTTCGTTTGTTCGTTTGTTCGTTTGTTGGGTTGTTCGTTTGTTGTTTGTTGGTTTGTTGGTTTGTTGGTTTGTTGGTTTATTGGTTTAGTTGTTTGTTTGTTTGTTGGTTTGTTGGTTTGTCGATTTGTTGGTTTGTTGGTTTGTTGGTTTGTTGGTTTGTTGGTTTGTTGGTTTGTTGGTTTGTTTGTTTGTTCGTTTGTATTCGTTTGTTGGTTTGTTGGTTTGTTCGTTTGTTGGTTTGTTGGTTTGTTGGTTTGTTGGTTTGTTGGTTTGCTGGTTTGTTGGTTTGTTCGTTTGTTGGTTTGTTGGTTTGTTGGTTTGTTGGTTTGTTGGTTTGTTCGTTCGTTGGTTTATTTGTATGTTCGTTTGTTCGTTTGTTCGTTTGTTCGTTTGTTCGTTTGTTCGTTTGTTCGTTTGTTCGTTTGTTCGTTTGTTCGTTTGTTCGTTTGTTCGTTTGTTCGTTTGTTCGTTTGTTCGTTTGTTCGTTTGTTCGTTTGTTCGTTTGTTCGTTTGTTCGTTTGTTCGTTTGTTCGTTTGTTCGTTTGTTCGTTTGTTCATTTGTTCGTTTGTTCGTTTGTTCGTTTGTTCGTTTGTTCGTTTGTTCGTTTGTTCGTTTGTTCGTTTGTTCGTTTGTTCGTTTGTTGTTTGTTCGTTTGTTCGTTTGTTCGTTTGTTCGTTTGTTCATTTGTTGGTTTGTTGGGTTCTTCGTTTGTTGGTTTGTTGGTTTGTTGGTTTGTTGGTTTGTTGGTTTAGTTGTTTGTTGGTTTGTTGGTTTGTTGATTTGTTGGTTTGTTGGTTTGTTGGTTTATTGGTTTGTTGGTTTGTTGGTTTGTTGGTTTGTTGGTTTGTTGGTTTGTTGGTTTGTTGGTTTGTTGGTTTGTTGGTTTGTTGGTTTGTTGGTTTGTTGGTTTGTTGGTTTGTTGGTTTGTTGGTTTGTTCGTTTGTTCGTTTGTTCGTTTGTTCGTTTGTTCGTTTGTTCGTTTGTTTGTTTGTTCGTTTGTTCGTTTGTTCGTTTGTTGGGTTGTTCGTTTGTTGTTTGTTGGTTTGTTGGTTTGTTGGTTTGTTGGTTTATTGGTTTAGTTGTTTGTTTGTTTGTTGGTTTGTTGGTTTGTCGATTTGTTGGTTTGTTGGTTTGTTGGTTTGTTGGTTTGTTGGTTTGTTGGTTTGTTGGTTTGTTTGTTTGTTCGTTTGTTCGTTTGTTGGTTTGTTGGTTTGTTCGTTTGTTGGTTTGTTGGTTTGTTGGTTTGTTGGTTTAGTTGTTTGTTGGTTTGTTGGTTTGTTGATTTGTTGGTTTGTTGGTTTGTTGGTTTATTGGTTTGTTGGTTTGTTGGTTTGTTGGTTTGTTGGTTTGTTGGTTTGTTGGTTTGTTGGTTTGTTGGTTTGTTGGTTTGTTGGTTTGTTGGTTTGTTGGTTTGTTGGTTTGTTGGTTTGTTGGTTTGTTCGTTTGTTCGTTTGTTCGTTTGTTCGTTTGTTCGTTTGTTCGTTTGTTCGTTTGTTTGTTTGTTCGTTTGTTCGTTTGTTCGTTTGTTGGGTTGTTCGTTTGTTGTTTGTTGGTTTGTTGGTTTGTTGGTTTGTTGGTTTGTTGGTTTATTGGTTTAGTTGTTTGTTTGTTTGTTGGTTTGTTGGTTTGTCGATTTGTTGGTTTGTTGGTTTGTTGGTTTGTTGGTTTGTTGGTTTGTTGGTTTGTTGGTTTGTTTGTTTGTTCGTTTGTTCGTTTGTTGGTTTGTTGGTTTGTTCGTTTGTTGGTTTGTTGGTTTGTTGGTTTGTTGGTTTGTTGGTTTGCTGGTTTGTTGGTTTGTTCGTTTGTTGGTTTGTTGGTTTGTTGGTTTGTTGGTTTGTTGGTTTGTTCGTTCGTTGGTTTATTTGTTTGTTCGTTTGTTCGTTTGTTCGTTTGTTCGTTTGTTCGTTTGTTCGTTTGTTCGTTTGTTCGTTTGTTCGTTTGTTCGTTTGTTCGTTTGTTCGTTTGTTCGTTTGTTCGTTTGTTCGTTTGTTCGTTTGTTCGTTTGTTCGTTTGTTCGTTTGTTCGTTTGTTCGTTTGTTCGTTTGTTCGTTTGTTCGTTTGTTCGTTTGTTCATTTGTTCGTTTGTTCGTTTGTTCGTTTGTTCGTTTGTTCGTTTGTTCGTTTGTTCGTTTGTTCGTTTGTTCGTTTGTTCGTTTGTTCGTTTGTTGTTTGTTCGTTTGTTCGTTTGTTCGTTTGTTCGTTTGTTCATTTGTTGGTTTGTTGGGTTCTTCGTTTGTTGGTTTGTTGGTTTGTTGGTTTGTTGGTTTGTTGGTTTAGTTGTTTGTTGGTTTGTTGGTTTGTTGATTTGTTGCTTTGTTGGTTTGTTGGTTTGTTGGTTTGTTGGTTTGTTGGTTTGTTGGTTTGTTGGTTTGTTGGTTTGTTGGTTTGTTGGTTTGTTGGTTTGTTGGTTTGTTGGTTTGTTGGGTTGTTGGTTTGTTGGTTTGTTGGTTTGTTGGTTTGTTGGTTTGTTGGTTTGTTGGTTTGTTGGTTTGTTGGTTTGTTGGTTTGTTGGTTTGTTGGTTTGTTGGTTTTTTGGTTTGTTGGTTTGTTGGTTTGTTGGTTTATTGGTTTGTTTGTTTGTTTGTTTGTTCGTTTGTTCGTTTGTTCGTCTGTTCGTTTCTTCGTTTGTTCGTTTGTTCATTTGTTGGTTTGTTGGTTTGTTGGTTTGTTCGTTTGTTGGTTTGTTGGTTTGTTGGTTTGTTGGTTTGTTGGTTTAGTTGTTTGTTGGTTTGTTGGTTTGTTGGTTTGTTGGTTTGTTGGTTTGTTGGTTTGTTGGTTTGTTGGTTTGTTGGTTTGTTGGTTTGTTGGTTTGTTGGTTTGTTGGTTTGTTGGTTTGTTGGTTTGTTGGTTTGCTAGTTTGTTGGTTTGTTGGTTTGTTGGTTTGTTGGTTTGTTGGTTTGTTGGTTTGTTCGTTTGTTGGTTTGTTGGTTTCTTGGTTTATTGGTTTGTTAGTTTGTTAGTTTGTTGGTTTGTTGGTTTGTTGGTTTGTTGGTTTGTTCGTTCGTTAGTTTATTTGTTTGTTCATTTGTTCGTTTGTTCGTTTGTTCGTTTGTTCGTTTGTTCGTTTGTTCGTTTGTTCGTTTGTTCGTTTGTTCGTTTGTTGGTTTGTTCGTTTGTTCGTTTGTTCGTTTGTTCGTTTGTTCGTTCGTTCGTTTGTTCGTTTGTTCGTTTGTTCGTTTGTTCGTTTGTTCGTTTGTTCGTTTGTTCGTTTGTTCGTTTGTTCGTTTGTTCGTTTGTTCGTTTGTTCGTTTGTTCGTTTGTTCGTTTGTTCGTTTGTTCGTTTGTTCGTTTGTTCGTTTGTTCGTTTGTTCGTTTGTTCGCTTGTTCGTTTATTTGTTTGTTCATTTGTTCGTTTGTTCGTTTGTTCGTTTGTTCGTTTGTTCGTTTGTTCGTTTGTTCGTTTGTTCGTTTGTTGGTTTGTTCGTTTGTTCGTTTGTTCGTTTGTTCGTTCGTTCGTTTGTTCGTTTGTTCGTTTGTTCGTTTGTTCGTTTGTTCGTTTGTTCGTTTGTTCGTTTGTTCGTTTGTTCGTTTGTTCGTTTGTTCGTTTGTTCGTTTGTTCGTTTGTTCGTTTGTTCGTTTGTTCGTTTGTTCGTTTGTTCGTTTGTTCGTTTGTTCGTTTGTTCGCTTGTTCGTTTGTTCGTTTGTTGGTTTGTTCGTTTGTTGGTTTGTTGGTTTGTTGGTTTGTTGGTTTGTTTGTTTGTTGGTTTGTTGGTTTGTTGGTTTGTTGGTTTGTTGGTTTGTTGGTTTGTTGGTTTGTTCGTTCGTTGGTTTATTTGTTTGTTCGTTTGTTCGTTTGTTCGTTTGTTCGTTTGTTCGTTTGTTCGTTTGTTCGTTTGTTTGTTTGTTCGTTTGTTCGTTTGTTCGTTTGTTCGTTTGTTCGTTTGTTCGTTTGTTCGTTTGTTCGTTTGTTCGTTTGTTCCTTTGTTCGTTTGTTCGTTTGTTCGTTTGTTCGTTTGTTCGTTTGTTCGTTTGTTTGTTTGTTCGTTTGTTCGTTTGTTCGTTTGTTCGTTTGTTCGTTTGTTCGTTTGTTCGTTTGTTCGTTTGTTCGTTTGTTCGTTTGTTCGTTTGCTCGTTTGTTCGTTTGTTCGTTTGTTCGTTTGTTCGTTTGTTCGTTTGTTCGTTTGTTCGTTTGTTCGTTTGTTCGTTTGTTCGTTTGTTCGTTTGTTTGTTTGTTCGTTTGTTCGTTTGTTCGTTTGTTCGTTTGTTCGTTTGTTCGTTTGTTCGTTTGTTCGTTTGTTCGTTTGTTCGTTTGTTCGTTTGTTCGTTTGTTCGTTTGTTCGTTTGTTCGTTTGTTCGTTTGTTCGTTTGTTCGTTTGTTCGTTTGTTCGTTTGTTCGTTTGTTCGTTTGTTCGTTTGTTCGTTTGTTCGTTTGTTCGTTTGTTCGTTTGTTCGTTTGTTCGTTTGTTCGTTTGTTCGTTTGTTCGTTTGTTCGTTGGTTCGTTTGTTCGTTTGTTCGTTTGTTCGTTTGTTCGTTTGTTCGTTTGTTCGTTTGTTCGTTTGTTCATTTGTTGGTTTGTTGGTATGTTCGTTTGTTGGTTTGTTGGTTTGTTGGTTTGTTGGTTTGTTGGTTTGTTGGTTTAGTTGTTTGTTGGTTTGTTGGTTTGTTGGTTTGTTGGTTTGTTGGTTTGCTGGTTTGTTGGTTTGTTGGTTTGTTGGTTTGTTGGTTTGTTCGTTTGTTCGTTTGTTCTTTTGTTCGTTTGTTCGCTTGTTCGTTTGTTCGTTTGTTGGTTTGTTCGTTTGTTGGTTTGTTGGTTTGTTGGTTTGTTGGTTTGTTGGTTTGTTGGTTTGTTGGTTTGTTGGTTTGTTGGTTTGTTGGTTTGTTGGTTTGTTGGTTTGTTGGTTTGTTGGTTTGTTGGTTTGTTGGTTTGTTCGTTCGTTGGTTTATTTGTTTGTTCGTTTGTTCGTTTGTTCGTTTGTTCGTTTGTTCGTTTGTTCGTTTGTTCGTTTGTTCGTTTGTTCGTTTGTTCGTTTGTTCGTTTGTTCGTTTGTTCGTTTGTTCGTTTGTTCGTTTGTTCGTTTGTTCGTTTGTTCGTTTGTTCGTTTGTTCGTTTGTTCGTTTGTTCGTTTGTTCGTTTGTTCGTTTGTTCGTTTGTTCGTTTGTTCGTTTGTTCGTTTGTTCGTTTGTTCGTTTGTTCGTTTGTTCGTTTGTTCGTTTGTTCGTTTGTTCGTTTGTTCGTTTGTTCGTTTGTTCGTTTGTTCGTTTGTTCGTTTGTTCGTTTGTTCGTTTGTTCGTTTGTTCGTTTGTTCGTTTGTTCGTTTGTTCGTTTGTTCGTTTGTTCGTTTGTTCGTTTGTTCGTTTGTTCGTTTGTTCGTTTGTTCGTTTGTTCGTTTGTTCGTTTGTTCGTTTGTTCGTTTGTTCGTTTGTTCGTTTGTTCGTTTGTTCGTTTGTTCGTTTGTTCGTTTGTTCGTTTGTTCGTTTGTTCGTTTATTCGTTTGTTCGTTTGTTCGTTTGTTCGTTTGTTCGTTTGTTCATTTGTTGGTTTTTTGGTATGTTCGTTTGTTGGTTTGTTGGTTTGTTGGTTTGTTGGTTTGTTGGTTTAGTTGTTTGTTGGTTTGTTGGTTTGTTGGTTTGTTGGTTTGTTGGTTTGTTGGTTTGCTGGTTTGTTGGTTTGTTGGTTTGTTGGTTTGTTGGTTTGTTGGTTTGTAAGTTTGTTGGTTTATTGGTTTGTTGGTTTGTTGGTTTGTTGGTTTGTTGGTTTGTTGGTTTGTTGGTTTGCTGGTTTGTTGGTTTGTTGGTTTGTTGGTTTGTTGGTTTGTTGGTTTGTTGGTTTGTTGGTTTGTTCGTTTGTTGGTTTGTTGGTTTGTTGGTTTGTTGCTTTGTTAGTTTAGTTGTTTGTTGGTTTGTTGGTTTGTTGGCTTGCTGGTTTGTTGGTTTAAGGGTTTGTTGGTTTGTTGGTTTGTTGGCTTGTTGGCTTGTTGGCTTGTTGGTTTGTTGGTTTGTTGGTTTGTTGGTTTGTTGGTTTGTTGGTTTGTTGGTTTGTTGGTTTGTTGGTTTGTTGGTTTGTTCACTTGTCACTTTATTGGTTTGTTCGTTTGTTGGTTTGTTGGTTTGTTGGTTTGTTGGTTTGTTGGTTTGTTGGTTTGTTGGTTTGTTGGTTTGTTCGTTTGTTCGTTTGTTGGTTTGTTGGTTTGTTGGTTTGTTGGTTTGTTGGTTTGTTCGTTTGTGGTTTTGTTGGTTTGCTGGTTTATTGGTTAATTCGTTTGTTGGTTTGTTGGTTTGTTAGTTTATTCGGTTGTTGGTTGGTTGGTTTGTTGGTTTGTTGGTTTGTTGGTTTGTTCCCTTGTTGGTTTGTTGGTTTGTTGGTTTGCTCGATTGTTGGTTTGTCGGTTTGTTGGTTTGTTGGTTTGTTCGTTTGTTGTTTTGTTGGTTTGTTCGTTTGTTGGTTTGTAGGTTTGTTCGTTTGTTGGTATGTAGGTTTGTTGGTTGATTGGTTTGTTGGTTTGTTGGTTTATTGGTTTTTTTTTTTGTAGGTTTGTTGGTTTGTTGGTTTGTTGGTTTGTTGGTTTGTTGGATTGTTGGTTTTTTTTTTTGTTGGTTTGTTGGTTTGTTGGTTTCTTGATTTGTTGGTTTGTTGGTTTGTTGGTTTGTTGGTTTGTTGGTTTGTTGGTTTGTTGGTTTGTTGGTTTGTTGGTTTGTTGGTTTGTTGGTTTGTTGGTTTATTGGTTTGTTGGTTTGTTTGTTTGTTCGTTTGTTCGTTTGTTCGTCTGTTCGTTTGTTCGTTTGTTCGTTTGTTCATTTGTTGGTTTGTTGGTTTGTTGGTTTGTTCGTTTGTTGGTTTGTTGGTTTGTTGGTTTGTTGGTTTGTTGGTTTAGTTGTTTGTTGGTTTAGTTGTTTGTTGGTTTGTTGGTTTGTTGGTTTGTTGGTTTGTTGGTTTGTTGGTTTGTTGGTTTGTTGGTTTGTTGGTTTGTTGGTTTGTTGGTTTGTTGGTTTGTTGGTTTGCTAGTTTGTTGGTTTGTTGGTTTGTTGGTTTGTTGGTTTGTTGGTTTGTTGGTTTGTTCGTTTGTTGGTTTGTTGGTTTCTTGGTTTCTTGGTTTGTTAGTTTGTTAGTTTGTTGGTTTGTTGGTTTGTTGGTTTGTTGGTTTGTTCGTTCGTTGGTTTATTTGTTTGTTCATTTGTTCGTTTGTTCGTTTGTTCGTTTGTTCGTTTGTTCGTTTGTTCGTTTGTTCGTTTGTTCGTTTGTTCGTTTGTTCGTTTGTTCGTTTGTTCGTTTGTTCGTTTGTTCGTTTGTTCGTTTGTTCGTTTGTTCGTTTGTTCGTTTGTTCGTTTGTTCGTTCGTTCGTTTGTTCGTTTGTTCGTTTGTTCGTTTGTTCGTTTGTTCGTTTGTTCGTTTGTTCGTTTGTTCGTTTGTTCGTTTGTTCGTTTGTTCGTTTGTTCGTTTGTTCGTTTGTTCGTTTGTTCGTTTGTTCGTTTGTTCGTTTGTTCGTTTGTTCGTTTGTTCGTTTGTTCGTTTGTTCGTTTGTTCGCTTGTTCGCTTGTTCGTTTGTTCGTTTGTTGGTTTGTTCGTTTGTTGGTTTGTTGGTTTGTTGGTTTGTTGGTTTGTTGGTTTGTTGGTTTGTTGGTTGGTTGGTTTGTTGGTTTGTTGGTTTGTTGGTTTGTTGGTTTGTTGGTTTGTTCGTTCGTTGGTTTATTTGTTTGTTCGTTTGTTCGTTTGTTCGTTTGTTCGTTTGTTCGTTTGTTCGTTTGTTCGTTTGTTTGTTTGTTCGTTTGTTCGTTTGTTCGTTTGTTCGTTTGTTCGTTTGTTCGTTTGTTCGTTTGTTCGTTTGTTCGTTTGTTCGTTTGTTCGTTTGTTCGTTTGTTCGTTTGTTCGTTTGTTCGTTTGTTCGTTTGTTCGTTTGTTCGTTTGTTCGTTTGTTCGTTTGTTCGTTTGTTCGTTTGTTCGTTTGTTCGTTTGTTCGTTTGTTCGTTTGTTCGTTTGTTCGTTTGTTCGTTTGTTCGTTTGTTCGTTTGTTCGTTTGTTCGTTTGTTCGTTTGTTTGTTTGTTCGTTTGTTCGTTTGTTCGTTTGTTCGTTTGTTCGTTTGTTCGTTTGTTCGTTTGTTCGTTTGTTCATTTGTTGGTTTGTTGGTATGTTCGTTTGTTGGTTTGTTGGTTTGTTGGTTTGTTGGTTTGTTGGTTTAGTTGTTTGTTGGTTTGTTGGTTTGTTGGTTTGTTGGTTTGTTGGTTTGCTGGTTTGTTGGTTTGTTGGTTTGTTGGTTTGTTCGTTTGTTCGTTTGTTCGTTTGTTCGTTTGTTCGCTTGTTTGTTTGTTCGTTTGTTGGTTTGTTCGTTTGTTGGTTTGTTGGTTTGTTGGTTTGTTGGTTTGTTGGTTTGTTGGTTTGTTGGTTTGTTGGTTTGTTGGTTTGTTGGTTTGTTGGTTTGTTCGTTCGTTGGTTTATTTGTTTGTTCGTTTGTTCGTTTGTTCGTTTGTTCGTTTGTTCGTTTGTTCGTTTGTTCGTTTGTTCGTTTGTTCGTTTGTTCGTTTGTTCGTTTGTTCGTTTGTTCGTTTGTTCGTTTGTTCGTTTGTTCGTTTGTTCGTTTGTTCGTTTGTTCGTTTGTTCATTTGTTCGTTTGTTCGTTTGTTCGTTTGTTCGTTTGTTCGTTTGTTCGTTTGTTCGTTTGTTCGTTTGTTCGTTTGTTCGTTTGTTCGTTTGTTCGTTTGTTCGTTTGTTCGTTTGTTCGTTTGTTCGTTTGTTCGTTTGTTCGTTTGTTCGTTTGTTCGTTTGTTCGTTTGTTCGTTTGTTCGTTTGTTCGTTTGTTCGTTTGTTCGTTTGTTCGTTTGTTCGTTTGTTCGTTTGTTCGTTTGTTCGTTTGTTCGTTTGTTCGTTTGTTCGTTTGTTCGTTTGTTCGTTTGTTCGTTTGTTCGTTTGTTCGTTTGTTCGTTTGTTCATTTGTTGGTTTGTTGGTATGTTCGTTTGTTGGTTTGTTGGTTTGTTGGTTTGTTGGTTTAGTTGTTTGTTGGTTTGTTGGTTTGTTGGTTTGTTGGTTTGTTGGTTTGCTGGTTTGTTGGTTTGTTGGTTTGTTGGTTTGTTGGTTTGTTGGTTTGTAAGTTTGTTGGTTTGTTGGTTTGTTGGTTTGTTGGTTTGTTGGTTTGTTGGTTTGTTGGTTTGTTGGTTTGTTGGTTTGTTGGTTTGTTGGTTTGTTGGTTTGTTGGTTTGTTGGTTTGCTGGTTTGTTGGTTTGTTGGTTTGTTGGTTTTTTGGTTTGTTGGTTTGTTGGTTGGTTGGTTTATTGGTTTGTTGGTCTGTTTGTTTGTTCTTTTGTTGGTTTGTTGGTTTGTTCGTTTGTCGGTTTGTTGGTTTGTTGGTTTGTTGGTTTGTTAGTTTAGTTGTTTGTTGGTTTGTTGGTTTGTTGGCTTGCTGGTTTGTTGGTTTAATGGTTTGTTGGTTTGTTGGTTTGTTGGCTTGTTGGCTTGTTGGCTTGTTGGCTTGTTGGTTTGTTGGTTTGTTGGTTTGTTGGTTTGTTGGTTTGTTGGTTTGTTGGTTTGTTGGTTTGTTGGATTGTTGGTTTTTTTTTGTTGGTTTGTTGGTTTGTTGGTTTCTTGATTTGTTGGTTTGTTGGTTTGTTGGTTTGTTGGTTTGTTGGTTTGTTGGTTTGTTGTTTTGTTGGTTTGTTGGTTTGTTGGTTTGTTGGTTTGTTGGTTTGTTGGTTTGTTGGTTTGTCGGTTTGTTGGTTTGTTGGTTTGTTGGTTTTCCGGTTTGTTGGTTTGTTAATTTGTTGGTGTGTTGGTTTCTTGGTTTGTTGGTTTGTTGGTTTGTTGGTTTGTTGGTTTGTTTGTTTGTTGGTTTGTTGGTTTGTTGGTTTGTTGGTTTGTTGGTTTGTTGGTTTGTTGGATTGTTGGTTTGTTGGTTTGTTGGTTTGTTGGTTTGTTGGTTGGTTGGTTTGTTGGTTTGTTGGTTTGTTGGTTTGTTGGTTTGTTGGTTTATTGGTTTGTTGGTTTCTTGGTTTCTTGGTTTCTTGGTTTCTTGGTTTCTTGGTTTGTTGGTTTGTTGGTTTGTTGGTTTGTTGGTTTGTTGGTTGGTTGGTTTGTTGGTTTATTAGTTTGTTGGTTTGTTGGTTTGTTGGTTTGTTGGTTAGTTGGTTTGTTGGTTTGTTGGTTTGTTGGTTTTTTGGTTTGTTGGTTTGTTGGTTTGTGGGTTTATTGGTTTGTTGGTATGTACGTTTGTTGGTATGTAGGTTTGTTGGTTGATTGGTTTGTTGGTTTGTTGGTTTATTGGTTTTTTTTTTGTAGGTTTGTTGGTTTGTTGGTTTGTAGGTTTGTTGGTTGATTGGTTTGTTGGTTTGTTGGTTTATTGGTTTTTTTTTTGTAGGTTTGTTGGTTTGTTGGTTTGTTGGTTTGTTGGTTTGTTGGATTGTTGGTTTGTTTTTTTGTTGGTTTGTTGGTTTGTTGGTTTGTTGGTTTTTTGGTTTGTTGATTTGTTGGTTTGTTGGTTTGTTGGTTTGTTTGTTTGTTGGTTTGTTGGTTTATTGGTTTGTTGGTTTGTTGGTTTGTTGGTTTGTTAATTTGTTGGTTTGTTGGTTTGTTGGTTTGTTGGTTTGTTGGTTTGTTGGTTTGTTGGTTTGTTGGTTTGTTGGTTTGTTGGCTTGTTGGTTTGTTGGTTTGTTGGTTTGTTGGTTTGTTGGTTTGTTGGTTTGTTGGTTGGTTGGTTTGTTAGTTTGTTGGTGTGTTGGTTTGTTGGTTTGTTGGTTTCTTGGTTTGTTGGTTTGTTCGTTTGTTGGTTTGTTGGTTTGGTTTGTTGGTTTGTTGGTTTGTTGGTTTGTTGATTTGTTTGTTTGTTCGTTTGTTGGTTTTTTGGTTTGTTCGTTTGTTGGTTTGTTCGTTTGTTGGTTTGTTGGTTTGTTGGTTTGTTGGTTTGTTGGTTTGTTCGTTTGTTCGTTTGTTCGTTTGTTCGTTTGCTCGTTTGTTCGTTTGTTCGTTTGTTCGTTTGTTCGTTTGTTCCTTTGTTCGTTTGTTCGTTTGTTCGTTTGTTCGTTTGTTCGTTTGTTCGTTTGTTCGTTTGTTCGTTTGTTCGTTTGTTCGTTTGTTCGTTTGTTCGTTTGTTCGTTTGTTCGTTTGTTCGTTTGTTTGTTTGTTCGTTTGTTTGTTTGTTCGTTTGTTCGTTTGTTCGTTTGTTCGTTTGTTGGGTTGTTCGTTTGTTGTTTGTTGGTTTGTTGGTTTGTTGGTTTGTTGGTTTATTGGTTTAGTTGTTTGTTTGTTTGTTGGTTTGTTGGTTTGTCGATTTGTTGGTTTGTTGGTTTGTTGGTTTGTTGGTTTGTTGGTTTGTTGGTTTGTTGGTTTGTTGGTTTGTTTGTTTGTTCGTTTGTTGGTTTTTTGGTTTGTTCGTTTGTTGGTTGGTTCGTTTGTTGGTTTGTTGGTTTGTTGGTTTGTTGGTTTGTTGGTTTGTTGGTTTGCTGGTTTTTTGGTTTGTTCGTTTGTTGGTTTGTTGGTTTGTTGGTTTGTTGGTTTGTTGGTTTGTTGGTTTGTTCGTTCGTTGGTTTATTTGTTTGTTCGTTTGTTCGTTTGTTCGTTTGTCCGTTTGTTCGTTTGTTCGTTTGTTCGTTTGTTCGTTTGTTCGTTTGTTCGTTTGTTCGTTTGTTCGTTTGTTCGTTTGTTCATTTGTTCGTTTGTTCGTTTGTTCGTTTGTTCGTTTGTTCGTTTGTTCGTTTGTTCGTTTGTTCGTTTGTTCGTTTGTTCGTTTGTTCGTTTGTCCGTTTGTTCGTTTGTTCGTTTGTTCGTTTCTTCGTTTGTTCGTTTGTTCGTTTGTTCATTTGTTGGTTTGTTGGTTTGTTCGTTTGTTGGTTTGTTGGTTTGTTGGTTTGTTGGTTTGTTGGTTTAGTTGTTTGTTGGTTTGTTGGTTTGTTGATTTGTTGGTTTGTTGGTTTGTTGGTTTGTTGGTTTGTTGGTTTGTTGGTTTGTTGGTTTGTTGGTTTGTTGGTTTGGGGGTTTGTTGGTTTGTTGGGTTGTTGGTTTGTTGGTTTGTTGGTTTGTTGGTTTTTTGGTTTGTTGGTTTGTTGGTTTGTTGGTTTATTGGTTTGTTGGTTTGTTTGTTTGTTCGTTTGTTCGTTTGTTCGTTTGTTCGTTTGTTCGTTTGTTCGTTTGTTCGTTTGTTCGTTTGTTCGTTTGTTCGTTTGTTGGTTTGTTGGTTTGTTGGTTTGTTGGTTTGTTGGTTTAGTTGTTTGTTGGTTTGTTGGTTTGTTGGTTTGTTGGTTTGTTGGGTTGTTGGTTTGTTGGTTTGTTGGTTTGTTGCTTTGTTGGTTGGTTGGTTTGTTGGTTTGTTGGTTTGTTGGTTTGTTGGTTTGTTGGTTTGTTGGTTTGTTGGTTTGTTGGTTTGTTGGTTTGTTCGTTTGTTGGTTTGCTGGTTTGTTGGTTTGTTGGTTTGTTAGTTTGTTGGTTTGTTGGTTTGTTGGTTTGTTGGTTTGTTGGTTTGTTCGTTCGTTGGTTTATTTGTTTGTTCATTTGTTCGTTTGTTCGTTTGTTCGTTTGTTCGTTTGTTCGTTTGTTCGTTTGTTCGTTTGTTCGTTTGTTCGTTTGTTCGTTTGTTCGTTTGTTCGTTTGTTCGTTTGTTCGTTTGTTCGTTTGTTCGTTTGTTCGTTCGTTCGTTTGTCGTTTGTTCGTTTGTTCGTTTGTTCGTTTGTTCGTTTGTTCGTTTGTTCGTTTGTTCGTTTGTTCGTTTGTTCGTTTGTTCGTTTGTTCGTTTGTTCGTTTGTTCGTTTGTTCGTTTGTTCGTTTGTTCGTTTGTTCGTTTGTTCGTTTGTTCGTTTGTTCGTTTGTTCGTTTGTTCGTTTGTTCGTTTGTTCGTTTGTTCGTTTGTTCGTTTGTTCGTTTGTTCGTTTGTTCGTTTGTTCGTTTGTTCGTTTGTTCGTTTATTCGTTTGTTCGTTTGTTCGTTTGTTCGTTTGTTCGTTTGTTCGTTTGTTCGTTTGTTCGTTTGTTTGTTTGTTCGTTTGTTTGTTTGTTCGTTTGTTCGTTTGTTCGTTTGTTCGTTTGTTCGTTTGTTTGTTTGTTCGTTTGTTCGTTTGTTCGTTTGTTCGTTTGTTCGTTTGTTCGTTTGTTCGTTTGTTCGTTTGTTCGTTTGTTCGTTTGTTCGTTTGTTCGTTTGTTCGTTTGTTCGTTTGTTCGTTTGTTCGTTTGTTCGTTTGTTCGTTTGTTCGTTTGTTCGTTTGTTCGTTTGTTCGTTTGTTCGTTTGTTCGTTTGTTCGTTTGTTCGTTTGTTCGTTTGTTCGTTTGTTCATTTGTTGGTTTGTTGGTTTGTTCCTTTGTTGGTTTGTTGGTTTGTTGGTTTGTTGGTTTAGTTGTTTGTTGGTTTGTTGGTTTGTTGGTTTGTTGGTTTGTTGGTTTGTTGGCTTGTTGGTTTGTTGGTTTGTTGGTTTGTTGGTTTGTTGGTTTGTTTGTTTGTTGGTTTGTTGGTTTGTTGGTTTGTTGGTTTGTTGGTTTTTTGGTTTGTTGGTTTGTTGGTTTGTTGGTTTATTGGTTTGTTGGTCTGTTTGTTTGTTCTTTTGTTGGTTTGTTGGTTTGTTGGTTTGTTGGTTTGTTGGTTTGTTGGTTTGTTGGTTTGTTGGTTTGTTGGTTTGTTGGTTTGTTGGTTTGTTGGTTTGTTGGTTTGTTGGTTTGTTGGTTTGTTGGTTTATTGGTTTGTTGGTTTGTTCCTTTGTTGGTTTGTTGGTTTGTTGGTTTGTTGGTTTGTTAGTTTAGTTGTTTGTTGGTTTGTTGGTTTGTTGGCTTGCTGGTTTGTTGGTTTATTGGTTTGTTGGTTTGTTGGTTTGTTGGCTTGTTGATTTGTTGGTTTGTTGGTTTCTTGGTTTGTTGGTTTGTTGGTTTGTTGGTTTGTTGGTTTGTTGGTTTGTTCATTTGTTAGTTTATTGGTTTGTTCGTTTGCTGGTTTGTTGGTTTGTTTATTTGTTGGTTTGTTGGTTTGTTGGTTTGTTGGTTTGTTGGTTTGTTGGTTTGTTGGTTTGTTCGTTTGTTGGTTTGTTGGTTTGTTTGTTTGTTGGTTTGTTCGTTTGTTGTTTTCTCCGTTTGTTGTTTTGTTGGTTTGTTGGTTTGTTGGTTTGTTGGTTTGTTGGCTTGCTGGTTTGTTGGTTTGTTGGTTTGTTGGTTTGTTGGTTTGTTGGTTTGTTGGTTTGTTGGTTTGTTGGTTTGCTGGTTTATTGGTTAATTCGTTTGTTGGTTTGTTAGTTTGTTCGGTTGTTGGTTTGATGGTTTGTTGGTTGGTTGGTTTGTTGGTTTGTTGCTTTGTTCGCTTGTTGGTTTGTTGGTTTGTTGGTTTGTTCGTTTGTTGGTTTGTCGGTTTTTTGGTTTGTTGGTTTGTTCGTTTGTTGTTTTGTTGGTTTCTTCGTTTGTTGGTTTGTTGGTTTGTAGGTTTGTTCGTTTGTTGGTATGTAGGTTTGTTGGTTGATTGGTTTGTTGGTTTGTTGGTTTGTTGGTTTGTTGGTTTGTTGGTTTGTTGGTTTGTTGGTTTGTTGGTTTGTTGGTTTATTGGTTTGTTGGTTTGTTCGTTTGTTGGTTTGTTGGTTTGTTGGTTTGTTGGTTTGTTAGTTTAGTTGTTTGTTGGTTTGTTGGTTTGTTGGCTTGCTGGTTTGTTGGTTTATTGGTTTGTTGGTTTGTTGGTTTGTTGGCTTGTTGATTTGTTGGTTTGTTGGTTTCTTGGTTTGTTGGTTTGTTGGTTTGTTGGTTTGTTGGTTTGTTGGTTTGTTCATTTGTTAATTTATTGGTTTGTTCGTTTGCTGGTTTGTTGGTTTGTTTATTTGTTGGTTTGTTGGTTTGTTGGTTTGTTGGTTTGTTGGTTTGTTGGTTTGTTGGTTTGTTCGTTTGTTGGTTTGTTGGTTTGTTTGTTTGTTGGTTTGTTCGTTTGTTGTTTTCTCCGTTTGTTGTTTTGTTGGTTTGTTGGTTTGTTGGTTTGTTGGTTTGTTGGCTTGCTGGTTTGTTGGTTTGTTGGTTTGTTGGTTTGTTGGTTTGTTGGTTTGTTGGTTTGTTGGTTTGTTGGTTTGTTGGTTTGTTGGTTTGCTGGTTTGTTGGTCTGCTGGTTTATTGGTTAATTCGTTTGTTGGTTTGTTAGTTTGTTCGGTTGTTGGTTTGATGGTTTGTTGGTTGGTTGGTTTGTTGGTTTGTTGCTTTGTTCGCTTGTTGGTTTGTTGGTTTGTTGGTTTGTTCGTTTGTTGGTTTGTCGGTTTTTTGGTTTGTTGGTTTGTTCGTTTGTTGTTTTGTTGGTTTCTTCGTTTGTTGGTTTGTTGGTTTGTAGGTTTGTTGGTTTGTTGGTTTGTTGGTTTGTTGGTTTGTTGGTTTGTTGGTTTGTTGGTTTGTTGGTTTGATGGTTTGTTGGTTTGTTGGTTTGTTGGTTTGTTGGTTTGTTGGTTTGTTGGTTTGTTGGTTTGTTGGTTTGTTGGTTTGTTGGTTTGTTAATTTGTTGGTGTGTTGGTTTGTTGGTTTGTTGGTTTGTTGGTTTGTTGGTTTGTTGGTTTGTTGGTTTGTTGGTTTATTGGTTTGTTGGTTTGTTGGTTTGTTGGTTTGTTGGTTTGTTGGTTTGTTGGTTTGTTGGTTTGTTGGTGTGTTGGTTTGATGGTTTGTTGGTTTGTTGGTTTGTTGGTTTGTTGGTTGGTTGGTTTGTTGGTTTGTTGGTTTGTTGGTTTGTTGGTTTGTTGGTTTGTTGGTTTGTTGGTTTGTTGGTTTGTTGGTTTGTTGGTTTGTTGGTTTGTTGGTTTATTAGTTTGTTGGTTTGTTGGTTTGTTGGTTTGTTGGTTTGTTGGTTTGTTGGTTTGTTGGTTTGTTGGTTGGTTGGTTTGTTGGTTTGTTAGTTTGTTGGTTTGTTGGTTTGTTGGTTTGTTGGTTTGTTGGTTTGTTGGTTTGTTGGTTTGTTGGTTTGTTGGTTTTTTGGTTTGTTGGTTTGTTGGTTTGTGGGTTTGTTGGTTTGTTGGTTTGTTCGTTTGTTGGTATGTAGGTTTGTTGGTTGATTGGTTTGTTGGTTTGTTGGTTTATTAGTTTTTTTTTGTAGGTTTGTTGGTTTGTTGATTTGTTGGTTTGTTGGATTGTTGGTTTGTTTTTTTGTTGGTTTGTTGGTTTGTTGGTTTGTTGGTTTGTTGGTTTTTTGGTTTGTTTGTTTGTTGGTTTGTTGGTTTGTTGGTTTGTTGGTTTGTTGGTTTGTTCGTTTGTTGGTTTGTTGGTTTGTTGGTTTGTTGGTTTGTTGGTTTGTTGGTTTGTTGGTTTGTTGGTTTGTTGGTTTGTTGGTTTGTTAATTTGTTGGTTTATTGGTTTGTTGGTTTGTTGGTTTGTTGGTTTGTTGGTTTGTTGGTTTGTTGGTTTGTTGGTTTGTTGGTTGGTTGGTTTGTTGGTTTGTTGGTTTGTTGGTTTGTTGGTTTGTTGGTTTGTTGGTTTGTTGGTTTGTTGGTTTGCTGGTTTGTTGGTTTGTTGGTTTGTTGGTTTGTTGGTTTGTTGGTTTGTTGGTTTGTTGGTTTGTTGGTTTGTTGGTTTGTTGGTTTGTTGGTTTGTTGGTTTGTTGGTTTGTTGGTTTGTTGGTTTGTTGGTTTGTTGGTTTGTTGGTTTGTTGGTTTGTTGGTTTGTTAGTTTGTTTGTTTGTTGGTTTGTTAGTTTGTTCGCTTGTTGGTTTGTTGGTTTGTTCGTTTGTTGGTTTGTCGGTTTGTTGGTTTGTTGGTTTGTTCGTTTGTTGTTTTGTTGCTTTGTTCGTTTGTTGGTTTGTTGGTTTGTTGGTTTGTTCGTTTGTTGGTATGTAGGTTTGTTAGTTGAATGGTTTGTTGGTTTGTTGGTTTATTGGTTTTTTTTTTGTAGGTTTGTTGGTTTGTTGGTTTGTTGGTTTGTTGGTTTGTTGGATTGTTGGTATGTTGGATTGTTGGTTTGTTGGATTGTTGGTTTGTTTTTTTGTTGGTTTGTTGGTTTGTTGGTTTGTTGGTTTGTTGGTTTGTTGGTTTGTTGGTTGGTTGGTTTGTTGGGGTGTTGGTTTGTTGGTTTGTTGGTTTGTTGGTTGGTTGGTTTGTTGGTTTGTTGGTTTGTTGGTTTGTTGGTTTGTTGGTTTGTTGGTTTGTTGGTTTGTTGGTTTGTTGGTTTGTTGGTTTGTTGGTTCGTTGGTTTGTTCGTTTGTTGGTTTGTTGGTTTGTTGGTTTGTTTGTTTGTTGGATTGTTGGTTTGTTTTTTTGTTGGTTTGTTGGTTTGTTGGTTTGTTGGTTTGTTGGTTTGTTGGTTGGTTGGTTTGTTGGGGTGTTGGTTTGTTGGTTTGTTGGTTTGTTGGTTTGTTGGTTGGTTGGTTTGTTGGTTTGTTGGTTTGTTGGTTTGTTGGTTTGTTGGTTTGTTGGTTTGTTGGTTTGTTGGTTTGTTGGTTTGTTGGTTTGTTGGTTTGTTGGTTTGTTGGTTTATTAGTTTGTTGGTTTGTTGGTTTGTTGGTTTGTTGGTTTGTTGGTTTGTTGGTTTGTTGGTTTGTTGGTTGGTTGGTTTGTTGGTTTGTTAGTTTGTTGGTTTCTTGGTTTGTTGGTTTGTTGGTTTGTTGGTTTGTTGGTTTGTTGATTTGTTGGTTTGTTGGTTTTTTGGTTTGTTGGTTTGTTGGTTTGTGGGTTTGTTGGTTTGTTGGTTTGTTCGTTTGTTGGTATGTAGGTTTGTTGGTTGATTGGTTTGTTGGTTTGTTGGTTTATTAGTTTTTTTTTTGTAGGTTTGTTGGTTTGTTGATTTGTTGGTTTGTTGGATTGTTGGTTTGTTTTTTTGTTGGTTTGTTGGTTTGTTGGTTTGTTGGTTTGTTGGTTTGTTGGTTTGTTGGTTTTTTGGTTTGTTGGTTTGTTGGTTTGTTGGTTTGTTGGTTTGTTAATTTGTTGGTTTGTTGGTTTGTTGGTTTGTTGGTTTGTTGGTTTGTTGGTTTGTTGGTGTGTTGGTTTGATGGTTTGTTGGTTTGTTGGTTTGTTGGTTTGTTGGTTGGTTTGTTTGTTGGTTTGTTGGTTTGTTGGTTTTTTGGTTAGTTGGTTTGTTGGTTTGTTGGTTTGTTGGTTTGTTGGTTTATTAGTTTGTTGGTTTGTTGGTTTGTTGGTTTGTTGGTTTGTTGGTTTGTTGGTTGGTTGGTTTGTTGGTTTGTTAGTTTGTTGGTTTGTTGGTTTGTTGGTTTGTTGGTTTGTTGGTTTGTTGGTTTGTTGGTTTGTTGGTTTGTTGGTTTGTTGGTTTGTTGGTTTTTTGGTTTGTTGGTTTGTTGGTTTGTGGGTTTGTTGGTTTGTTGGTTTGTTCGTTTGTTGGTATGTAGGTTTGTTGGTTGATTGGTTTGTTGGTTTGTTGGTTTATTAGTTTTTTTTTTTTGTAGGTTTGTTGGTTTGTTGATTTGTTGGTGTGTTGGATTGTTGGTTTGTTGGTTTGTTGGTTTGTTGGTTTTTTGGTTTGTTGGTTTGTTGGTTTGTTGGTTTGTTGGTTTGTTGGTTTGTTGGTTTGTTGGTTTGTTGGTTTGTTGGTTTGTTGGTTTGTTGGTTTGTTGGTTTGTTGGTTTGTTGGTTTGTTGGTTTGTTGGTTTGTTAATTTGTTGGTTTGTTGGTTTGTTGGTTTGTTGGTTTGTTGGTTTGTTGGTTTGTTGGTTTGTTGGTTTGTTGGTTTGTTGGTTTGTTGGTTGGTTGGTTTGTTGGTTTGTTGGTTTGTTGGTTTGTTGGTTTGTTGGTTTGTTGGTTTGTTGGTTTGTTGGTTTGTTGGTTTGTTGGTTTGTTGGTTTGTTGGTTTGTTGGTTTGCTGGTTTGTTGGTTTGTTGGTTTGTTGGTTTGTTGGTTTGTTGGTTTGTTGGTTTGTTGGTTTGTTGGTTTGTTGGTTTGTTGGTTTGTTGGTTTGTTGGTTTGTTGGTTTGTTGGTTTGTTGGTTTGTTGGTTTGTTGGTTTGTTGGTTTGTTGGTTTGTTAGTTTGTTTGTTTGTTGGTTTGTTGGTTTGTTCGCTTGTTGGTTTGTTGGTTTGTTCGTTTGTTAGTTTGTCGGTTTGTTGGTTTGTTGGTTTGTTCGTTTGTTGTTTTGTTGGTTTGTTCGTTTGTTGGTTTGTTGGTTTGTTCATTTGTTGGTATGTAGGTTTGTTAGTTGATTGGTTTGTTGGTTTGTTGGTTTATTGTTTTTTTTTTGTAGGTTTGTTGGTTTGTTGGTTTGTTGGTTTGTTGGTTTGTTGGATTGTTGGTTTGTTGGATTGTTGGTTTGTTGGATTGTTGGTTTGTTTTTTTGTTGGTTTGTTAGTTTGTTGGTTTGTTGGTTTGTTGGTTTGTTGGTTTGTTGGTTGGTTGGTTTGTTGGGGTGTTGGTTTGTTGGTTTGTTGGTTTGTTGGTTTGTTGGTTGGTTGGTTTGTTGGTTTGTTGGTTTGTTGGTTTGTTGGTTTGTTGGTTTGTTGGTTTGTTGGTTTGTTGGTTTGTTGGTTTGTTGGTTTGTTGGTTTGTTGGTTTGTTGGTTCGTTGGTTTGTTCTTTTGTTGGTTTGTTGGTTTGTTGGTTTGTTGGTTTGTTTGTTTGTTGGATTGTTGGTTTGTTTTTTTGTTGGTTTGTTGGTTTGATGGTTTGTTGGTTTGTTGGTTTGTTGGTTTGTTGGTTGGTTGGTTTGTTGGGGTGTTGGTTTGTTGGTTTGTTGGTTTGTTGGTTTGTTGGTTTGTTGGTTGGTTGGTTTGTTGGTTTGTTGGTTTGTTGGTTTGTTGGTTTGTTGGTTTGTTGGTTTGTTGGTTTGTTGGTTTGTTGGTTTGTTGGTTTGTTGGTTTGTTGGTTTGTTGGTTTGTTGGTTTGTTGGTTTGTTGGTTTGTTGGTTTATTAGTTTGTTGGTTTGTTGGTTTGTTGGTTTGTTGGTTTGTTGGTTTGTTGGATTGTTGGTTTGTTGGTTGGTTGGTTTGTTGGTTTGTTAGTTTGTTGGTTTCTTGGTTTGTTGGTTTGTTGGTTTGTTGGTTTGTTGGTTTGTTGGTTTGTTGGTTTGTTGGTTTGTTGGTTTGTTGGTTTGTTGGTTTTTTGGTTTGTTGGTTTGTTGCTTTGTGGGTTTGTTGGTTTGTTGGTTTGTTCATTTGTTGGTATGTAGGTTTGTTGGTTGATTGGTTTGTTGGTTTGTTGGTTTATTAGTTTTTTTTTTTTGTAGGTTTGTTGGTTTGTTGATTTGTTGGTTTGTTGGATTGTTGGTTTGTTTTTTTGTTGGTTTGTTGGTTTGTTAGTTTGTTGGTTTGTTGGTTTTTTGGTTTGTTGGTTTGTTGGTATGTTGGTTTGTTGGTTTGTTGGTTTGTTGGTTTGTTGGTTTGTTGGTTTGTTGGTTTGTTGGTTTGTTGGTTTGTTGGTTTGTTGGTTTGTTGGTTTGTTGGTTTGTTGGTTTGTTGGTTTGTTGGTTTGTTAATTTGTTGGTTTGTTGGTTTGTTGGTTTGTTGGTTTGTTGGTTTGTTGGTTTGTTGGTTTGTTGGTTTGTTGGTTTGTTGGTTTGTTGGTTTGTTGGTTTGTTGGTTTGTTGGTTGGTTGGTTTGTTGGTTTGTTGGTTTGTTGGTTTGTTGGTTTGTTGGTTTGTTGGTTTGTTGGTTTGTTGGTTTGTTGGTTTGTTGGTTTGTTTGTTTGTTGGTTTGTTGGTTTGTTGGTTTGTTGGTTTGTTGGTTTGTTGGTTTGTTGGTTTGTTGGTTTGTTGGTTTGTTGGTTTGTTGGTTTGTTGGTTTGTTGGTTTGTTGGTTTGTTAGTTTGTTTGTTTGTTGGTTTGTTGGTTTGTTCGCTTGTTGGTTTGTTGGTTTGTTGGTTTGTTGGTTTGTTCGTTTGTTGGTTTGTTGGTTTGTTGGTTTGTTCGTTTGTTGTTTTGTTGGTTTGTTCGTTTGTTGGTTTGTTGGTTTGTTCGTTTGTTGGTATGTAGGTTTGTTAGTTGATTGGTTTGTTGGTTTGTTTGTTTATTGGTTTTTTTTTTTGTAGGTTTGTTGGTTTGTTGGTTTGTTGGTTTGTTGGTTTGTTGGATTGTTGGTTTGTTGGATTGTTGGTTTGTTGGATTGTTGGTTTGTTTTTTTGTTGGTTTGTTGGTTTGATGGTTTGTTGGTTTGTTGGTTTGTTGGTTTGTTGGTTGGTTGGTTTGTTGGGGTGTTGGTTTGTTGGTTTGTTGGTTTGTTGGTTTGTTGGTTGGTTGGTTTGTTGGTTTGTTGGTTTATTGGTTTGATGGTTTGTTGGTTTGTTGGTTTGTTGGTTTGTTGGTTTGTTGGTTTGTTGGTTTGTTGGTTTGTTGGTTTGTTGGTTTGTTGGTTTGTTGGTTTGTTGGTTTGTTGGTTTGTTGGTTTGTTGGTTTGTTAATTTGTTGGTTTGTTGGTTTTCGTTTGTTGGTTTGTTGTTTCGTTGGTTTGTTGGTTTGTTGGTTTGTTGGTTTGTTGGTTTGTTGGTTTATTGGTTTGTTAGTTTGTTGGTTTGTTGGTTTGTTGGTTTGTTGGTTTGTTGGTTGGTTGGTTGGTTGGTTTGTTGGTTTGTTGGTTTGTTGGTTTGTTGGTTTGTTGGTTTGTTGGTTTCTTGGTTTCTTGGTTTCTTGGTTTGTTGGTTTGTTGGTTTGTTGGTTTGTTGGTTGGTTGGTTTGTTGGTTTGTTAGTTTGTTGGTTTGTTGGTTTGTTGGTTCGTTGGTTTGTTGGTTTGTTGGTTTGTTGGGTTGTTGGTTTGTTGGTTTGTTTGTTTGTTGGATTGTTGGTTTGTTTTTTTGTTGGTTTGTTGGTTTGTTGGTTTGTTGGTTTGTTGGTTTGTTGGTTGGTTGGTTTGTTGGGGTGTTGGTTTGTTGGTTTGTTGGTTTGTTGGTTTGTTGGTTGGTTGGTTTGTTGGTTTGTTGGTTTGTTGGTTTGTTAGTTTGTTGGTTTGTTGGTTTGTTGGTTTGTTGGTTTGTTGGTTTGTTGGTTTGTTGGTTTGTTGATTTATTAGTTTGTTGGTTTGTTGGCTTGTTGGTTTGTTGGTTTGTTGGTTTGTTGGTTTGTTGGTTTGTTGGTTGGTTGGTTTGTTGGTTTGTTAGTTTGTTGGTTTCTTGGTTTGTTGGTTTGTTGGTTTGTTGGTTTGTTGGTTTGTTGGTTTGTTGGTTTGTTGGTTTTTTGGTTTGTTGGTTTGTTGGTTTGTGGGTTTGTTGGTTTGTTGGTTTGTTCGTTTGTTGGTATGTAGGTTTGTTGGTTGATTGGTTTGTTGGTTTGTTGGTTTATTAGTTTTTTTTTTTTTTGTAGGTTTGTTGGTTTGTTGATTTGTTGGTTTGTTGATTTGTTGGTTTGTTGGATTGTTGGTTTGTTTTTTTGTTGGTTTGTTGGTTTGTTGGTTTTTTGGTTTGTTGGTTTGTTGGTTTGTTGGTTTGTTGGTTTGTTGGTTTGTTGGTTTGTTGGTTTGTTGGTTTGTTGGTTTGTTGGTTTGTTGGTTTGTTGGTTTGTTGGTTTGTTGGTTTGTTGGTTTGTTAATTTGTTGGTTTGTTGGTTTGTTGGTTTGTTGGTTTGTTGGTTTGTTGGTTTGTTGGTTTGTTGGTTTGTTGGTTTGTTGGTTTGTTGGTTTGTTGGTTTGTTGGTTTGTTGGTTTGTTGGTTTGTTGGTTTGTTGGTTTGTTGGTTTGTTGGTTTGTTGGTTTGTTGGTTTGTTGGTTTGTTGGTTTGTTGGTTTGTTGGTTTGTTGGTTTGTTGGTTTGTTGGTTTGTTGGTTTGTTGGTTTGTTGGTTTGTTGGTTTGTTGGTTTGTTGGTTTGTTGGTTTGTTGGTTTGTTAGTTTGTTAGTTTGTTTGTTTGTTGGTTTGTTGGTTTGTTCGCTTGTTGGTTTGTTGGTTTGTTCGTTTGTTGGTTTGTCGGTTTGTTGGTTTGTTGGTTTGTTCGTTTGTTGTTTTGTTGGTTTGTTCGTTTGTTGGTTTGTTGGTTTGTTCGTTTGTTGGTATGTAGGTTTGTTAGTTGATTGGTTTGTTGGTTTGTTGGTTTATTGGTTTTTTTTTTGTAGGTTTGTTGGTTTGTTGGTTTGTTGGTTTGTTGGTTTGTTGGATTGTTGGTTTGTTGGATTGTTGGTTTGTTGGATTGTTGGTTTGTTTTTTTGTTGGTTTGTTGGTTTGTTGGTTTGTTGGTTTGTTGGTTTGTTGGTTTGTTGGTTGGTTGGTTTGTTGGGGTGTTGGTTTGTTGGTTTGTTGGTTTGTTGGTTTGTTGGTTAGTTGGTTTGTTGGTTTGTTGGTTTGTTGGTTTGTTGGTTTGTTGGTTTGTTGGTTTGTTGGTTTGTTGGTTTGTTGGTTCGTTGGTTTGTTGGTTTGTTGGTTTGTTGGTTTGTTGGTTTGTTGGTTTGTTGGTTTGTTGGTTTGTTGGTTTGTTGGTTTGTTGGTTTGTTGGTTTGTTGGTTTGTTGGTTTGTTCGTTTGTTGGTTTGTCGGTTTGTTGGTTTGTTGGTTTGTTCGTTTGTTGTTTTGTTGGTTTGTTCGTTTGTTGGTTTGTTGGTTTGTTGGTTTGTTCGTTTGTTGGTATGTAGGTTTGTTAATTGATTGGTTTGTTGGTTTGTTGGTTTATTGGTTTGTTTTTTTTTGTAGGTTTGTTGGTTTGTTGGTTTTTTGGTTTGTTGGTTTGTTGGTTTGTTGGTTTGTTGGTTTATTGGTTTGATGGTTTGTTGGTTTGTTGGTTTGTTGGTTTGTTGGTTTGTTGGTTTGTTGGTTTGTTGGTTGGTTGGTTTGTTGGTTTGTTGGTTTGTTGGTTTGTTGGTTTGTTTGTTTGTTGGTTTGTTGGTTTGTTGGTTTGTTGGTTTGTTGGTTTGTTGGTTTGTTGGTTTGTTGGTTTATTAGTTTGTTGGTTTGTTGGTTTGTTGGTTTGTTGGTTTGTTGGTTTGTTGGTTTGTTGGATTGTTGGTTTGTTGGTTAATTGGTTTGTTGGTTTGTTAGTTTGTTGGTTTCTTGGTTTGTTGGTTTGTTGGTTTGTTGGTTTGTTGGTTTGTTGGTTTGTTGGTTTTTTGGTTTGTTGGTTTGTTGGTTTGTGGGTTTGTTGGTTTGTTGGTTTGTTCATTTGTTGGTATGTAGGTTTGTTGGTTGATTGGTTTGTTGGTTTGTTGGTTTATTAGTTTTTTTTTTGTAGGTTTGTTGGTTTGTTGATTTGTTGGTTTGTTGGATTGTTGGTTTGTTTTTTTGTTGGTTTGTTGGTTTGTTGGTTTGTTGGTTTGTTGGTTTGTTGGTTTTTTGGTTTGTTGGTTTGTTGGTTTGTTGGTTTGTTGGTTTGTTGGTTTGTTGGTTTGTTGGTTTGTTAATTTGTTGGTTTGTTGGTTTGTTGGTTTGTTGGTTTGTTGGTTTGTTGGTTTGTTGGTTTGTTGGTTTGTTGGTTTGTTGGTTTGTTGGTTTGTTAATTTGTTGGTTTGTTGGTTTGTTGGTTTGTTGGTTTGTTGGTTTGTTGGTTTGTTGGTTTGTTGGTTTGTTGGTTTGTTGGTTTGTTGGTTTGTTGGTTTGTTGGTTTGTTGGTTTGTTGGTTTGTTGGTTTGTTGGTTTGTTGGTTTGTTGGTTTGTTGGTTTGTTGGTTTGTTGGTTTGTTGGTTTGTTGGTTTGTTGGTTTGTTGGTTTGTTGGTTTGTTGGTTTGTTAGTTTGTTTGTTTGTTGGTTTGTTGGTTTGTTCGCTTGTTGGTTTGTTGGTTTGTTCGTTTGTTGGTTTGTCGGTTTGTTGGTTTGTTGGTTTGTTCGTTTGTTGTTTTGTTGGTTTGTTCGTTTGTTGGTTTGTTGGTTTGTTCGAATGTTGGTATGTAGGTTTGTTAGTTGATTGGTTTGTTGGTTTGTTGGTTTATTGGTTGTTTTTTTTTGTAGGTTTGTTGGTTTGTTGGTTTGTTGGTTTGTTGGTTTGTTGGATTGTTGGTTTGTTGGATTGTTGGTTTGTTGGATTGTTGGTTTGTTTTTTTGTTGGTTTGTTGGTTTGTTGGTTTGTTGGTTGGTTGGTTTGTTGGGGTGTTGGTTTGTTGGTTTGTTGGTTTGTTGGTTTGTTGGTTGGTTGGTTTGTTGGTTTGTTGGTTTATTGGTTTGATGGTTTGTTGGTTTGTTGGTTTGTTGGTTTGTTGGTTTGTTGGTTTGTTGGTTTGTTGGTTTGTTGGTTTGTTGGTTTGTTGGTTTGTTGGTTTGTTGGTTTGTTGGTTTGTTGGTTTGTTAATTTGTTGGTTTGTTGGTTTTCGTTTGTTGGTTTGTTGTTTTGTTGGTTTGTTGGTTTGTTGGTTTGTTGGTTTGTTGGTTTGTTGGTTTATTGGTTTGTTGGTTTGTTGGTTTGTTGGCTTGTTGGTTTGTTGGTTTGTTGGTTGGTTGGTTTGTTGGTTTGTTGGTTTGTTGGTTTGTTGGTTTGTTGGTTTGTTGGTTTGTTGGTTTGTTGGTTTCTTGGTTTCTTGGTTTGTTGGTTTGTTGGTTTGTTGGTTTGTTGGTTGGTTGGTTTGTTGGTTTGTTAGTTTGTTGGTTTGTTGGTTTGTTGGTTCGTTGGTTTGTTGGTTTGTTGGTTTGTTGGGTTGTTGGTTTGTTGGTTTGTTTGTTTGTTGGATTGTTGGTTTGTTTTTTTGTTGGTTTGTTGGTTTGTTGGTTTGTTGGTTTGTTGGTTTGTTGGTTTGTTGGTTGGTTGGTTTGTTGGGGTGTTGGTTTGTTGGTTTGTTGGTTTGTTGGTTTGTTGGTTGGTTGGTTTGTTGGTTTGTTGGTTTGTTGGTTTGTTGGTTTGTTGGTTTGTTGGTTTGTTGGTTTGTTGGTTTGTTGGTTTGTTGGTTTGTTGGTTTGTTGGTTTGTTGGTTTGTTGGTTTGTTGGTTTGTTGGTTTATTAGTTTGTTGGTTTGTTGGTTTGTTGGTATGTTGGTTTGTTGGTTTGTTGGTTTGTTGGTTTGTTGGTTGGTTGGTTTGTTGGTTTGTTAGTTTGTTGGTTTCTTGGTTTGTTGGTTTGTTGGTTTGTTGGTTTGTTGGTTTGTTGGTTTGTTGTTTTTTTGGTTTGTTGGTTTGTTGGTTTGTGAGTTTGTTGGTTTGTGGGTTTGTTCGTTTGTTGGTATGTAGGTTTGTTTGTTGATTGGTTTGTTGGTTTGTTGGTTTATTAGTTTTTTTTTTTGTAGGTTTGTTGGTTTGTTGATTTGTTGGTTTGTTGGATTGTTGGTTTGTTTTTTTGTTGGTTTGTTGGTTTGTTGGTTTTTTGGTTTGTTGGTTTGTTGGTTTGTTGGTTTGTTGGTTTGTTGGTTTGTTGGTTTGTTGGTTTGTTGGTTTGTTGGTTTGTTGGTTTGTTGGTTTGTTGGTTTGTTGGTTTGTTGGTTTGTTGGTTTGTTGGTTTGTTAATTTGTTGGTTTGTTGGTTTGTTGGTTTGTTGGTTTGTTGGTTTGTTGGTTTGTTGGTTTGTTGGTTTGTTGGTTTGTTGGTTTGTTGGTTTGTTGGTTTGTTGGTTTGTTGGTTTGTTGGTTTGTTGGTTTGTTGGTTTGTTGGTTTGTTGGTTTGTTGGTTTGTTGGTTTGTTGGTTTGTTGGTTTGTTGGTTTGTTGGTTTGTTGGCTTGTTGGTTTGTTGGTTTGTTGGTTTGTTGGTTTGTTGGTTTGTTGGTTTGTTAGTTTGTTTGTTTGTTGGTTTGTTGGTTTGTTCGCTTGTTGGTTTGTTGGTTTGTTCGTTTGTTGGTTTGTCGGTTTGTTGGTTTGTTGGTTTGTTCGTTTGTTGTTTTGTTGGTTTGTTCGTTTGTTGGTTTATTGGTTTGTTCGTTTGTTGGTATGTAGGTTTGTTAGTTGATTGGTTTGTTGGTTTGTTGGTTTATTGGTTTTTTTTTTTGTAGGTTTGTTGGTTTGTTGGTTTGTTGGTTTGTTGGTTTGTTGGTTTGTTGGATTGTTGGTTTGTTGGATTGTTGGTTTGTTGGATTGTTGGTTTGTTTTTTTGTTGGTTTGTTGGTTTGTTGGTTTGTTGGTTTGTTGGTTTGTTGGTTTGTTGGTTGGTTGGTTTGTTGGGGTGTTGGTTTGTTGGTTTGTTGGTTTGTTGGTTTGTTGGTTGGTTGGTTTGTTGGTTTGTTGGTTTGTTGGTTTGTTGGTTTGTTGGTTTGTTGGTTTGTTGGTTCGTTGGTTTGTTGGTTTGTTGGTTTGTTGTTTTGTTGGTTTGTTGGTTTGTTGGTTTGTTGGTTTGTTGGTTTGTTGGTTAGTTGGTTTGTTTGTTTGTTGGTTTGTTGGTTTGTTGGTTTATTGGTTTGTTCGTTTGTTGGTTTGTCGGTTTGTTGGTTTGTTGGTTTGTTCGTTTGTTGTTTTGTTGGTTTGTTCGTTTGTTGGTTTGTTGGTTTGTTGGTTTGTTCGTTTGTTGGTATGTAGGTTTGTTAATTGATTGGTTTGTTGGTTTGTTGGTTTATTGGTTTGTTTTTTTTTGTAGGTTTGTTGGTTTGTTGGTTTGTTGGTTTTTTGGTTTGTTGGTTTGTTGGTTTGTTGGTTTGTTGGTTTATTGGTTTGATGGTTTGTTGGTTTGTTGGTTTGTTGGTTTGTTGGTTTGTTGGTTAGTTGGTTTGTTGGTTTGTTGGTTTGTTGGTTTGTTGGTTTGTTGGTTTGTTAATTTGTTGGTTTGTTGGTTTTCGTTTGTTGGTTTGTTGTTTTGTTGGTTTGTTGGTTTGTTGGTTTGTTGGTTTGTTGGTTTGTTGGTTTGTTGGTTTGTTGGTTTGTTGGTTTGTTGGTTTGTTGGTTTGTTGGTTTGTTGGTTGGTTGGTTTGTTGGTTTGTTGGTTTGTTGGTTTGTTGGTTTGTTGGTTTGTTGGTTTGTTGGTTTGTTGGTTTCTTGGTTTGTTGGTTTGTTGGTTTGTTGGTTTGTTGGTTTGTTGGTTTGTTGGTTGGTTGGTTTGTTGGTTTGTTAGTTTGTTGGTTTGTTGGTTTGTTGGTTCGTTGGTTTGTTGGTTTGTTGGTTTGTTGGGTTGTTGGTTTGTTGCTTTGTTGGTTTGTTGGTTTGTTGGTTTGTTGGTTTGTTGGTTTGTTGGTTTGTTGGTTTGTTGATTTGTTCGTTTGTTGGTTTGTTGGTTTGTTGGTTTGTTGGTTTGTTGGTTTGTTGGTTTGTTGGTTTGTTGGTTTGTTGGTTTGTTGGTTTGTTGGTTTGTTGGTTTGTTGGTTTGTTGGTTTGTTGGTTTGTTGGTTTGTTGGTTTGTTGGTTTGTTGGTTTGTTGGTTTATTCGTTTGTTGTTTTTTGGTTTGTTGTTTTTTGGTTTGTTGGTTTGTTGGTTTGTTGGTTTGTTGGTTTGTTGGTTTCTTGGTTTGTTGGATTTTTGGTTTGTTGGTTTGTTGGTTTGTTGGTTTGTTGGTTTGTTGGTTTGTTGGTTTGTTGGTTTGTTGGTTTGTTGGTTTGTTGGTTTGTTGGTTTGTTGGTTTGTTGGTTTGTTGGTTTGTTGATTTGTTCGTTTGTTGGTTTGTTTGTTTGTTCGTTCGTTCGTTTGTTCGTTTGTTCGTTTGTTCGTTTGTTCGTTTGTTCGTTTGTTCGTTTGTTCGTTTGTTCGTTTGTTCGTTTGTTCGTTTGTTCGTTTGTTCGTTTGTTCGTTTGTTCGTTTGTTCGTTTGTTCGTTTGTTCGTTTGTTCGTTTGTTCGTTTGTTCGTTTGTTCGTTTGTTCGTTTGTTCGTTTGTTCGTTTGTTCGTTTGTTCGTTTGTTCGTTTGTTCGTTTGTTCGTTTGTTCGTTTGTTCGTATGTTCGTTTGTTCGTTTGTTCGTTTGTTCGTTGGTTCGTTTGTTCGTTTGTTGGTCTGTTCGTTTGTTGGTTTGTTGGTTTGTTGGTTTGTTGGTTTGTTGGTTTGTTGGTTTGTTGGTTTGTTGGTTTGTTGGTTTGTTGGTTTAGTTGTTGGTTCGTTTGTTCGTTTGTTGGTCTGTTCGTTTGTTGGTTTGTTGGTTTGTTGGTTTGTTGGTTTTTTGGTTTGTTGGTTTGTTGGTTTGTTGGTTTAGTTGTTTGTTGGTTTGTTGGTTTGTTGGTTTGTTGGTTTGTTGGTTTGTTGGTTTGTTGGTTTGTTGGTTTGTTGGTTTGTTGGTTTGTTGGTTTGTTGGTTTGTTGGTTTGTTGGTTTGTTGGTTTGTTGGTTTGTTGGTTTATTGGTTGGTTCGTTTGTAGGTTTGTTCGTTTGTTGGTTTGTTGGTTTGTTGGTTTGTTCGTTTGTTGGTGTGTTGGTTTGTTGGTTGGTTGGTTTGTTGGTTTGTTGGTTTGTTGGTTTGTGGGTTTGTTGGTTTGTTGGGTTATTGGTTTGTTGGTTTGTTGGTTTATTGGTTTCTTGGTTTTTTGGTTTGTAGGTTTGTTGGTTTGTTGGTTTGTTGGTTTGTTGGTTGGTTGGTTTGTTGGTTTGTTGGTTTGTTGGTTTGTTGGTTTAGTTGCTTGTTGGTTTATTGGTTTGTGGGTTTGTTGGTTTGTTGGCTTGTTGGTTTGTTGGTTTGTTGGTTTGTTGGTTTGTTGGTTTGTTGGTTTGTTGGTTTGTTGGTTTGTTGGTTTGTTGGTTTGTTGGTTTGTTGGTTTGTTCGTTTGTTGTTTTGTTGGTTTGTTCGTTTGTTGGTTTGTTGGTTTGTTGGTTTGTTCGTTTGTTGGTATGTAGGTTTGTTAATTGATTGGTTTGTTGGTTTGTTGGTTTATTGGTTTTTTTTTTTTGTAGGTTTGTTGGTTTGTTGGTTTTTTGGTTTGTTGGATTGTTGGTTTGTTGGATTGTTGGTTTGTTTTTTTGTTGGTTTGTTGGTTTGTTGGTTTGTTGGTTTGTTGGTTTATTGGTTTGTTGGTTTGTTGGTTTGTTGGTTTGTTGGTTTGTTGGTTTGTTGGTTTGTTGGTTTGTTGGTTTGTTGGTTTGTTGGTTTGTTGGTTTGTTGGTTTGTTGGTTTGTTAATTTGTTGGTTTGTTGGTTTTTGTTTGTTGGTTTGTTGTTTTGTTGGTTTGTTGGTTTGTTGGTTTGTTGGTTTGTTGGTTTGTTAGTTTGTTGGTTTGGTGGTTTGTTGGTTTGTTGGTTTGTTGGTTGGTTGGTTTGTTGGTTTGTTGGTTTGTTGGTTTGTTGGTTTGTTGGTTTGTTGGTTGGTTGGTTTGTTGGTTTGTTAGTTTGTTGGTTTGTTGGTTTGTTGGTTCGTTGGTTTCTTGGTTTGTTGGTTTATTGGGTTGTTGGTTTGTTGGTTTGTTGGTTTGTTGGTTTGTTGGTTTGTTGGTTTGTTGGTTTGTTGGTTTGTTGATTTGTTCGTTTGTTGGTTTGTTGGTTTGTTGGTTTGTTGGTTTGTTGGTTTGTTGGTTTGTTGGTTTGTTGGTTTGTTGGTTTGTTGGTTTGTTGGTTTTTTGGTTTGTTGGTTTGTTGGTTTATTCGTTTGTTGTTTTTTGGTTTGTTGTTTTTTGGTTTGTTGGTTTGTTGGTTTGTTGGTTTGTTGGTTAGTTGGTTTGTTGGTTTGTTGGTTTGCTGGTTTGTTGGTTAGTTGGTTTGTTGGTTTGTTGGTTTGTTGGTTTGTTGGTTTGTTGGTTTGTTGGTTTGTTGATTTGTTGATTTGTTCGTTTGTTGGTTTGTTTGTTTGTTCGTTCGTTTGTTCGTTTGTTCGTTTGTTCGTTTGTTCGTTTGTTCGTTTGTTCGTTTGTTCGTTTGTTCGTTTGTTCGTTTGTTCGTTTGTTCGTTTGTTCGTTTGTTCGTTTGTTTGTTTGTTCGTTTGTTCGTTTGTTCGTTTGTTCGTTTGTTCGTTTGTTCGTTTGTTCGTTTGTTCGTTTGTTCGTTTGTTCGTTTGTTCGTTTGTTCATTTGTTCGTATGTTCGTTTGTTCGTTTGTTCGTTTGTTCGTTTGTTCGTTGGTTCGTTTGTTCGTTTGTTGGTCTGTTCGTTTGTTGGTTTGTTGGTTTGTTGGTTTGTTGGTTTGTTGGTTTGTTGGTTTGTTGGTTTGTTGGTTTGTTGGTTTGTTGGTTTGTTGGTTTGTTGGTTTGTTGGTTTAGTTGTTTGTTGGTTTGTTGGTTTGTTGGTTTGTTGGTTTGTTGGTTTGTTGGTTTGTTGGTTTGTTGGTTTGTTGGTTTGTTGGTTTGTTGGTTTGTTGGTTTGTTGGTTTGTTGGTTTGTTGGTTTGTTGGTTTGTTGGTTTGTTGGTTTGTTGGTTTGTTGGTTTGTTGGTTCGTTCGTTTGTTAGTTTATTGGTTTGTTCGTTTGTTGGTTTGTTGGTTTGTTGGTTTGTTCGTTTGTTGGTGTGTTGGTTTGTTGGTTGGTTGGTTTGTTGGTTTGTTGGTTTGTTAGTTTGTGGGTTTGTTGGTTTGTTGGTTTGTTGGTTTGTTGGTTTATTGGTTTGTTGGTTGGTTGGTTTGTTGGTTTGTTGGTTTGTTGGTTTGTTGGTTTAGTTGCTTGTTGGTTTTTTGGTTTGTGGGTTTGTTGGTTTGTTGGCTTGTTGGTTTGTTGGTTTGTTGGTTTGTTGGTTTGTTGGTTTGTTGGTTTGTTGGTTTGTTGGTTTGTTGGTTTGTTGGTTTGTTGGTTTGTTGGTTTGTTGGTTTGTTGGTTCGTTCGTTTGTTAGTTTATTGGTTTGTTCGTTTGTTGGTTTGTTGGTTTGTGGGTTTGTTGGTTTGTGGGTTTGTTGGTTTGTTGGCTTGTTGGTTTGTTGGTTTGTTGGTTTGTTGGTTTGTTGGTTTGTTGGTTTGTTGGTTTGTTGGTTTGTTGGTTTGTTGGTTTGTTGGTTTGTTGGTTTGTTGGTTCGTTCGTTTGTTAGTTTATTGGTTTGTTCGTTTGTTGGTTTGTTGGTTTGTTGGTTTGTTCGTTTGTTGGTTTGTTGGTTTGTTGGTTTGTTGGTTTAGTTGCTTGTTGGTTTATTGGTTTGTGGGTTTGTTGGTTTGTTGGTTTGTTGGTTTGTGGGTTTGTTGGTTTGTTGGTTTGTTGGTTTGTTGGTATATTGGTTTGTTGGTTTGTTGGTTTATTGGTTTTTTGGTTTGTTGGTTTGTTGGTTTGTTGGTTTGTTTGGTTGTTGGTTGGTTGGTTTGTTGGTTTGTTCGTTCGTTCGTTTGTTCGTTTGTTCATTTGTTCGTTTGTTCGTTTGTTCGTTTGTTCGTTTATTCGTTTGTTCGTTTGTTCGTTTGTTCGTTTGTTCGTTTGTTCGTTTGTTCGTTTGTTCGTTTGTTCGTTTGTTCGTTTGTTCGTTTGTTCGTTTGTTCGTTTGTTCGTTTGTTCGTTTGTTCGTTTGTTCGTTTGTTCGTTTGTTCGTTTGTTCGTTTGTTTGTTTGTTCGTTTGTTCGTTTGTTCGTTTGTTCGTTTGTTCGTTTGTTCGTTTGTTCGTTTGTTCGTTTGTTCGTTTGTTCGTTTGTTCGTTTGTTCGTTTGTTCGTTTGTTCGTTTGTTCGTTTGTTCGTTTGTTCGTTTGTTCGTTTGTTCGTTTGTTCGTTTGTTCGTTTGTTCGTTTGCTCGTTTGTTCGTTTGTTCGTATGTCGGTTTGTTCGTTTGTTCGTTTGCTCGTTGGTTCGTTTGTTCGTTTGTTGGTCTGTTCGTTTGTTGGTTTGTTGGTTTGCTGGTTTGTTGGTTTGTTGGTTTGTTGGTTTGTTGGTTTGTTCTTTTGTTGGTTTGTTGGTTTGTCGGTTTGTTGGTTTGTTGGTTTGTTGGTTTGTTGGTTTGTTGGTTTGTTGGTTTGTTGGTTTGTTGGTTTGTTGGTTTCTTCGTTTGTTAGTTTATTGGTTTGTTGGTTTGTTGGTTTGTTGGTTTGTTGGTTTGTTGGTTTGTTGGTTTGTTGGTTTGTTGGTTTTTTTCGTTTGTTGGTTTGTTCGCTTGTTGGTTTGTTGGTTTGTTGGTTTGTCGGTTTGTTGGTTTGTTGGTTTGTTGGTTTGTTGGTTTGTTGGTTTCTAAAATTTGTTGGTTTGTTGGTTTTCGTTTGTTGGTTTGTTGTTTTGTTGGTTTGTTGGTTTGTTGGTTTGTTGGTTTGTTGGTTTGTTGGTTTGTTGGTTTGTTGGTTTGTTGGTTTGTTGGTTTGTTGGTTTGTTGGTTGGTTGGTTTGTTGGTTTGTTGGTTTGTTGGTTTATTGGTTTGTTGGTTTGTTGGTTTGTTGGTTTGTTGGTTTGTTGGTTTATTGGTTTGTTGGTTTGTTGGTTTGTTGGTTTCTTGGTTTGTTGGTTTGTTGGTTTGTTGGTTTGTTGGTTCGTTGGTTTATTGGTTTGTTGGTTTGTTGGGTTGTTGGTTTGTTGGTTTGTTGGTTTGTTGGTTTGTTGGTTTGTTGGTTTGTTGGTTTGTTGGTTTGTTGGTTTGCTGATTTGTTCGTTTCTTGGTTTGTTGGTTTGTTGGTTTGTTGGTTTGTTGGTTTGTTGGTTTGTTGGTTTGTTGGTTTGTTGGTTTGTTGGTGTGTTGGTTTGTTGGTTTGTTGGTTTGTTGGTTTGTTGGTTTATTTGTTTGTTGTTTCTTGGTTTGTTGGTTTGTTGGTTTGTTGGTTTGTTGGTTTGTTGGGTTGTTGGTTTGTTGGTTTGTTGGTTTGTTGGTTTGTTGGTTTGTTGGTTTGTTGGTTTGTTGGTTTGTTGGTTTGTTGATTTGTTCGTTTGTTGGTTTGTTGGTTTGTTGGTTTGTTGGTTTGTTAGTTTGTTGGTTTGTTGGTTTGTTGGTTTGTTGGTTTGTTGGTTTGTTGGTTTGTTGGTTTGGTGGTTTGTTGGTTTATTTGTTTGTTGTTTCTTGGTTTGTTGGTTTGTTGGTTTGTTGGTTTGTTGGGTTGTTGGTTTGTTGGTTTGTTGGTTTGTTGGTTTGTTGGTTTGTTGGTTTGTTGGTTTGTTGGTTTGTTGGTTTGTTAGTTTGTTGATTTGTTCGTTTGTTGGTTTGTTGGTTTGTTGGTTTGTTGGTTTGTTGGTTTGTTGGTTTGTTGGTTTGTTGGTTTGTTGGTTTGTTGGTTTGTTGGTTTGTTGGTTTGTTGGTTTATTTGTTTGTTGTTTCTTGGTTTGTTGGTTTGTTGGTTTGTTGGTTCGTTGGTTTGTTGGTTTGTTGGTTTGTTGGTTTGTTGGTTTGTTGGTTTGTTGGTTTGTTGGTTTGTTGGTTTGTTGGTTTGTTGGTTTGTTGGTTTGTTGGTTTGTTGGTTTGTTGATTTGTTCGTTTGTTGATTTGTTTGTTTGTTCGTTCGTTCGTTTGTTCGTTTGTTCGTTTGTTCGTTTATTCGTTTGTTCGTTTGTTCGTTTGTTCGTTTGTTCGTTTGTTCGTTTGTTCGTTTGTTCGTTTGTTCGTTTGTTCGTTTGTTCGTTTGTTCGTTTTTTTGTTTGTTCGTATGTTCGTTTGTTCGTTTGTTCGTTTGTTCGTTGGTTCGTTTGTTCGTTTGTTGGTCTGTTCGTTTGTTGGTTTGTTGGTTTGTTGGTTTGTTGGTTTGTTGGTTTGTTGGTTTGTTGGTTTAGTTGTTTGTTGGTTTGTTGGTTTGTTGGTTTGTTGGTTTAGTTGTTTGTTGGTTTGTTGGTTTGTTGGTTTGTTGGTTTGTTGGTTTGTTGGTTCTTTGGTTTATTGGTTTGTGGGTTTGTTGGTTTGTTGGCTTGTTGGTTTGTTGGTTTGTTGGTTTGTTGGTTTGTTGGTTTGTTGGTTTGTTGGTTTGTTGGTTTGTTGGTTTGTTGGTTTGTTGGTTTGTTGGTTTGTTGGTTTGTTGGTTTGTTGGTTCGTTTGTTTGTTAGTTTATTGGTTTGTTCGTTTGTTGGTTTGTTGGTTTGTTGGTTTGTTCGTTTGTTGGTTTGTTGGTTTGTTGGTTGGTTGGTTTGTTGGTTTGTTGGTTTGTTGGTTTGTGAGTTTGTTGGTTTGTTGGTTTGTTGGTTTGTTGGTTTATTGGTTTGTTGGTTTGTTGGTTTATTGGTTTGTTGGTTTGTTGGTTTGTTGGTTTATTTGTTTGTTGGTTTGTTGGTTTGTTGGTTTGTTGGTTTAGTTGTTTGTTGGTTTGTTGGTTTGTTGGTTTGTTGGTTTAGTTGTTTGTTGGTTTGTTGGTTTGTTGGTTTGTTGGTTTGTTGGTTTGTTGGTTTGTTGGTTTAGTTGTTTGTTGGTTTGTTGGTTTGTTGGTTTGTTGGTTTAGTTGTTTGTTGGTTTGTTGGTTTGTTGGTTTGTTGGTTTGTTGGTTTGTTGGTTCTTTGGTTTATTGGTTTGTGGGTTTGTTGGTTTGTTGGCTAGTTAGTTTGTTGGTTTGTTGGTTTGTTGGTTTGTTGGTTTGTTGGTTTGTTGGTTTGTTGGTTTGTTGGTTTGTTGGTTTGTTGGTTTGTTGGTTTGTTGGTTTGTTGGTTCGTTTGTTTGTTAGTTTATTGGTTTGTTCGTTTGTTGGTTTGTTGGTTTGTTGGTTTGTTCGTTTGTTGGTTTGTTGGTTTGTTGGTTGGTTGGTTTGTTGGTTTGTTGGTTTGTTGGTTTGTGGGTTTGTTGGTTTGTTGGTTTGTTGGTTTGTTGGTTTATTGGTTTGTTGGTTTGTTGGTTTATTGGTTTCTTGGTTTGTTGGTTTGTTGGTTTGTTGGTTTGTTGGTTGGTTGGTTTGTTGGTTTGTTCGTTCGTTCCTTTGTTCGTTTGTTCGTTTGTTCGTTTGTTCGTTTGTTCGTTTGTTCGTTTGTTCGTTTGTTCGTTTGTTCGTTTGTTCGTTTGTTCGTTTGTTCGTTTGTTCGTTTGTTCGTTTGTTCGTTTGTTCGTATGTCCGTTTGTTCGTTTGTTCGTTTGTTCGTTGGTTCGTTTGTTCGTTTGTTGGTCTGTTCGGTTGTTGGTTTGTTGGTTTGTTGGTTTGTTGGTTTGTTGGTTTGTTCTTTTGTTGGTTTGTTGGTTTGTCGGTTTGTTGGTTTGTTGGTTTGTTGGTTTGTTGGTTTGTTGGTTTGTTGGTTTCTGCGTTTGTTAATTTATTGGTTTGTTGGTTTGTTGGTTTGTTGGTTTGTTGGTTTGTTGGTTTGTTGGTTTGGTGGTTTGTTGGTTGGTTGGTTTGTTGGTTTGTTCGCTTGTTGGTTTGTTGGTTTGTTGGTTTGTTGGTTTGTTGGTTTGTTAGTTTGTTGGTTTGTTGGTTTATTGGTTTGTTTGTTTGTTGGTTTGTTGGTTTGTTGGTTTGTTGGTTTGTTGGTTTGTTGGTTTGTTGGTTTGTTGGTTTGTTGGTTTGTTAGTTTGTTAGTTAGTTGGTTTGTTGGTTTGTTGGTTTGATGGTTTGTTGGTTTGTTTGTTTGTTCGTTTGTTGGTTTGTCGGTTTGTTGGTTTGTTGGTTTGTTCGTTTGTTATTTTGTTGGTTTGTTCGTTTGTTGGTTTGTTGGCTTGTTGGTTTGTTCGTTTGTTGGTATGTAGGTTTGTTGGTTGATTGGTTTGTTGGTTTGTTGGTTTATTGGTTTGTTTTTTTTGTAGGTTTGTTGGTTTGTTGGTTTGTTGGTTTGTTGGTTTGTTGGTTTGTTGGTTTGTTGGTTTATTTGTTTGTTGTTTCTTGGTTTGTTGGTTTGTTGGTTTGTTGGTTTGTTGGTTTGTTGGTTTGTTGGTTTGTTGGTTTGTTGGTTTGTTGGTTTGTTGGTTTGTTGGTTTGTTGGTTTGTTGGTTTGTTGGTTTGTTGGTTTGTTGGTTTGTTGGTTTGTTGATTTGTTCGTTTGTTGGTTTGTTTGTTTGTTCGTTCGTTCGTTCGTTCGTTTGTTCGTTTGTTCGTTTGTTCGTTTATTCGTTTGTTCGTTTGTTCGTTTGTTCGTTTGTTCGTTTGTTCGTTTGTTCGTTTGTTCGTTTGTTCGTTTGTTCGTTTGTTCGTTTGTTCGTTTGTTCGTTTGTTCGTTTTTTTGTTTGTTCGTATGTTCGTTTGTTCGTTTGTTCGTTTGTTCGTTTGTTCGTTGGTTCGTTTGTTCGTTTGTTGGTCTGCTCGTTTGTTGGTTTGTTGGTTTGTTGGTTTGTTGGTTTGTTGGTTTGTTGGTTTGTTGGTTTGTTGGTTTGTTGGTTTGTTGGTTTAGTTGTTTGTTGGTTTGTTGGTTTGTTGGTTTGTTGGTTTAGTTGTTTGTTGATTTGTTGGTTTGTTGGTTTGTTGGTTTGTTGGTTTGTTGGTTCTTTGGTTTATTGGTTTGTGGGTTTGTTGGTTTGTTGGCTTGTTGGTTTGTTGGTTTGTTGGTTTATTGGTTTGTTGGTTTGTTGGTTTGTTGGTTTGTTGGTTTGTTGGTTTGTTGGTTTGTTAGTTTGTTGGTTTGTTGGTTTGTTGGTTTGTTGGTTCGTTCGTTTGTTAGTTTATTAGTTTGTTCGTTTGTTGGTTTGTTGGTTTGTTGGTTTGTTCGTTTGTTGGTTTGTTGGTTTGTTGGTTGGTTGGTTTGTTGGTTTGTTGGTTTGTGGGTTTGTTGGTTTGTTGGTTTGTTGGTTTGTTGGTTTATTGGTTTGTTGGTTTGTTGGTTTATTGGTTTCTTGGTTTGTTGGTTTGTTGGTTTGTTGGTTTGTTGCTTGGTTGGTTTGTTGGTTTGTTCGTTCGTTCCTTTGTTCGTTTGTTCGTTTGTTCGTTTGTTCGTTTGTTCGTTTGTTCGTTTGTTCGTTTGTTCGTTTGTTCGTTTGTTCGTTTGTTCGTTTGTTCGTTTGTTCGTTTGTTCGTTTGTTCGTTTGTTCGTTTGTTCGTTTGTTCGTTTGTTCGTTTGTTCGTTTGTTCGTATGTCCGTTTGTTCGTTTGTTCGTTTGTTCGTTGGTTCGTTTGTTCGTTTGTTGGTCTGTTCGGTTGTTGGTTTGTTGGTTTGTTGGTTTGTTGGTTTGTTGGTTTGTTCTTTTGTTGGTTTGTTGGTTTGTCGGTTTGTTGGTTTGTTGGTTTGTTGGTTTGTTGGTTTGTTGGTTTGTTGGTTTCTTCGTTTGTTAGTTTATTGGTTTGTTGGTTTATTGGTTTGTTGGTTTGTTGGTTTGTTGGTTTGTTGGTTTGTTGGTTTGGTGGTTTGTTGGTTGGTTGGTTTGTTGGTTTGTTCGCTTGTTGGTTTGTTGGTTTGTTGGTTTGTTGGTTTGTTGGTTTGTTGGTTTGTTGGTTTGTTGGTTTGTTAGTTTGTTGGTTTGTTGGTTTATTGGTTTGTTTGTTTGTTGGTTTGTTGGTTTGTTGGTTTGTTGGTTTGTTGGTTTGTTGGTTTGTTGGTTTGTTGGTTTGTTGGTTTGTTGGTTTGTTGGTTTGTTGGTTAGTTGGTTTGTTGGTTTGTTGGTTTGATGGTTTGTTGGTTTGTTGGTTTGTTCGTTTGTTGGTTTGTCGGTTTGTTGGTTTGTTGGTTTGTTCGTTTGTTATTTTGTTGGTTTGTTCGTTTGTTGGTTTGTTGGCTTGTTGGTTTGTTCGTTTGTTGGTATGTAGGTTTGTTGGTTGATTGATTTGTTGGTTTGTTGGTTTATTGGTTTGTTTTTTTTGTAGGTTTGTTGGTTTGTTGGTTTGTTGGTTTGTTGGTTTGTTGGTTTGTTTGATTGTTGGTTTGTTGGATTGTTGGTTTGTTTTTTTGTTGGTTTGTTGGTTTGTTGGTTTGTTGGTTTGTTGGTTTGTTGGTTTGTTGGTTTGTTGGTTTGTTGGTTTGTTGGTTTGTTGGTTTGTTGGTTTGTTGGTTTGTTAATTTGTTGGTTTGTTGGTTTTGGTTTGTTGGTTTGTTGTTTTGTTGGTTTGTTGGTTTGTTGGTTTGTTGGTTTGTTGGTTTGTTGGTTTGTTGGTTTGTTGGTTTGTTGGTTTGTTGGTTTGTTGGTTTGTTGGTTTGTTGGTTGGTTGGTTTGTTGGTTTGTTGGTTTGTTGGTTTGTTGGTTTGTTGGTTTATTGGTTTGTTGGTTTGTTGGTTTGTTGGTTTCTTGGTTTCTTGGTTTGTTGGTTTGTTGGTTTGTTGGTTTGTTGGTTTGTTGGTTTGTTGGTTTGTTGGTTTGTTGGTTTGTTGGTTTGTTAGTTTGTTGGTTTGTTGGTTTGTTGGTCCGTTGGTTTATTGGTTTGTTGGTTTGTTGGGTTGTTGGTTTGTTGGTTTGTTGGTTTGTTGGTTTGTTGGTTTGTTGGTTTGTTGGTTTGTTGATTTGTTCGTTTGTTGGTTTGTTGGTTTGTTGGTTTGTTGGTTTGTTGGTTTCTTGGTTTGTTGGTTTGTTGGTATGTTGGTTTATTTGTTTGTTGTTTTTTGGTTTGTTGGTTTGTTGGTTTGTTGGTTTGTTGGTTTGTTGGTTTGTTGGTTTCTTGGTTTGTTGGTTTGTTGGTTTTTTGGTTTGTTGGCTTGTTGGTTTGTTGGTTTGTTTGGTTTGTTGGTTTGTTGGTTTGTTGGTTTGTTGGTTTGTTGGTTTGTTGGTTTGTTGGTTTGTTTGTTTGTTGATTTGTTCGTTTGTTGGTTTGTTTGTTTGTTCGTTCGTTCGTTTGTTCGTTTGTTCGTTTGTTCGTTTGTTCGTTTGTTCGTTTGTTCGTTTGTTCGTTTGTTCGTTTGTTCGTTTGTTCGTTTGTTCGTTTGTTCGTTTGTTCGTTTGTTCGTTTGTTCGTATGTTCGTTTGTTCGTTTGTTCGTTTGTTCGTTGGTTCGTTTGTTCGTTTGTTGGTCTGTTCGTTTGTTGGTTTGTTGGTTTGTTGGTTTGTTGGTTTAGTTGTTTGTTGGTTTGTTGGTTTGTTGGTTTGTTGGTTTGTTGGTTTGTTGGTTTGTTGGTTTGTTGGTTTGTTGGTTTGTTGGTTTGTTGGTTTGTTGGTTTGTTGGTTTGTTGGTTTGTTGGTTTATTGGTTTGTGGGTTTGTTGG
Source organism: Atherix ibis (assembly GCA_958298945.1). Classification (NCBI taxonomy): domain Eukaryota; kingdom Metazoa; phylum Arthropoda; class Insecta; order Diptera; family Athericidae; genus Atherix; species Atherix ibis. The sequence goes on from OY282608.1 coordinate 103,246,289, forward strand.
TTTGTTGGCTTGTTGATTTGTTGGTTTGTTGGTTTGTTAGTTTGTTGGTTTGTTGGTTTGTTGGTTTGTTGGTTCGTTCGTTTGTTAGTTTATTGGTTTGTTCGTTTGTTGGTTTGTTGGTTTGTTGGTTTGTTCGTTTGTTGGTTTGTTCGTTTGTTGGTTTGTTGGTTTGTTGGTTTGTTGGTTTGTTGGTTTATGGGTTTGTTGGTTTGTTGGTTTGTTGGTTTGTTGGCTTATTGGTTCGTTGGTTTGTTGGTTTATTGGTTTCTTGGTTTGTTGGTTTGTTGGTTTGTTGGTTTGTTGGTTTGTTGGTTTGTTGGTTGGTTGGTTTGTTGGTTTGTTCGTTTGTTCGTTTGTTCGTTTGTTCGTTTGTTCGTTTGTTCGTTTGTTCGTTTGTTCGTTTGTTCGTTTGTTCGTTTGTTCGTTTGTTCGTTTGTTCGTTTGTTCGTTTGTTCGTTTGTTCGTTTGTCTCGTTTGTTCGTTTGTTCGTTTGTTCGTTTGTTCGTTTGTTCGTTTGTTCGTTTGTTCGTATGTCCGTTTGTTCGTTTGTTCGTTTGTTCGTTGGTTCGTTTGTTCGTTTGTTGGCCTGTTCGTTTGTTGATTTGTTGGTTTGTTGGTTTGTTGGTTTGTTGGTTTGTTGGTTTGTTCTTTTGTTGGTTTGTTGGTTTGTCGATTTGTTGGTTTGTTGGTTTGTTGGTTTGTTGGTTTGTTGGTTTCTTCGTTTGTTAGTTTATTGGTTTGTTGGTTTGTTGGTTTGTTGGTTTGTTGGTTTGTTGGTTTGTTGGTTTGTTGGTTTGTTGGTTTGTTGGTTGGTTGGTTTGTTGGTTTGTTGGTTTGTTGGTTGGTTGGTTTGTTGGTTTGTTCGTTTGTTCGTTTGTTCGTTTGTTCGTTTGTTCGTTTGTTCGTTTGTTCGTTTGTTCGTTTGTTCGTTTGTTCGTTTGTTCGTTTGTTCGTTTGTTCGTTTGTTCGTTTGTTCGTTTGTCTCGTTTGTTCGTTTGTTCGTTTGTTCGTTTGTTCGTTTGTTCGTTTGTTCGTTTGTTCGTATGTCCGTTTGTTCGTTTGTTCGTTTGTTCGTTGGTTCGTTTGTTCGTTTGTTGGCCTGTTCGTTTGTTGATTTGTTGGTTTGTTGGTTTGTTGGTTTGTTGGTTTGTTGGTTTGTTCTTTTGTTGGTTTGTTGGTTTGTCGATTTGTTGGTTTGTTGGTTTGTTGGTTTGTTGGTTTGTTGGTTTCTTCGTTTGTTAGTTTATTGGTTTGTTGGTTTGTTGGTTTGTTGGTTTGTTGGTTTGTTGGTTTGTTGGTTTGTTGGTTTGTTGGTTTGTTGGTTTGTTGGTTTGTTGGTTGGTTGGTTTGTTGGTTTGTTCGCTTGTTGGTTTGTTGGTTTGTTGGTTTGTTCGGTTGTTGGTTTGTCGGTTTGTTGGCTTGTTCGTTTGTTGTTTTGTTGGTTTGTTCGTTTGTTGGTTTGTTGGTTTGTTGGTTTGTTCGTTTGTTGGTATGTAGGTTTGTTGGTTGATTGGTTTGTTGGTTTGTTGGTTTGTTGGTTTGTTTTTTTTGTAGGTTTATTGGTTTGTTGGTTTGTTTTTTTGTTGGTTTGTTGGTTTGTTGGTTTGTTGGTTTGTTGGTTTGTTGGTTTGTTGGTTTGTTGGTTTGTTGGTTTGTTGGTTTGTTGGTTTGTTGGTTTGTTGCTTTGTTGGTTTGTTGGTTTGTTGGTTTGTTGGTTTATTGGTTTGTTGGTTTGTTGGTTTGTTGGTTTGTTTTTTTGTTGGTTTGTTGGTTTGTTGGTTTGTTGGTTTGTTGGTTTGTTGGTTTGTTGGTTTGTTGGTTTGTTAGTTTGTTGGTTTGTTGGTTTGTTGGTTTGTTGGTTTGTTGGTTTGTTGGTTTGTTGTTTTGTTGGTTTGTTGGTTTGTTGGTTTGTTGGTTTGTAAATTTGTTGGTTTGTTGGTTTGTTGGTTTGTTGGTTTGTTGGTTTGTTGGTTTGTTGGTTTGTTGGTTTGTTGGTTTGTTGGTTTGTTGGTTTGTTGGTTTGTTGGTTTGTTGGTTTGTTGGTTTGTTGGTTTGTTGGTTTGTTGGTTTGTTGGTTTGTTGGTTTGCTGGTTTGTTGGTTGGTTGGTTGGTTGGTTTGTTGGTTTGTTGGTTTGTTGGTTTGTTGGTTTGTCGGTTTGTTAGTTTGTTGGTTTGTTGGTTTATTGGTTTGTTGGTTTGTTGGTTTCTTGGTTTCTTGGTTTCTTGGTTTCTTGGTTTCTTGGTTTGTTGGTTTGTTGGTTTGTTGGTTTGTTGGTTTGTTGGTTGGTTGATTTGTTGGCTTGTTAGTTTGTTGGTTTGTTGGTTTGTTGGTTTGTTGGTTTGTTGGTTTGTTGGTTTGTTGGTTTGTTGGTTTGTTGGTTTGTTGGTTTGTTGGTTTGTTGGTTTGTTGGTTTGTTGGCTTGTTGGTTTGTTGGTTTGTTCGTTTGTTGGATTGTTGGTTTGTTGGTTTGTTGGTTTGTTTGTTTGTTGTTTTGTTGGTTTGTTGGTTTGTTGGTTTATTGGTTTGTTGGTTTGTTGGTTTGTTGGTTTGTTGGTTTGTTGGCTTGTTGGTTTGTTGGTTTGTTGGTTTGTTCGTTTGTTGGTTTGTTGGTTTGTTCGTTTGTTAGTTTGTTGGTTTGTTGGTTTGTTGGTTTGTTGGTTTGTTGGTTTGTTGGTTTGTTGGTTTGTTGGTTTGTTGGTTTGTTGTTTGTTGGTTTGTTGGTTTGTTGGTTTGTTGGTTTGTTGGTTTGTTGGTTTTTTGGTTTGTTGGTTTGTTTGTTTGTTGGTTTGTTAATTTGTTGGTTTGTTGGTTTGTTGGTTTGTTGGTTTGTTGGTTTGTTGGTTTGTTGGTTTGTTGGTTTGTTGGTTTGTTGGTTTGTTGGTTTGTTGGTTTGTTGGTTTGTTGGTTTGTTGGTTTGTTGGTTTGTTGGTTTATTTGTTTGTTGTTTTTTGGGTTGTTGGTTTGTTGGTTTGTTGGTTTCTTGGTTTGTTGGTTTCTTGGTTTGTTGGTTTGTTGGTTTGTTGGTTTGTTGGTTTGTTGGTTTGTTGGTTTCTTGGTTTGTTGGTTTGTTGGTTTGTTGGTTTATTTGTTTGTTGTTTTTTGGTTTGTTGGTTTGTTGGTTTGTTGGTTTCTTGGTTTGTTGGTTTGTTGGTTTGTTGGTTTATTGGTTTGTTGGTTTGTTGGTTTGTTGGTTTGTTGGTTTGTTGGTTTGTTGGTTTGTTGATTTGTTCGTTTGTTGGTTTGTTTGTTTGTTCGTTCGTTCGTTTGTTCGTTTGTTGGTTTGTTCGTTTGTTGGTTTGTTCGTTTGTTGGTTGGTTGGTTTGTTGGTTTGTTGGTTTGTTGGTTTGTTGGTTTATGGGTTTGTTGGTTTGTTGGTTTGTTGGTTTGTTGGTTTATTGGTTTATTGGTTCGTTGGTTTGTTGGTTTATTGGTTTCTTGGTTTGTTGGTTTGTTGGTTTGTTGGTTTGTTGGTTTGTTGGTTTGTTGGTTTGTTGGTTTGTTGGTTGGTTGGTTTGTTGGTTTGTTCGTTCGTTCGTTTGTTCGTTTGTTCGTTTGTTCGTTTGTTCGTTTGTTCGTTTGTTCGTTTGTTCGTTTGTTCGTTTGTTCGTTTGTTCGTTTGTTCGTTTGTTCGTTTGTTCGTTTGTTCGTTTGTTCGTTTGTTCGTTTGTTCGTTTGTTCGTTTGTTCGTTTGTTCGTTTGTTCGTTTGTTCGTTTGTTCGTTTGTTCGTTTGTTCGTTTGTTCGTTTGTTCGTTTGTTCGTTTGTTCGTTTGTTCGTTTGTTCGTTTGTTCGTTTGTTCGTTTGTTCGTATGTCCGTTTGTTCGTTTGTTCGTTTGTTCGTTGGTTCGTTTGTTCGTTTGTTGGTCTGTTCGTTTGTTGATTTGTTGGTTTGTTGGTTTGTTGGTTTGTTGGTTTGTTGGTTTGTTCTTTTGTTGGTTTGTTGGTTTGTCGATTTGTTGGTTTGTTGGTTTGTTGGTTTCTTGGTTTGTTGGTTTCTTCGTATGTTAGTTTATTGGTTTGTTGGTTTGTTGGTTTGTTGGTTTGTTGGTTTGTTGGTTTGTTGGTTTGTTGGTTAATTGGTTTGTTGGTTTGTTCGCTTGTTGGTTTGTTGGTTTGTTGGTTTGTTCGGTTGTTGGTTTGTCGGTTTGTTGGCTTGTTCGTTTGTTCGTTTGTTGTTTTGTTGGTTTTTTCGTTTGTTGGTTTGTTGGTTTGTTGGTTTGTTCGTTTGTTGGTATGTAGGTTTGTTGGTTGATTGGTTTGTTGGTTTGTTGGTTTGTTGGTTTGTTTTTTTTGTAGGTTTATTGGTTTGTTGGTTTGTTGGTTTGTTGGTTTGTTGGTTTGTTTTTTTGTTGGTTTGTTGGTTTGTTGGTTTGTTGGTTTGTTAGTTTGTTGGTTTGTTGGTTTGTTGGTTTGTTGGTTTGTTGGTTTGTTGGTTTGTTGGTTTGTTGGTTTGTTGCTTTGTTGGTTTGTTGGTTTGTTGGTTTGTTGGTTTATTGGTTTGTTGGTTTGTTGGTTTGTTGGTTTGTTTTTTTGTTGGTTTGTTGGTTTGTTGGTTTGTTGGTTTGTTGGTTTGTTGGTTTGTTGGTTTGTTGGTTTGTTGGTTTGTTGGTTTGTTGGTTTGTTGGTTTGTTGGTTTGTTGGTTTGTTGCTTTGTTGGTTTGTTGGTTTGTTGGTTTGTTGGTTTGTTAATTTGTTGGTTTGTTGGTTTGTTGGTTTGTTGGTTTGTTGGTTTGTTGGTTTGTTGGTTTGTTGGTTTGTTGGTTTGTTGGTTTGTTGGTTTGTTGGTTTGTTGGTTTGTTGGTTTGTTGGTTGGTTGGTTGGTTGGGTTGTTGGTTTGTTGGTTTGTTGGTTTGTTGGTTTGTCGGTTTGTTAGTTTGTTGGTTTGTTGGTTTATTGGTTTGTTGGTTTGTTGGTTTCTTGGTTTCTTGGTTTCTTGGTGTGTTGGTTTGTTGGTTTGTTGGTTTGTTGGTTTGTTGGTTTGTTGGTTTGTTGGTTTGTTGGTTTGTTGGTTTGTTGGTTTGTTGGCTTGTTGGTTTGTTGGTTTGTTGGTTTATTTGTTTGTTGGTTTGTTGGTTTGTTCGTTTGTTAGTTTGTTGGTTTGTTGGTTTGTTGGTTTGTTGGTTTATTGGTTTGTTGGTTTTTTGGTTTCTTGGTTTCTTGGTTTCTTGGTTTATTGGTTTGTTCGTTTGTTGGATTGTTGGTTTGTTGGTTTGTTGGTTTGTTGGTTTGTTGGTTTGTTGGTTTGTTGGTTTGTTGGTTTGTTGGTTTGTTGGTTTGTTGGTTTGTTGGTTTGTTGGTTTGTTGGCTTGTTGGTTTGTTGGTTTGTTGGTTTGTTCGTTTGTTGGTTTGTTGGTTTGTTCGTTTGTTAGTTTGTTGGTTTGTTGGTTTGTTGGTTTGTTGGTTTGTTGGTTTGTTGGTTTGTTGGTTTGTTGGTTTGTTGATTTGTTGGTTTGTTGGTTTGTTGGTTTGTTGGTTTGTTGGTTTGTTGGTTTATTGGTTTATTGGTTTGTTGGTTTGTTGGTTTCTTGGTTTCTTGGTTTCTTGGTTTATTGGTTTGTTCGTTTGTTGGATTGTTGGTTTGTTGGTTTGTTGGTTTGTTTGTTTGTTGGTTTGTTGGTTTGTTGGTTTGTTGGTTTGTTGGTTTGTTCGTTTGTTGGTTTGTTGGTTTGTTCGTTTGTTAGTTTGTTGGTTTGTTGGTTTGTTGGTTTGTTGGTTTGTTGGTTTGTTGGTTTGTTGGTTTGTTGGTTTGTTGGTTTATTGGTTTGTTGGTTTGTTGGTTTGTTGGTTTGTTGGTTTGTTGGTTTGTTGGTTTGTTGGTTTTTTGGTTTGTTAGTTTGTCGGTTTGTTAATTTGTTGGTTTGTTGGTTTGTTGGTTTGTTGGTTTGTTGGTTTGTTGGTTTGTTGGTTTGTTGGTTTGTTGGTTTGTTGGTTTGTTGGTTTGTTGGTTTATTTGTTTGTTGTTTTTTGGGTTGTTGGTTTGTTGGTTTGTTGGTTTCTTGGTTTGTTGGTTTCTTGGTTTGTTGGTTTGTTGGTTTGTTGGTTTGTTGGTTTGTTGGTTTGTTGGTTTCTTGGTTTGTTGGTTTGTTGGTTTGTTGGTTTGTTGGTTTATTTGTTTGTTGTTTTTTGGTTTGTTGGTTTGTTGGTTTGTTGGTTTCTTGGTTTGTTGGTTTGTTGGTTTGTTGGTTTATTGGTTTGTTGGTTTGTTGGTTTGTTGGTTTGTTGGTTTGTTGGTTTGTTGGTTTGTTGGTTTGTTGATTTGTTCGTTTGTTGGTTTGTTTGTTTGTTCGTTCGTTCGTTTGTTCGTTTGTTCGTTTGTTCGTTTGTTCGTTTGTTCGTTTGTTCGTTTGTTTGTTTGTTCGTTTGTTCATTTGTTCGTTTGTTCGTTTGTTCGTTTGTTCGTTTGTTCGTTTGTTCGTTTGTTCGTTTGTTCGTTTGTTCCTTTGTTCGTTTGTTCGTTTGTTCGTTTGTTCGTTTGTTCGTTTGTTCGTTTGTTCGTTTGTTCGTTTGTTCGTTTGTTCGTTTGTTCGTTTGTTCGTTTGTTGGTTTGTTCGTTTGTTCGTTTGTTCGTTTGTTCGTTTGTTCGTTTGTTCGTTTGTTCGTTTGTTCGTTTGTTCGTTTGTTCGTTTGTTCGTTTGTTCGTTTGTTCGTTTGTTCGTTTGTTCGTTTGTTCGTTTGTTCGTTTGTTCGTTTGTTCGTTTGTTCGTTTGTTCGTTTGTTTGTTTGTTCGTTTGTTCGTTTGTTCGTTTGTTCGTTTGTTCGTTTGTTCGTTTGTTCGTTTGTTCGTTTGTTCGTTTGTTCGTTTGTTCGTTTGTTCGTTTGTTCGTTTGTTCGTTTGTTCTTTTGTTTGTTTGTTGGTCTGTTCGTTTGTTGGTTTGTTGGTTTGTTGGTTTGTTGGTTTGTTGGTTTGTTGGTTTGTTGGTTTGTTGAATTGTTGGTTTGTTGGTTTGTTGGTTTAGTTGTTCGTTGGTTTGTTGGTTTGTTGGTTTGTTGATTTGTTGGTTTGTAGGTTTATTGGTTTGTGGGTTTGTTGGTTTGTTGGCTTGTTGGTTTGTTGGTTTGTTGGTTTGTTGGTTTGTTGGTTTGTTGGTTTGTTGGTTTGTTGGTTCGTTCGTTTGTTAGTTTATTGGTTTGTTGGTTTGTTCGTTTGTTGGTTTGTTGGTTTGTTGGTTGGTTGGTTTGTTGGTTTGTTGGTTTGTTGGTTTGTTCGTTTATTAGTTTATTGGTTTGTTGGTTTGTTGGTTTGTTGGTTTGTTGGTTTGTTGGTTTGTTGGTTTGTTGGTTGGTTGGTTTGTTGGTTTGTTCGCTTGTTGGTTTGTTGGTTTGTTGGTTTGTTCGGTTGTTGGTTTGTCGGTTTGTTGGCTTGTTCGTTTGTTCGTTTGTTGTTTTGTTGGTTTGTTCGTTTGTTGTTTTGTTGGTTTGTTGGTTTGTTCGTTTGTTGGTATGTAGGTTTGTTGGTTGATTGGTTTGTTGGTTTGTTGGTTTGTTGGTTTGTTTTTTTTGTAGGTTTATTGGTTTGTTGGTTTGTTGGTTTGTTGGTTTGTTTTTTTGTTGGTTTGTTGGTTTGTTGGTTTGTTGGTTTGTTGGTTTGTTGGTTTGTTGGTTTGTTGGTTTGTTGGTTTGTTGGTTTGTTGGTTTGTTGCTTTGTTGGTTTGTTGGTTTGTTGGTTTGTTGGTTTATTGGTTTGTTGGTTTGTTGGTTTGTTGGTTTGTTGGTTTGTTTTTTTGTTGGTTTGTTGGTTTGTTGGTTTGTTGGTTTGTTGGTTTGTTGGTTTGTTGGTTTGTTGGTTTGTTGGTTTGTTGGTTTGTTGGTTTGTTGGTTTGTTGGTTTGTTGCTTTGTTGGTTTGTTGGTTTGTTGGTTTGTTGGTTTGTTGGTTTGTTGGTTTGTTAATTTGTTGGTTTGTTGGTTTGTTGGTTTGCTGGTTTGTTGGTTTGTTGGTTTGTTGGTTTGTTGGTTTGTTGGTTTGTTGGTTTGTTGGTTTGTTGGTTTGTTGGTTTGTTGGTTTGTTGGTTTGTTGGTTTGTTGGTTTGTTGGTTTGTTGGTTGGTTGGTTGGTTGGTTTGTTGGTTTGTTGGTTTGTTGGTTTGTTGGTTTGTCGGTTTGTTAGTTTGTTGGTTTGTTGGTTTATTGGTTTGTTGGTTTGTTGGTTTCTTGGTTTCTTGGTTTCTTGGTTTGTTGGTTTGTTGGTTTGATGGTTTGTTGGTTTGTTGGTTTGTTGGTTTGTTGGTTGGTTGGTTTGTTGGTTTGTTGGTTTGTTGGTTTGTTGGTTTGTTGGTTTGTTGGTTTGTTGGTTTGTTGGTTTGTTGGTTTGTTGGCTTGTTGGTTTGTTGGTTTGTTGGTTTGTTGGTTTATTTGTTTGTTGGTTTGTTCGTTTGTTAGTTTGTTGGTTTGTTGGTTTGTTGGTTTGTTGGTTTGTTGGTTTATTGGTTTGTTGGTTTTTTGGTTTCTTGGTTTCTTGGTTTCTTGGTTTATTGGTTTGTTCGTTTGTTGGATTGTTGGTTTGTTGGTTTGTTGGTTTGCTTGTTTGTTGGCTTGTTGGTTTGTTGGTTTGTTGGTTTGTTGGTTTGTTGGTTTGTTGGTTTGTTGGTTTGTTGGCTTGTTGGTTTGTTGGTTTGTTGGTTTGTTCGTTTGTTGGTTTGTTCGTTTGTTCGTTTGTTAGTTTGTTGGTTTGTTGGTTTGTTGGTTTGTTGGTTTGTTGGTTTGTTGGTTTGTTGGTTTGTTGGTTTGTTGGTTTGTTGGTTTGTTGGTTTGTTGATTTGTTGGTTTGTTGGTTTGTTGGTTTGTTGGTTTGTTGGTTTGTTGGTTTGTTGGTTTATTGGTTTGTTGGTTTGTTGGTTTCTTGGTTTCTTGGTTTCTTGGTTTATTGGTTTGTTCGTTTGTTGGATTGTTGGTTTGTTGGTTTGTTGGTTTGTTTGTTTGTTGGTTTGTTGGTTTGTTGGTTTGTTGGTTTGTTGGTTTGTTGGTTTGTTCGTTTGTTGGTTTGTTGGTTTGTTCGTTTGTTAGTTTGTTGGTTTGTTGGTTTGTTGGTTTGTTGGTTTGTTGGTTTGTTGGTTTGTTGGTTTGTTGGTTTGTTGGTTTGTTGGTTTGTTGGTTTGTTGGTTTGTTGGTTTGTTGGTTTGTTGGTTTGTTGGTTTGTTGGTTTGTTGGTTTTTTGGTTTGTTAGTTTGTCGGTTTGTTAATTTGTTGGTTTGTTGGTTTGTTGGTTTGTTGGTTTGTTGGTTTGTTGGTTTGTTGGTTTGTTGGTTTGTTGGTTTGTTGGTTTGTTGGTTTGTTGGTTTGTTGGTTTATTTCTTTGTTGTTTTTTGGGTTGTTGGTTTGTTGGTTTGTTGGTTTCTTGGTTTGTTGGTTTCTTCGTTTGTTGGTTTGTTGGTTTGTTGGTTTGTTGGTTTGTTGGTTTGTTGGTTTCTTGGTTTGTTGGTTTATTGGTTTGTTGGTTTATTTGTTTGTTGTTTTTTGGTTTGTTGGTTTGTTGGTTTGTTGGTTTCTTGGTTTGTTGGTTTGTTGGTTTGTTGGTTTATTGGTTTGTTGGTTTGTTGGTTTGTTGGTTTGTTGGTTTGTTGGTTTGTTGGTTTGTTGGTTTGTTGATTTGTTCGTTTGTTGGTTTGTTTGTTTGTTCGTTCGTTCGTTTGTTCGTTTGTTCGTTTGTTCGTTTGTTCGTTTGTTCGTTTGTTTGTTTGTTCGTTTGTTCATTTGTTCGTTTGTTCGTTTGTTCGTTTGTTCGTTTGTTCGTTTGTTCGTTTGTTCGTTTGTTCGTTTGTTCGTTTGTTCGTTTGTTCGTTTGTTCGTTTGTTCGTTTGTTCGTTTGTTCCTTTGTTCGTTTGTTCGTTTGTTCGTTTGTTCGTTTGTTCGTTTGTTCGTTTGTTCGTTTGTTCGTTTGTTCGTTTGTTCGTTTGTTCGTTTGTTCGTTTGTTCGTTTGTTCGTTTGTTCGTTTGTTCGTTTGTTCGTTTGTTCGTTTGTTCGTTTGTTCATTTGTTCGTTTGTTCGTTTGTTCGTTTGTTCGTTTGTTCGTTTGTTCGTTTGTTCGTTTGTTCGTTTGTTCGTTTGTTCGTTTGTTCGTTTGTTCGTTTGTTCGTTTGTTCGTTTGTTCGTTTGTTCGTTTGTTCGTTTGTTCGTTTGTTCGTTTGTTCGTTTGTTCGTTTGTTCGTTTGTTCGTTTGTTCGTTTGTTCGTTTGTTCGTTTGTTCGTTTGTTCGTTTGTTCGTTTGTTCGTTTGTTCGTTTGTTCGTTTGTTCGTTTGTTCGTTTGTTCGTTTGTTCGTTTGTTCTTTTGTTTGTTTGTTGGTCTGTTCGTTTGTTGGTTTGTTGGTTTGTTGGTTTGTTGGTTTGTTGGTTTGTTGGTTTGTTGGTTTGTTGGTTTTTTGAATTGTTGGTTTGTTGGTTTGTTGGTTTAGTTGTTCGTTGGTTTGTTGGTTTGTTGGTTTGTTGATTTGTTGGTTTGTAGGTTTATTGGTTTGTGGGTTTGTTGGTTTGTTGGCTTGTTGGTTTGTTGGTTTGTTGGTTTGTTGGTTTGTTGGTTTGTTGGTTTGTTGGTTTGTTGGTTCGTTCGTTTGTTAGTTTATTGGTTTGTTGGTTTGTTCGTTTGTTGGTTTGTTGGTTTGTTGGTTGGTTGGTTTGTTGGTTTGTTGGTTTGTTGGTTTGTTCGTTTGTTATTTTGTTGGTTTGTTGGTTTGTTCTTTTGTTGGTTTGTTGGTTTGTCGGGTAGTTGGTTTGTTGGTTTGTTGGTTTGTTGGTTTCTTTGTTTGTTAGTTTATTGGTTTGTTGGTTTGTTAGTTTGTTGGCTTGTTGGTTTGTTGGTTTGATGGTTTGTTGGTTTGTTGGTTTGTTGGTTTGTTGGTTTGTTGGTTTGTTGGTTTGTTGGTTTGTTAGTTTGTTGGTTTGTTGGTTTGTTGGTTTGTTGGTTTGTTGGTTTGTTGGTTTGTTGGTTTGTTGGTTTGTTGGTTTGTTGGTTTGTTGGTTTGTCGGTTTCTTGGTTTCTTGGTTTGTTGGTTTGTTGGTTTGTTAGTTTGTTGGTTTGTTGGTTTGTTGGTTGGTTGGTTTGTTGGTTTGTTCGCTTGTTGGTTTGTTGGTTTGTTGGTTTGTTGGTTTGTTGGTTTGTTGGTTTGTTGGTTTGTTAATTTGTTGGTTTGTTGGTTTGTTCGTTTGTTGGTTTGTTGGTTTGTTGGTTTGTTGGTTTGTTGGTTTGTTGTTTTGTTGGTCGGTTGGTTTGTTGGTTTGTTGGTTTGTTGGTTTGTTGGTTTGTTGGTTTGTTGGTTTATTGGTTTGTTGGTTTGTTGGTTTCTTGGTTTCTTGGTTTCTTGGTTTGTTGGTTTGTTGGTTTGTTGGTTTGTTCGTTTGTTGGTTGGTTGGTTTGTTGGTTTGTTGGTTTATTAGTTTGTTGGTTTGTTGGTTTGTTGGTTTCTTGGTTTCTTGGTTTGTTGATTTGTTCGTTTGTTGGTTTGTTTGTTTGTTCGTTCGTTCGTTTGTTCGTTTGTTCGTTTGTTCGTTTGTTCGTTTGTTCGTTTGTTCGTTTGTTCGTTTGTTCGTTTGTTCGTTTGTTCGTTTGTTCGTTTGTTCGTTTGTTCGTTTGTTCGTTTGTTCGTTTGTTCGTTTGTTCGTTTGTTCGTTTGTTCGTTTGTTCGTTTGTTCGTTTGTTCGTTTGTTCGTTTGTTCGTTTGTTCGTTTGTTCGTTTGTTCGTTTGTTCGTTTGTTCGTTTGTTGGTTTGTTCGTTTGTTCGTTTGTTCGTTTGTTCGTTTGTTCGTTTGTTCGTTTGTTCGTTTGTTCGTTTGGTCGTTTGTTCGTTTGTTCGTTTGTTCGTTTGTTCGTTTGTTCGTTTGTTCGTTTGTTCGTTTGTTCGTTTGTTCGTTTGTTCGTTTGTTCGTTTGTTCGTTTGTTCGTTTGTTCGTTTGTTCGTTTGTTCGTTTGTTCGTTTGTTCGTTTGTTCGTTGGTTTGTTTGTTCGTTTGTTCGTTTGTTCGTTTGTTCGTTTGTTCGTTTGTTCGTTTGTTCGTTTGTTCGTTTGTTCGTTTGCTCGTTTGTTCGTTTGTTCGTTTGTTCGTTTGTTCGTTTGTTCGTTTGTTCGTTTGTTCGTTTGTTCGTTTGTTCTTTTGTTCGTTTGTTGGTCTGTTCGTTTGTTGGTTTGTTGGTTTGTTGGTTTGTTGGTGTGTTGGTTTGTTGGTTTGTTGGTTTAGTTATTTGTTGGTTTGTTGGTTTGTTGGTTTGTTGGTTTGTTGGTTTGTTGGTTTGTTGGTTTATTGGTTTATGGGTTTGTTGGTTTGTTGGCTTGTTGGTTTGTTGGTTTGTTGGTTTGTTGGTTTGTTGGTTTGTTGGTTTGTTGGTTTGTTGGTTTGTTGGTTCGCTCGTTTGTTAGTTTATTGGTTTGTTCGTTTGTTGGTTTGTTGGTTTGTTGGCTTGTTCGTTTGTTGGTTTGTTGGTTTGTTGGTTGGTTGGTTTGTTGGTTTGTTCGTTTGTTATTTTGTTTGTTTGTTGGTTTGTTCTTTTGTTGGTTTGTTGGTTTGTTGGTTTGTCGGTTTGTTGGTTTGTTGGTTTGTTGGTTTGTTGGTTTGTTGGTTTCTTCGTTTGTTAGTTTATTGGTTTGTTGGTTTGTTAGTTTGTTGGCTTGTTGGTTTGTTGGTTTGATGGTTTGTTGGTTTGTTGGTTTGTTGGTTTGTTGGTTTGTTGGTTTGTTGGTTTGTTGGTTTGTTGGTTTGTTGGTTTGTTGGTTTGTTGTTTTGTTGGTTTGTTGGTTTGTTGGTTTGTTGGTTTGTTGGTTTGTTGGTTTGTTGGTTTGTTGGTTTGTTGGTTTGTTGGTTTGTTGGTTTGTTGGTTTGTTGGTTTGTCGGTTTCTTGGTTTGTTGGTTTGTTGGTTTGTTGGTTTGTTGGTTTGTTGGTTTGTTGGTTGGTTGGTTTGTTGGTTTGTTCGCTTGTTGGTTTGTTGGTTTGTTGGTTTGTTCGTTTGTTGGTTTGTTGGTTTGTTGGTTTGTTTGTTTGTTGGTTTGTTCGTTTGTTGTTTTGTTGGTTTGTTCGTTTGTTGGTTTGTTGGTTTGTTGGTTTCCTCGTTTGTTGGTATGTTGGTTTGTTGGTTGATTGGTTTGTTGGTTTGTTGGTTTGTTGGTTTGTTGGTTTGTTTTTTTTGTAGGTTTGTTGGTTTGTTGGTTTGTTGGTTTGTTGGTTTGTTGGTTTGTTGGTTTGTTGGTTTGTTTTTTTGTTGGTTTATTGGTTTGTTGGTTTGTTGGTTTGTTGGGTTGTTGGTTTGTTGGTTTGTTGGTTTGTTGGTTTGTTGGTTTGTTAGTTTGTTGGTTTGTTGGTTTGTTGGTTTGTTGGTTTGTTGGTTTGTTGGTTTGTTAATTTGTTGGTTTGTTGGTTTGTTGGTTTGTTGGTTTGTTGTTTTGTTGGTTTGTTGGTTTGTTGGTTTGTTGGTTTGTCGGTTTGTTGGTTTGTTGGTTTGTTGGTTTGTTGGTTTGTTGGTTTGTTGGTTTGTTGGTTTGTTGGTTTGTTGGTTTGTTGGTTTGTTGGTTTGTTGGTTGGTTGGTTTGTTGGTTTGTTGGTTTGTTGGTTTGTTGGTTTGTTGGTTTGTTGGTTTGTTGGTTTGTTGGTTTATTGGTTTGTTGGTTTGTTGGTTTGTTGGTTTCTTGTTTTCTTGGTTTGTTGGTTTGTTGGTTTGTTGGTTTGTTGGTTTGTTGGTTGGTTGGTTTGTTGGTTTGTTAGTTTGTTGGTTTGTTGGTTTGTTGGTTTGTTGATTTGTTGGTTTGTTGGTTTGTTGGTTTGTTGGTTTGTTGGTTTGTTGGTTTGATGGTTTGTTGGTTGGTTGGTCTGTTGGTTTGTTGGCTTGTTGGTTTGTTGGATTGTTCGTTTGTTAGTTTGTTGGTTTGTTGGTTTGTTGGTTTGTTGGTTTGTTGGCCTGTTGGTTTGTCGGTTTGTTGGTTTGTTGGTTTGTTGGTTTGTTGGTTTGTTAGTTTGTTGGCTTGTTGGTTTGTTGGTTTGTCGGTTTGTTCGTTTGTTGGTTGGTTGGTTTGTTGGTTTGTTGGTTTGTTGGTTTATTGGTTTGTTGGTTTGTTGGTTTGTTTGTTTGTTGATTTGTTCGTTTGTTGGTTTGTTTGTTTATTCGTTCGTTCGTTTGTTCGTTTGTTGGTTTGTTGGTTTGTTGGTTTGTTGGTTTGTTGGTTTGTTCGTTTGTTCGTTTGTTCGTTTGTTCGTTTGTTCGTTTGTTCGTTTGTTCGTTTGTTCGTTTGTTCGTTTGTTCGTTTGTTCGTTTGTTCGTTTGTTCGTTTGTTCGTTTGTTCGTTTGTTCGTTTGTTGGTTTGTTGGTTTGTTGGTTTGTTGGTTTGTTGGTTTAGTTGTTTGTTGGTTTGTTGGTTTGTTGGTTTATTGGTTTGTGCGTTTGTTGGTTTGTTGGTTTGTTGGCTTGTTGGTTTGTTGGGTTGTTGGTTTGTTGGTTTGTTGGTTTGTTGGTTTGTTGGTTTGTTGGTTTGTTGGTTTGTTGGCTTGTTGGTTTGTTGGTTTGTTGGTTTGTTGGTTTGTTGGTTTGTTGGTTTGTTGGTTTGTCGGTTTCTTGGTTTGTTGGTTTGTTGGTTTGTTGGTTTGTTGGTTTGTTGGTTTGTTGGTTGGTTGGTTTGTTGGTTTGTTCGCTTGTTGGTTTGTTGGTTTGTTGGTTTGTTCGTTTGTTGGTTTGTTGGTTTGTCGGTTTGTTTGTTTGTTGGTTTGTTCGTTTGTTGTTTTGTTGGTTTGTTGGTTTGTTGGTTTGTTGGTTTGTTGGTTTGTTGGTTTGTTGGTTTGTTGTATTGTTGGTTTGTTGGTTTGTTGGTTTATTGGTTTGTTCGTTTGTTGGTTTGTTGGTTCGTTGGTTAGTTCGTTTGTTGGTTTGTTGGTTTGTTGGTTGGTTGGTTTGTTGGTTTGTTGGTTTGTTGGTTTGTTGGTTTGTTGATTTGTTCGTTTGTTGGTTTGTCGGTTTGTTGATTTGTTGGTTTGTTCGTTTGTTGTTTTGTTGGTTTGTTCATTTGTTGGTTTGTTGGTTTGTTGGTTTGTTCGTTTGTTGGTATGTTGGTTTGTTGGTTGATTGGTTTGTTAGTTTGTTGGGGTGTTGGTTTGTTGGTTTGTTGGTTTTTTTTTGTAGGTTTGTTGGTTTGTTGGTTTGTTCGTTTGTTCGTTTGTTGGTTTGTTGGTTTGTTGGTTTGTTAGTTTGTTGGTTTGTTGGTTTGTTGGTTTGTGGGTTTGTTGGTTTGTTAGTTTGTTGGTTTGTTGGTTTGTTGGTTTGTTGGTTTGTTGGTTTGTTGGTTTGTTGGTTTGTTGGTTTGTTGGTTTGTTGGTTTGTTGGTTTGTTGGTTTGTTGGTTTGTTGGTTTGTTGGTTTGTTGGTTTGTTGGTTTGTTGGTTTGTTGGTTTGTTAGCTTATTTGTTTGTTGGTTTGTTGGTTTGTTGGTTTAGTTGTTTGTTGGTTTGTTGGTTTGTTGGTTTATTGGTTTGTGGGTTTGTTGGTTTGTTAGTTTGTCGGTTTGTTGGTTTGTCGGTTTGTTTGTTTGTTGGTTTGTTGGTTTCGTCGTTTGTTAGTTTGTTAGTTTATTGGTTTGTTGGTTTGTTGGCTTGTTGGTTTGTTGGTTTGTTGGTTTGTTGGTTTGTTGGTTTGTTGGTTTGTTGGTTTGTTGGTTTGTTGGCTTGTTGGTTTGTTGGTTTGTTGGTTTGTTGGTTTGTTGGTTTGTTGGTTTGTTGGTTTGTTGGTTTGTCGGTTTCTTGGTTTGTTGGTTTGTTGGTTTGTTGGTTTGTTGGTTTGTTGGTTTGTTGGTTGGTTGGTTTGTTGGTTTGTTCGCTTGTTGGTTTGTTGGTTTGTTGGTTTGTTCGTTTGTTGGTTTGTTGGTTTGTCGGTTTGTTTGTTTGTTGGTTTGTTCGTTTGTTGTTTTGTTGGTTTGTTGGTTTGTTGGTTTGTTGGTTTGTTGGTTTGTTGGTTTGTTGGTTTGTTGGTTTGTTGTATTGTTGATTTGTTGGTTTGTTGGTTTATTGGTTTGTTCGTTTGTTGGTTTGTTGGTTCGTTGGTTAGTTCGTTTGTTGGTTTGTTGGTTTGTTGGTTGGTTGGTTTGTTGGTTTGTTGGTTTGTTGGTTTGTTGGTTTGTTGATTTGTTCGTTTGTTGGTTTGTCGGTTTGTTGATTTGTTGGTTTGTTCGTTTGTTGTTTTGTTGGTTTGTTCGTTTGTTGGTTTGTTGGTTTGTTGGTTTGTTCGTTTGTTGGTATGTTGGTTTGTTGGTTGATTGGTTTGTTAGTTTGTTGGGGTGTTGGTTTGTTGGTTTGTTGGTTTTTTTTTGTAGGTTTGTTGGTTTGTTGGTTTGTTCGTTTGTTCGTTTGTTGGTTTGTTGGTTTGTTGGTTTGTTAGTTTGTTGGTTTGTTGGTTTGTTGGTTTGTTGGTTTGTTGGTTTGTTAGTTTGTTGGTTTGTTGGTTTGTTGGTTTGTTGGTTTGTTGGTTTGTTGGTTTGTTGGTTTGTTGGTTTGTTGGTTTGTTGGTTTGTTGGTTTGTTGGTTTGTTGGTTTGTTGGTTTGTTAGCTTATTTGTTTGTTGGTTTGTTGGTTTGTTGGTTTCTTGGTTTGTTGGTTTGTTGGCTTGTTGGTTTATTGGTTTGTTGGTTTGTTGGTTTGTTGGTTTGTTGGTTTGTTGGTTTGTTGGTTTGTTGGTTTGTTGGTTTGTTGGTTTGTTGGTTTGTTGGTTTGTTGGTTTGTTGGTTTGTTGGTTTGTTGGTTTGTTGGTTTGTTAGTTTGTTGGTTTGTTGGCTTGTTGGTTTGTTGGTTTGTTGGTTTGTTGGTTTGTTCGTTTGTTGGTTTGTTGGTTTGTTCGTTTGTTGGTTTGTTGGTTTGTTGGTTTGTTGGTTTGTTGGTTTGTTGGTTTGTTGGTTTGTTGGTTTTTTGGTTTGTTGGTTTGTTGGTTTGTTTTTTTGTTGGTTTGTTGGTTTGTTGGTTTGTTGGTTTGGTGGATTGTTGGTTTGTTGGTTTGTTGGTTTGTTCGTTTGATGGTTTGTTGGTTTGTTCGTTTGTTGGTTTGTTGGTTTGTTGGTTTGTTCGTTTGTTGGTTTGTTATTTTGTTAGTTAGTTGGTTTGTTGGTTTGTTGGTTTGTTGGTTTGTTGGTTTGTTGGTTTGTTGGTTTGTTCGTCTGTTGGTTTATTGGTTTATTGGTTTGTGGGTTTGTTGGTTTGTTAGTTTGTCGGTTTGTTGGTTTGTCGGTTTGTTGGTTTGTTGGTTTGTTGGTTTCTTCGTTTGTTAGTTTGTTAGTTTATTGGTTTGTTGGTTTGTTGGCTTGTTGGTTTGTTGGGTTGTTGGTTTGTTGGTTTGTTGGTTTGTTGGTTTGTTGGTTTGTTGGTTTGTTGGTTTGTTGGCTTGTTGGTTTGTTGGTTTGTTGGTTTGTTGGTTTGTTGGTTTGTTGGTTTGTTGGTTTGTCGGTTTCTTGGTTTGTTGGTTTGTTGGTTTGTTGGTTTGTTGGTTTGTTGGTTTGTTGGTTGGTTGGTTTGTTGGTTTGTTCGCTTGTTGGTTTGTTGGTTTGTTGGTTTGTTCGTTTGTTGGTTTGTTGGTTTGTCGGTTTGTTTGTTTGTTGGTTTGTTCGTTTGTTGTTTTGTTGGTTTGTTGGTTTGTTGGTTTGTTGGTTTGTTGGTTTGTTGGTTTGTTGGTTTGTTGTATTGTTGGTTTGTTGGTTTGTTGGTTTATTGGTTTGTTCGTTTGTTGGTTTGTTGGTTCGTTGGTTAGTTCGTTTGTTGGTTTGTTGGTTTGTTGGTTGGTTGGTTTGTTGGTTTGTTGGTTTGTTGGTTTGTTGGTTTGTTGATTTGTTCGTTTGTTGGTTTGTCGGTTTGTTGATTTGTTGGTTTGTTCGTTTGTTGTTTTGTTGGTTTGTTCATTTGTTGGTTTGTTGGTTTGTTGGTTTGTTCGTTTGTTGGTATGTTGGTTTGTTGGTTGATTGGTTTGTTAGTTTGTTGGGGTGTTGGTTTGTTGGTTTGTTGGTTTTTTTTTGTAGGTTTGTTGGTTTGTTGGTTTGTTCGTTTGTTCGTTTGTTGGTTTGTTGGTTTGTTGGTTTGTTAGTTTGTTGGTTTGTTGGTTTGTTGGTTTGTGGGTTTGTTGGTTTGTTAGTTTGTTGGTTTGTTGGTTTGTTGGTTTGTTGGTTTGTTGGTTTGTTGGTTTGTTGGTTTGTTGGTTTGTTGGTTTGTTGGTTTGTTGGTTTGTTGGTTTGTTGGTTTGTTGGTTTGTTGGTTTGTTGGTTTGTTGGTTTGTTAGCTTATTTGTTTGTTGGTTTGTTGGTTTGTTGGTTTAGTTGTTTGTTGGTTTGTTGGTTTGTTGGTTTATTGGTTTGTGGGTTTGTTGGTTTGTTAGTTTGTCGGTTTGTTGGTTTGTCGGTTTGTTTGTTTGTTGGTTTGTTGGTTTCGTCGTTTGTTAGTTTGTTAGTTTATTGGTTTGTTGGTTTGTTGGCTTGTTGGTTTGTTGGTTTGTTGGTTTGTTGGTTTGTTGGTTTGTTGGTTTGTTGGTTTGTTGGTTTGTTGGCTTGTTGGTTTGTTGGTTTGTTGGTTTGTTGGTTTGTTGGTTTGTTGGTTTGTTGGTTTGTTGGTTTGTCGGTTTCTTGGTTTGTTGGTTTGTTGGTTTGTTGGTTTGTTGGTTTGTTGGTTTGTTGGTTGGTTGGTTTGTTGGTTTGTTCGCTTGTTGGTTTGTTGGTTTGTTGGTTTGTTCGTTTGTTGGTTTGTTGGTTTGTCGGTTTGTTTGTTTGTTGGTTTGTTCGTTTGTTGTTTTGTTGGTTTGTTGGTTTGTTGGTTTGTTGGTTTGTTGGTTTGTTGGTTTGTTGGTTTGTTGGTTTGTTGTATTGTTGATTTGTTGGTTTGTTGGTTTATTGGTTTGTTCGTTTGTTGGTTTGTTGGTTCGTTGGTTAGTTCGTTTGTTGGTTTGTTGGTTTGTTGGTTGGTTGGTTTGTTGGTTTGTTGGTTTGTTGGTTTGTTGGTTTGTTGATTTGTTCGTTTGTTGGTTTGTCGGTTTGTTGATTTGTTGGTTTGTTCGTTTGTTGTTTTGTTGGTTTGTTCGTTTGTTGGTTTGTTGGTTTGTTGGTTTGTTCGTTTGTTGGTATGTTGGTTTGTTGGTTGATTGGTTTGTTAGTTTGTTGGGGTGTTGGTTTGTTGGTTTGTTGGTTTTTTTTTGTAGGTTTGTTGGTTTGTTGGTTTGTTCGTTTGTTCGTTTGTTGGTTTGTTGGTTTGTTGGTTTGTTAGTTTGTTGGTTTGTTGGTTTGTTGGTTTGTTGGTTTGTTGGTTTGTTAGTTTGTTGGTTTGTTGGTTTGTTGGTTTGTTGGTTTGTTGGTTTGTTGGTTTGTTGGTTTGTTGGTTTGTTGGTTTGTTGGTTTGTTGGTTTGTTGGTTTGTTGGTTTGTTGGTTTGTTAGCTTATTTGTTTGTTGGTTTGTTGGTTTGTTGGTTTCTTGGTTTGTTGGTTTGTTGGCTTGTTGGTTTATTGGTTTGTTGGTTTGTTGGTTTGTTGGTTTGTTGGTTTGTTGGTTTGTTGGTTTGTTGGTTTGTTGGTTTGTTGGTTTGTTGGTTTGTTGGTTTGTTGGTTTGTTGGTTTGTTGGTTTGTTGGTTTGTTAGTTTGTTGGTTTGTTGGCTTGTTGGTTTGTTGGTTTGTTGGTTTGTTGGTTTGTTCGTTTGTTGGTTTGTTGGTTTGTTCGTTTGTTGGTTTGTTGGTTTGTTGGTTTGTTGGTTTGTTGGTTTGTTGGTTTGTTGGTTTGTTGGTTTTTTGGTTTGTTGGTTTGTTGGTTTGTTTTTTTGTTGGTTTGTTGGTTTGTTGGTTTGTTGGTTTGGTGGATTGTTGGTTTGTTGGTTTGTTGGTTTGTTCGTTTGTTGGTTTGTTGGTTTGTTCGTTTGTTGGTTTGTTGGTTTGTTGGTTTGTTCGTTTGTTGGTTTGTTATTTTGTTAGTTAGTTGGTTTGTTGGTTTGTTGGTTTGTTGGTTTGTTGGTTTGTTGGTTTGTTGGTTTGTTCGTCTGTTGGTTTATTGGTTTGTTGGTTTGTTGGTTTGTTGGATTGTTGGTTTGTTGGTTTGTTGGCTTGTTGGTTTGTTAGTGTGTTGGTTTGTTGGTTTGTTGGTTTGTTATTTTGTTGACTTGTTGGTTTATTGGTTTGTTGGTTTGTTCGTTTGTTGGTTTGTTGGTTTGTTCGTTTGTTGGTTTGTTGGTTTCTTGGTTTGTTTTTTTGTTGGTTTGTTGGTTTGTTGGTTTGTTGGTTTGTTGGATTGTTGGTTTGTTGGTTTGTTGGTTTGTTCGTTTGTTGGTTTGTTGGTTTGTCGGTTTGTTGATTTGTTGGTTTGTTCGTTTGTTGTTTTGTTGGTTTGTTCGTTTGTTGGTTTGTTGGTTTGTTGGTTTGTTCGTTTGTTGGTATGTTGGTTTGTTGGTTGATTGGTTTGTTAGTTTGTTGGGGTGTTGGTTTGTTGGTTTGTTGGTTTTTTTTTTGTAGGTTTGTTGGTTTGTTGGTTTGTTGGTTTGTTCGTTTGTTCGTTTGTTGGTTTGTTGGTTTGTTGGTTTGTTAGTTTGTTGGTTTGTTGGTTTGTTGGTTTGTTGGTTTGTTTGTTTGTTAGTTTGTTGGTTTGTTGGTTTGTTGGTTTGTTGGTTTGTTGGTTTGTTGGTTTGTTGGTTTGTTGGTTTGTTGGTTTGTTGGTTTGTTGGTTTGTTGGTTTGTTGGTTTGCTGGTTTGTTGGTTTGTTGGTTTATTAGCTTATTTGTTTGTTGGTTTGTTGGTTTGTTGGTTTCTTGGTTTGTTGGTTTGTTGGCTTGTTGGTTTATTGGTTTGTTGGTTTGTTGGTTTGTTGGTTTGTTGGTTTGTTGGTTTGTTGGTTTGTTGGTTTGTTGGTTTGTTGGTTTGTTGGTTTGTTGGTTTGTTGGTTTGTTGGTTTGTTGGTTTGTTGGTTTGTTGGTTTGTTGGTTTGTTGGTTTGTTGGTTTGTTGGTTTGTTGGTTTGTTGGTTTGTTGGCTTGTTGGTTTGTTGGTTTGTTGGTTTGTTGGTTTGTTGGTTTGTTGGTTTGTTGGTTTGTTCGTTTGTTGGTTTGTTGGTTTGTTGGTTTGTTGGTTTGTTGGTTTGTTGGTTTGTTGGTTTGTTGTATTGTTGGTTTGTTGGTTTGTTGGTTTATTGGTTTGTTCGTTTGTTGGTTTGTTGGTTTGTTGGTTAGTTCGTTTGTTGGTTTGTTGGTTTGTTGGTTGGTTGGTTTGTTGGTTTGTTGGTTTGTTGGTTTGTTGGTTTGTTGATTTGTTCGTTTGTTGGTTTGTCGGTTTGTTGATTTGTTGGTTTGTTCGTTTGTTGTTTTGTTGGTTTGTTCGTTTGTTGGTTTGTTGGTTTGTTGGTTTGTTCGTTTGTTGGTATGTTGGTTTGTTGGTTGATTGGTTTGTTAGTTTGTTGGGGTGTTGGTTTGTTGGTTTGTTGGTTTTTTTTTTTGTAGGTTTGTTGGTTTGTTGGTTTGTTGGTTTGTTCGTTTGTTTGTTTGTTGGTTTGTTGGTTTGTTGGTTTGTTAGTTTGTTGGTTTGTTGGTTTGTTGGTTTGTTGGTTTGTTGGTTTGTTAGTTTGTTGGTTTGTTGGTTTGTTGGTTTGTTGGTTTGTTGGTTTGTTGGTTTGTTGGTTTGTTGGTTTGTTGGTTTGTTGGTTTGTTGGTTTGTTGGTTTGTTGGTTTGTTGGTTTGTTGGTTTGTTAGCTTATTTGTTTGTTGGTTTGTTGGTTTGTTGGTTTGTTGGCTTGTTGGTTTGTTGGTTTGTTGGTTTGTTGGTTTGTTGGTTTGTTGGTTTGTTGGTTTGTTGGTTTGTTGGTTTGTTGGTTTGTTGGTTTGTTGGTTTGTTGGTTTGTTGGTTTGTTGGTTTGTTGGTTTGTTGGTTTGTTGGTTTGTTGGTTTGTTGGTTTGTTGGTTTGTTGGTTTGTTGGTTTGTTGGTTTGTTGGTTTGTTGGTTTGTTGGTTTGTTGGTTTGTTGGTTTGTTGGTTTGTTGGTTTTTTGGTTTGTTGGTTTGTTGGTTTGTTTTTTTGTTGGTTTGTTGGTTTGTTGGTTTGTTGGTTTGGTGGATTGTTGGTTTGTTGGTTTGTTGGTTTGTTCGTTTGTTGGTTTGTTGGCTTGTTCGTTTATTGGTTTGTTGGTTTGTTGGTTTGTTCGTTTGTTGGTTTGTTATTTTGTTAGTTAGTTGGTTTGTTGGTTTGTTGGTTTGTTGGTTTGTTGGTTTGTTGGTTTGTTCGTCTGTTGGTTTATTGGTTTGTTGGGTTGTTGGTTTGTTGGTTTGTTGGTTTGTTGGATTGTTGGTTTGTTGGTTTGTTGGTTTGTTGGTTTGTTAGTGTGTTGGTTTGTTGGTTTGTTGGTTTGTTATTTTGTTGACTTGTTGGTTTGTTGGTTTGTTGGTTTGTTCGTTTGTTGGTTTGTTGGTTTGTTGGTTTGTTCGTTTGTTGGTTTGTTGGTTTGTTGGTTTGTTTTTTTGTTGGTTTGTTGGTTTGTTGGTTTGTTGGTTTGTTGGATTGTTGGTTTGTTGGTTTGTTGGTTTGTTCGTTTGTTGGTTTGTTGGTTTGTTCGTTTGTTGGTTTGTTGATTTGTTCGTTTGTTGGTTTGTTGGTTTGTTGGTTTGTTGGTTTGTTGGTTTGTTGGTTTGTTGGTTTGTTGTTTTGTTGGTTTATTGGTTTATGGGCTTGTTGGTTTGTTGGCTTGTTGGTTTGTTGGTTTGTTGGTTTGTTGGTTTGTTGGTTTGTTGGTTTGTTGGTTTGTTGGTTTGTTGGTTCGCTCGTTTGTTAGTTTATTGGTTTGTTCGTTTTTTGGTTTGTTGGTTTGTTGGCTTGTTCGTTTGTTGGTTTGTTGGTTGGTTGGTTTGTTGGTTTGTTCGTTTGTTATTTTGTTTGTTTGTTGGTTTGTTCTTTTGTTGGTTTGTTGGTTTGTTGGTTTGTCTGTTTGTTGGTTTGTTGGTTTGTTGGTTTGTTGGTTTGTTGGTTTCTTCGTTTGTTAGTTTATTGGTTTGTTGGTTTGTTAGTTTGTTGGCTTGTTGGTTTGTTGGTTTGATGGTTTGTTGGTTTGTTGGTTTGTTGGTTTGTTGGTTTGTTGGTTTGTTGGTTTGTTGGTTTGTTGGTTTGTTGGTTTGTTGGTTTGTTGTTTTGTTGGTTTGTTGGTTTGTTGGTTTGTTGGTTTGTTGGTTTGTTGGTTTGTTGGTTTGTTGGTTTGTTGGTTTGTTGGTTTGTTGGTTTGTTGGTTTGTCGGTTTCTTGGTTTGTTGGTTTGTTGGTTTGTTGGTTTGTTGGTTTGTTGGTTTGTTGGTTGGTTGGTTTGTTGGTTTGTTCGCTTGTTGGTTTGTTGGTTTGTTGGTTTGTTCGTTTGTTGGTTTGTCGGTTTGTCGGTTTGTTTGTTTGTTGGTTTGTTCGTTTGTTGTTTTGTTGGTTTGTTCGTTTGTTGGTTTGTTGGTTTGTTGGTTTCCTCGTTTGTTGGTATGTTGGTTTGTTGGTTGATTGGTTTGTTGGTTTGTTGGTTTGTTGGTTTGTTGGTTTGTTTTTTTTGTAGGTTTGTTGGTTTGTTGGTTTGTTGGTTTGTTGGTTTGTTGGTTTGTTGGTTTGTTGGTTTGTTGGTTTGTTTTTTTGTTGGTTTATTGGTTTGTTGGTTTGTTGGTTTGTTGGGTTGTTGGTTTGTTGGTTTGTTGGTTTGT
The DNA here is from genome assembly GCA_958298945.1 of Atherix ibis. Taxonomy (NCBI): domain Eukaryota; kingdom Metazoa; phylum Arthropoda; class Insecta; order Diptera; family Athericidae; genus Atherix; species Atherix ibis. The sequence continues at coordinate 103,269,893 of OY282608.1, forward strand.
TGGTTTGTTGGTTTGTTTGTTTGTTGGTTTGTTGGTTTGTTGGTTTGTTGGTTTGTTGGTTTGTTGGTTTGTTGGTTTGTTAATTTGTTGGTTTGTTGGTTTGTTGGTTTGTTGTTTTGTTGGTTTGTTGGTTTGTTGGTTTGTTGGTTTGTCGGTTTGTTGGTTTGTTGGTTTGTTGGTTTGTTGGTTTGTTGGTTTGTTGGTTTGTTGGTTTGTTGGTTTGTTGGTTTGTTGGTCTGTTGGTTTGTTGGTTGGTTGGTTTGTTGGTTTGTTGGTTTGTTGGTTTGTTGGTTTGTTGGTTTGTTGGTTTTTTGGTTTATTTGTTTGTTGGTTTGTTGGTTTGTTGGTTTCTTGTTTTCTTGGTTTGTTGGTTTGTTGGTTTGTTGGTTTGTTGGTTTGTTGGTTGGTTGGTTTGTTGGTTTGTTAGTTTGTTGGTTTGTTGGTTTGTTGGTTTGTTGATTTGTTGGTTTGTTGGTTTGTTGGTTTGTTGGTTTGTTGGTTTGATGGTTTGTTGGTTGGTTGGTCTGTTGGTTTGTTGGCTTGTTGATTTGTTGGATTGTTCGTTTGTTAGTTTGTTGGTTTGTTGGTTTGTTGGTTTGTTGGTTTGTTGGCCCGTTGGTTTGTCGGTTTGTTGGTTTGTTGGTTTGTTGGTTTGTTAGTTTGTTGGCTTGTTGGTTTGTTGGTTTGTCGGTTTGTTCGTTTGTTGGTTTGTTGGTTTGTTGGTTTGTTGGTTTGTTGGTTTGTTGGTTTGTTGGTTTGTTGGTTTGTTGGTTTGTTGGTTTGTTGGTTTGTTGATTTGTTCGTTTGTTGGTTTGTTTGTTTATTCGTTCGTTCGTTTGTTCGTTTGTTCGTTTGTTCGTTTGTTCGTTTGTTCGTTTGTTCGTTTGTTCGTTTGTTCGTTTGTTCGTTTGTTCGTTTGTTCGTTTGTTCGTTTGTTCGTTTGTTCGTTTGTTCGTTTGTTCGTTTGTTCGTTTGTTCGTTTGTTCGTTTGTTCGTTTGTTCGTTTGTTCGTTTGTTCGTTTGTTCGTTTGTTCGTTTGTTCGTTTGTTCGTTTGTTCGTTTGTTCGTTTGTTCGTTTGTTCGTTTGTTCGTTTGTTCGTTTGTTCGTTTGTTCGTTTGTTCGTTTGTTCGTTTGTTCGTTTGTTCGTTTGTTCGTTTGTTCGTTTGTTCGTTTGTTCGTTTGTTCGTTTGTTCGTTTGTTCGTTTGTTCGTTTGTTCGTTTGTTCGTTTGTTCGTTTGTTCGTTTGTTCGTTTGTTCGTTTGTTCGTTTGTTCGTTTGTTCGTTTGTTCGTTTGTTCGTTTGTTCGTTTGTTCGTTTGTTTGTTTGTTCGTTTGTTCGTTTGTTCGTTTGTTCGTTTGTTCGTTTGTTCGTTTGTTCGTTTGTTCGTTTGTTCGTTTGTTCGTTTGTTCGATTGTTCGCTTGTTCGTTTTTTCGTTTGTTCGTTTGTTCGTTTGTTCGTTTGTTCGTTTGTTCGTTTGTTCGTTTGTTCGTTTGTTCGTTTGTTCGTTTGTTCGTTTGTTCGTTTGTTCGTTTGTTCGTTTGTTCGTTTGTTCGTTTGTTGATCTGTTCGTTTGTTGGTTTGTTGGTTTGTTGGTTTGTTGGTTTGTTGGTTTGTTGGTTTAGTTGTTTGTTGGTTTGTTGGTTTGTTGGTTTATTGGTTTGTGGGTTTGTTGGTTTGTTAGTTTGTCGGTTTGTTGGTTTGTCGGTTTGTTGGTTTGTTGGTTTGTTGGTTTCTTCGTTTGTTAGTTTATTAGTTTATTGGTTTGTTGGTTTGTTGGTTTGTTGGTTTGTTGGTTTGTTGGTTTGTTGGTTTGTTGGTTTGTTGGTTTGTTGGTTTGTTGGTTTGTTGGTTGGTTGGTTTGTTGGTTTGTTCGCTTGTTGGTTTGTTGGTTTGTTGGTTTGTTCGTTTGTTGGTTTGTTGGTTTGTCGGTTTGTTTGTTTGTTGGTTTGTTCGTTTGTTGTTTTGTTGGTTTGTTGGTTTGTTGGTTTGTTGGTTTGTTGGTTTGTTGGTTTGTTGGTTTGTTGGTTTGTTGTATTGTTGGTTTGTTGGTTTGTTGGTTTATTGGTTTGTTCGTTTGTTGGTTTGTTGGTTTGTTGGTTAGTTCGTTTGTTGGTTTGTTGGTTTGTTGGTTGGTTGGTTTGTTGGTTTGTTGGTTTGTTGGTTTGTTGATTTGTTCGTTTGTTGGTTTGTCGGTTTGTTGATTTGTTGGTTTGTTCGTTTGTTGTTTTGTTGGTTTGTTCGTTTGTTGGTTTGTTGGTTTGTTGGTTTGTTCGTTTGTTGGTATGTTGGTTTGTTGGTTGATTGGTTTGTTAGTTTGTTGGGGTGTTGGTTTGTTGGTTTGTTGGTGTTTTTTTTGTAGGTTTGTTGGTTTGTTGGTTTGTTGGTTTGTTCGTTTGTTCGTTTGTTGGTTTGTTGGTTTGTTGGTTTGTTGGTTTGTTAGTTTGTTGGTTTGTTGGTTTGTTGGTTTGTTGGTTTGTTGGTTTGTTAGTTTGTTGGTTTGTTGGTTTGTTGGTTTGTTGGTTTGTTGGTTTGTTGGTTTGTTGGTTTGTTGGTTTGTTGGTTTGTTGGTTTGTTGGTTTGTTGGTTTGTTGGTTTGTTGGTTTGTTGGTTTGTTGGTTTGTTAGCTTATTTGTTTGTTGGTTTGTTGGTTTGTTGGTTTCTTGGTTTGTTGGTTTGTTGGCTTGTTGGTTTGTTGGTTTGTTGGTTTGTTGGTTTGTTGGTTTGTTGGTTTGTTGGTTTGTTGGTTTGTTGGTTTGTTGGTTTGTTGGTTTGTTGGTTTGTTGGTTTGTTGGTTTGTTGGTTTGTTGGTTTGTTGGTTTGTTGGTTTGTTGGTTTGTTGGTTTGTTGGTTTGTTGGTTTGTTGGTTTGTTGGTTTGTTGGCTTGTTGGTTTGTTGGTTTGTTGGTTTGTTGGTTTGTTCGTTTGTTGGTTTGTTGGTTTGTTCGTTTGTTGGTTTGTTGGTTTGTTGGTTTGTTGGTTTGTTGGTTTGTTGGTTTGTTGGTTTGTTGGTTTGTTGGTTTGTTGGTTTTTTGGTTTGTTGGTTTGTTGGTTTGTTTTTTTGTTGGTTTGTTGGTTTGTTGGTTTGTTGGTTTGTTGGTTTGGTGGATTGTTGGTTTGTTGGTTTGTTGGTTTGTTCGTTTGTTGGTTTGTTGGTTTGTTCGTTTGTTGGTTTGTTGGTTTGTTGGTTTGTTCGTTTGTTGGTTTGTTATTTTGTTAGTTAGTTGGTTTGTTGGTTTGTTGGTTTGTTGGTTTGTTGGTTGGTTGGTTTGTTGGTTTGTTCGCTTGTTGGTTTGTTGGTTTGTTGGTTTGTTCGTTTGTTGGTTTGTTGGTTTGTCGGTTTGTTTGTTTGTTGGTTTGTTCGTTTGTTGTTTTGTTGGTTTGTTGTTTTGTTGGTTTGTTGGTTTGTTGGTTTGTTCGTTTGTTGGTTTGTTATTTTGTTAGTTAGTTGGTTTGTTGGTTTGTTGGTTTGTTGGTTTGTTGGTTTGTTGGTTTTTTGGTTTGTTGGTTTGTTGGTTTGTTTTTTTGTTGGTTTGTTGGTTTGTTGGTTTGTTGGTTTGTTGGTTTGTTGGTTTGTTCGTTTGTTGTTTTGTTGGTTTGTTGGTTTGTTGGTTTGTTGGTTTGTTGGTTTGTTGGTTTGTTGGTTTGTTGGTTTGTTGTATTGTTGGTTTGTTGGTTTGTTGGTTTATTGGTTTGTTCGTTTGTTGGTTTGTTGGTTTGTTGGTTAGTTCGTTTGTTGGTTTGTTGGTTTGTTGGTTGGTTGGTTTGTTGGTTTGTTGGTTTGTTGGTTTGTTGATTTGTTCGTTTGTTGGTTTGTCGGTTTGTTGATTTGTTGGTTTGTTCGTTTGTTGTTTTGTTGGTTTGTTCGTTTGTTGGTTTGTTGGTTTGTTGGTTTGTTCGTTTGTTGGTATGTTGGTTTGTTGGTTGATTGGTTTGTTAGTTTGTTGGGGTGTTGGTTTGTTGGTTTGTTGGTGTTTTTTTTGTAGGTTTGTTGGTTTGTTGGTTTGTTGGTTTGTTCGTTTGTTCGTTTGTTGGTTTGTTGGTTTGTTGGTTTGTTGGTTTGTTAGTTTGTTGGTTTGTTGGTTTGTTGGTTTGTTGGTTTGTTGGTTTGTTAGTTTGTTGGTTTGTTGGTTTGTTGGTTTGTTGGTTTGTTGGTTTGTTGGTTTGTTGGTTTGTTGGTTTGTTGGTTTGTTGGTTTGTTGGTTTGTTGGTTTGTTGGTTTGTTGGTTTGTTAGCTTATTTGTTTGTTGGTTTGTTGGTTTGTTGGTTTCTTGGTTTGTTGGTTTGTTGGCTTGTTGGTTTGTTGGTTTGTTGGTTTGTTGGTTTGTTGGTTTGTTGGTTTGTTGGTTTGTTGGTTTGTTGGTTTGTTGGTTTGTTGGTTTGTTGGTTTGTTGGTTTGTTGGTTTGTTGGTTTGTTGGTTTGTTGGTTTGTTGGTTTGTTGGTTTGTTGGTTTGTTGGTTTGTTGGTTTGTTGGCTTGTTGGTTTGTTGGTTTGTTCGTTTGTTGGTTTGTTGGTTTGTTCGTTTGTTGGTTTGTTGGTTTGTTGGTTTGTTGGTTTGTTGGTTTGTTGGTTTGTTGGTTTGTTGGTTTGTTGGTTTTTTGGTTTGTTGGTTTGTTGGTTTGTTTTTTTGTTGGTTTGTTGGTTTGTTGGTTTGTTGGTTTGTTGGTTTGGTGGATTGTTGGTTTGTTGGTTTGTTGGTTTGTTCGTTTGTTGGTTTGTTGGTTTGTTCGTTTGTTGGTTTGTTGGTTTGTTGGTTTGTTCGTTTGTTGGTTTGTTATTTTGTTAGTTAGTTGGTTTGTTGGTTTGTTGGTTTGTTGGTTTGTTGGTTTGTTGGTTTGTTGGTTTGTTGGTTTGTTGGTTTGTTCGTCTGTTGGTTTATTGGTTTGTTGGTTTGTTGGTTTGTTGGTTTGTTGGATTGTTGGATTGTTGGTTTGTTGGTTTGTTGGTTTGTTGGTTTGTTAGTGTGTTGGTTTGTTGGTTTGTTGGTTTGTTATTTTGTTGACTTGTTGGTTTGTTGGTTTGTTGGTTTGTTCGTTTGTTGGTTTGTTGGTTTGTTCGTTTGTTGGTTTGTTGGTTTGTTGGTTTGTTTTTTTGTTGGTTTGTTGGTTTGTTGGTTTGTTGGTTTGTTGGATTGTTGGTTTGTTGGTTTGTTGGTTTGTTCGTTTGTTGGTTTGTTGGTTTGTTCGTTTGTTGGTTTGTTGATTTGTTCGTTTGTTGGTTTGTTGGTTTGTTGGTTTGTTGGTTTGTTCGTTTGTTGGTTTGTTGGTTTGTTGGTTTGTTAGTTTGTTGGTTTGTTGGTTTGTTGGTTTGTTGGTTTGTTGGTTTGTTCGTCTGTTGGTTTATTGGTTTGTTGGTTTGTTGGTTTGTTGGATTGTTGGTTTGTTGGTTTGTTGGTTTGTTGGTTTGTTGGTTTGTTGGTTTGTTCGTTTGTTGGTTTGTTGGTTTGTTGGTTTGTTAGTTTGTTGAATTTGTTGGTTTGTTGGTTTGTTGGTTTGTTGGTTTGTTGGTTTGTTCGTTTGTTGGTTTGTTGGTTTGTTGGTTTGTTGGTTTGTTGGTTTGTTGGTTTGTTGGTTTGATGGTTTGTCGGTTTGTTGGTTTGTTGGTTTGATGGTTTGTTGCTTTGTTGGTTTGTTGGTTTGCTGGTTTGTTGGTTTGTTTTTTGTTGGTTTGATGGTTTGTTGGTTTGTTGGTTTGTTGGTTTGTTGGTTTGTTGGTTTGTTGGTTTGTTAGCTTGTTTGTTTGTTGGTTTGTGGGTTTGTTGGTTTGTTGGTTGGTTCGTTTGTTGGTTTGTTGGTTTGTTGGTTTGTTCGTTTGTTGGTTTGTTGGTTTGTTCGTTTGTTAGTTTGTTGGTTTATTGGTTTGTTGGTTTGTTGGTTTGTTGGTTTGTTGGTTTGTTGGTTCGCTGGTTTGTTGGTTTGTTGGTTTGTTGGTTTGTTGGTTTGTTGGTTTGTTGGTTTGTTGGTTTGTTGGTTTGTTGGTTTGTTGGTTTGTTGGTTTGTTGGCTTGTTGGTTTGTTGGTTTGTTGGTTTGTTGGTTTGTTCGTTTGTTGGTTTGTTGGTTTGTTCGTTTGTTGGTTTGTTGGTTTGTTGGTTTGTTGGTTTGTTGGTTTGTTGGTTTGTTGGTTTGGTTTTTTGTTGGTTTGTTGGTTTGTTGGTTTGTTGGATTGTTGGTTTGTTGGTTTGTTGGTTTGTTGGTTTGTTGGTTTGTTGGTTTGTTGGTTTGTTGGTTTGTTAATTTGTTAATTTGTTGGTTTGTTGGTTTGTTGTTTTGTTGGTTTGTTGGTTTGTTGGTTTGTTGGTTTGTTGGTTTGTTGGTTTGTTGGTTTGTTAGTTTGTTGGTTTGTTGGTTTGTTCGTTTGTTGGTTTGTTGGTTTGTTGGTTTGTTGGTTCGTTGGTTTGTTGGTTTGTTGGTTTGTCGGTTTGTTGGTTTGTTGGTTTGTTGGTTTGTTGGTTTGTTGGTTTGTTGGTTTGTTGGTTTGTTGGTTTGTTAGTTTGTTGGTTTGTTGGTTTGTTGGTTTGTTGGTTTGTTGGTTTGTTGGTTTATTCGTCTGTTGGTTTATTGGTTTGTTGGTTTGTTGGTTTGTTGGTTTGTTGGTTTGTTGGTTTGTTGGTTTGTTGGTTTGTTGGTTTGTTGGTGTGTTGGTTTGTTGGTTTGTTGGTTTGTTGGTTTGTTGATTTGTTGGTTTGTTGATTTGTTCGTTTTTGGTTTGTTTGTTTATTCGTTCGTTCGTTTGTTGGTTTGTTGGTTTGTTGGTTTGTTGGTTTGTTGGTTTGTTGGTTTGTTAGTTTGTTGGTTTGTTGGTTTGTTGGTTTGTTGGTTTGTTGGTTTATTCGTCTGTTGGTTTATTGGTTTGTTGGTTTGTTGGTTTGTTGGTTTGTTGGTTTGTTGGTTTGTTGGTTTGTTGGTTTGTTGGTTTGTTGGTGTGTTGGTTTGTTGGTTTGTTGTTTTGTTGGTTTGTTGACTTGTTGGTTTGTTGGTTTGTTGGTTTGTTCGTTTGTTGGTTTGTTGGTTTGTTGGTTTGTTGGTTTGTTGGTTTGTTGACTTGTTGGTTTGTTGGTTTGTTGGTTTGTTCGTTTGTTGGTTTGTTGGTTTGTTGGTTTGTTCGTTTGTTGGTTTGTTGGTTTGTTGGTTTGTTGGTTTGTTGGTTTGTTGGTTTAATGGTTTGTTAGTTTGTTGGTTTGTTGGTTTGTTGGTTTGTTGGTTTGTTGGTTTGTTGGTTTGTTGGTTTGTTGGTTTGTTGGTTTGTTGGTTTGTTGGTTTGTTGGTTTGTTGGTTTGTTGGTTTGTTGGTTTGCTGGTTTGTTGGTTTGTTTTTTGTTGGTTTGTTGGTTTGTTGGTTTGTTGGTTTGTTGGTTTGTTGGTTTGTTGGTTTGTTGGTTTGTTGGTTTGTTGGTTTGTTGGTTTGCTGGTTTGTTGGTTTGTTGGTTTGTTGGTTTGTTGGTTTGTTGGTTTGTTGGTTTGTTGGTTTGTTGCTTTGTTGGTTTGTTGGTTTGTTGGTTTGTTGGTTTGTTGGTTCCTTGGTTTGTTGGTTTGTTGGTTTGTTGGTTTGTTGGTTTGTTGGTTTGTTGGTTTGTTGGTTTGTTGGATTGTTGGTTTGTTGGTTTGTTGGTTTGTTGGTTTATTTGTTTGTTGGTTTGTTGGCTTGTTGGTTTGTTGGTTTGTTGGTTTGTTGGTTTGTTGGTTTGTTTGTTTGTTGGTTTGTTGGTTTGTTGGTTTGTTGGTTTGTTGGTTTGTTGGTTTGTTGGTTTGTTGGTTTGTTGGTTTGTTGGTTTGTTGGTTTGTTGGTTTGTTGGTTTGTTGGTTTGTTGGTTTGTTGGTTTGTTGGTTTGTTGGTTTGTTGGTTTGTTGGTTTGTTGGTTTGCTGGTTTGTTCGTTTCTTCGTTTGTTGGTTTGTTGGTTTGTTGGTTTGTTGGTTTGTTGGTTTGTTGGTTTGTTGGTTTGTTGGTTTGTTGGTTTGTTGACTTGTTGGTTTGTTGGTTTGTTAGTTTGATCGTTTGTTGGTTTGTTGGTTTGTTCGTTTTTTGGTTTGTTGGTTTATTGGTTTGTTGGTTTGTTGGTTTGTTGGTTTGTTGGTTTGTTCGTTTGTTGGTTTGTTGGTTTGTTCGTTTGTTGGTTTGTTGGTTTGTTGGTTTGTTGGTTTGTTGGTTTGTTGCTTTGTTGGTTTGTTGGTTTGTTGGTTTGTTGGTTTGTTGGTTCCTTGGTTTGTTGGTTTGTTGGTTTGTTGGTTTGTTGGTTTGTTGGTTTGTTGGTTTGTTGGTTTGTTGGATTGTTGGTTTGTTGGTTTGTTGGTTTGTTGGTTTATTTGTTTGTTGGTTTGTTGGCTTGTTGGTTTGTTGGTTTGTTGGTTTGTTGGTTTGTTGGTTTGTTTGTTTGTTGGTTTGTTGGTTTGTTGGTTTGTTGGTTTGTTGGTTTGTTGGTTTGTTGGTTTGTTGGTTTGTTGGTTTGTTGGTTTGTTGGTTTGTTGGTTTGTTGGTTTGTTGGTTTGTTGGTTTGTTGGTTTGTTGGTTTGTTGGTTTGTTGGTTTGTTGGTTTGTTGGTTTGTTGGTTTGTTGGTTTGTTGGTTTGTTGGTTTGTTGGTTTGCTGGTTTGTTCGTTTCTTCGTTTGTTGGTTTGTTGGTTTGTTGGTTTGTTGGTTTGTTGGTTTGTTGGTTTGTTGGTTTGTTGGTTTGTTGGTTTGTTGACTTGTTGGTTTGTTGGTTTGTTAGTTTGATCGTTTGTTGGTTTGTTGGTTTGTTCGTTTTTTGGTTTGTTGGTTTATTGGTTTGTTGGTTTGTTGGTTTGTTGGTTTGTTGGTTTGTTGGTTTGTTGGTTTGTTGGTTTGTTGGTTTGTTGGTTTGTTGGTTTGTTGGTTTGTTGGTTTGTTGGTCTGTTGGTTTGTTGGCTTGTTGGTTTGTTGGTTTGTTCGTTTGTTGGTTTGTTGGTTTGTTGGTTTGTTGGTTTGTTTGTTTGCTGGTTTGTTGGTTTATTTGTTTGTTGTTTTTTGGTTTGTTGGTTTGTTGGTTTGTTGGTTTGTTGGTTTGTTGGTTTGTTGGTTTGTTGGTTTGTTGGTTTGTTGGTTTGTTGGTTTGTTGGTTTGTTGGTTTGTTGGTTTGTTGGTTTGTTGGTTTGTTGGTTTGTTGGTTTGTTGGTTTGTTGGTTTGTTGGTTTGTTGGTTTGTTGGTTTGTTGGTTTGTTGGTTTGTTGGTTTGTTGATTTGTTGGTTTGTTGATTTGTTCGTTTGTTGGTTTGTTTGTTTATTCGTTTGTTCGTTTGTTCGTTTGTTCGTTTGTTCGTTTGTTCGTTTGTTCGTTTGTTCATTTGTTCGTTTCTTCATTTGTTCGTTTGTTCGTTTGTTCGTTTGTTCGTTTGTTCGTTTGTTCGTTTGTTCGTTTGTTCGTTTGTTCGTTTGTTTGTTTGTTCGTTTGTTCGTTTGTTCGTTTGTTCGTTTGTTCATTTGTTCGTTTGTTCGTTTGTTCGTTTGTTCGTTTGTTCGTTTGTTCGATTGTTCGTTTGTTCGTTTGTTCGTTTGTTCGTTTGTTCGTTTGTTCGTTTGTGCATTTGTTCGTTTGTTCGTTTGTTCGGTTGTTCGTTTGTCCGTTTGTTCGTTTGTTCGTTTGTTCGTTTGTTCGTTTGTTCGTTTGTTCGTTTGTTCGTTTGTTCGTTTGTTCGTTTGTTCGTTTGTTCGTTTGTTCGTTTGTTCGTTTGTTCGTTTGTTCGTTTGTTCGTTTGTTCGTTTGTTCGTTTGTTCGTTTGTTCGTTTGTTCGTTTGTTCGTTTGTTCGTTTGTTCGTTTGTTCGTTTGTTCGTTTGTTCGTTTGTTCGTTTGTTCGTTTGTTCGTTTGTTCGTTTGTTCGTTTGTTCGTTTGTTCGTTTGTTCGTTTGTTCGTTTGTTCGTTTGTTCGTTTGTTCGTTTGTTCGTTTGTTCGTTTGTTCGTTTGTTCGTTTGTTCGTTTGTTCGTTTGTTCGTTTGTTCGTTTGTTCGTTTGTTCGTTTGTTCGTTTGTTCGTTTGTTCGTTTGTTCGTTTGTTCGTTTGTTCGTTTGTTCGTTTGTTCGTTTGTTCTTTTGTTCGTTTGTTCGTTTGTTCGTTTGTTCGTTTGTTCGTTTGTTCGTTTGTTCGTTTGTTCGTTTGTTCGTTTGTTCGTTTGTTCGTTTGTACGTTTGTTCGTTTGTTCTTTTGTTCGTTTGTTCGTTTGTTCGTTTGTTCGTTTGTTCGTTTGTTCGTTTGTTCGTTTGTTCGTTTGTTCGTTTGTTCGTTTGTTCGTTTGTTCGTTTGTTCGTTTGTTCGTTTGTTCGGTTGTTCGTTTGTTCGTTTGTTCGTTTGTTCGTTTGTTCGTTTGTTCGTTTGTTCGTTTGTTCGTTTGTTCGTTTGTTCGTTTGTTCGTTTGTTCGTTTGTTCGTTTGTTCGTTTGTTCGTTTGTTCGTTTGTTCGTTTGTTCGTTTGTTCGTTTGTTCGTTTGTTCGTTTGTTCGTTTGTTCGTTTGTTCGTTTGTTCGTTTGTTCGTTTGTTCGTTTGTTCGTTTGTTCGTTTGTTCGTTTGTTCGTTTGTTCGTTTGTTCGTTTGTTCGTTTGTTCGTTTGTTCGTTTGTTCGTTTGTTCGTTTGTTCGTTTGTTCGTTTGTTCGTTTGTTCGTTTGTTCGTTTGTTCGTTTGTTCGTTTGTTCGTTTGTTCGTTTGTTCGTTTGTTGATCTGTTCGTTTGTTGGTTTGCTGGTTTGTTGGTTTGTTGGTTTGTTGGTTTGTTGGTTTGTTGGTTTGTTGGTTTGTTGGTTTGTTGGTTTGTTGGTCTGTTGGTTTGTTGGCTTGTTGGTTTGTTGGTTTGTTCGTTTGTTGGTTTGTTGGTTTGTTGGTTTGTTTGTTTGCTGGTTTGTTGGTTTATTTGTTTGTTGTTTTTTGGTTTGTTGGTTTGTTGGTTTGTTGGTTTGTTGGTTTGTTGGTTTGTTGGTTTGTTCGTTTGTTGGTTTGTTGGTTTGTTGGTTTGTTGGTTTGTTGGTTTGTTGGTTTGTTGGTTTGTTGGTTTGTTGGTTTGTTGGTTTGTTGGTTTGTTGGTTTGTTGCTTTGTTGGTTTGTTGGTTTGTTGGTTTGTTGGTTTGTTGGTTTCTTGGTTTGTTGGTTTCTTGGTTTATTGGTTTGTTGGTTTGTTGGTTTGTTGGTTTGTTCGTTTGTTGGTTTGTTGGTTTGTTGGTTTGTTTGTTTGCTGGTTTGTTGGTTTATTTGTTTGTTGTTTTTTGGTTTGTTGGTTTGTTGGTTTGTTGGTTTGTTGGTTTGTTGGTTTGTTGGTTTGTTGGTTTGTTGGTTTGTTGGTTTGTTGGTTTGTTGGTTTGTTGGTTTATTTGTCTGTTGGTTTGTTAGCTTGTTGCTTTGTTGGTTTGTTGGTTTGTTGGTTTGTTGGTTTGTTTGTTTGTTTGTTTGTTGGTTTGTTGGTTTGTTGGTTTGTTGGTTTGTTGGTTTGTTGGTTTGTTGGTTTGTTGGTTTGTTGGTTTGTTGGTTTGTTGGTTTGTTGGTTTGTTGGTTTCTTGGTTTGTTGGTTTGTTGGTTTGTTCGTTTCTTCGTTTGTTGGTTTGTTGGTTTGTTGGTTTGTTGGTTTGTTGGTTTGTTGGTTTGTTGGTTTGTTGGTTTGTTGGTTTGTTGGTTTGTTGGTTTGTTGGTTTGTTGGTTTGTTGACTTGTTGGTTTGTTCATTTGTTCGTTTGTTCGTTTGTTCGTTTGTTCGTTTGTTCGTTTGTTCGTTTGTTCGTTTGTTCGTTTGTTCGTTTGTTCGTTTGTTCGTTTGTTCGGTTGTTCGTTTGTTCGTTTGTTCGTTTGTTCGTTTGTTCGTTTGTTCGTTTGTTCGTTTGTTCGTTTGTTCGTTTGTTCGTTTGTTCGTTTGTTCGTTTGTTCGTTTGTTCGTTTGTTCGTTTGTTCGTTTGTTCGTTTGTTCGTTTGTTCGTTTGTTCGTTTGTTCGTTTGTTCGTTTGTTCGTTTGTTCGTTTGTTCGTTTGTTCATTTGTTCTTTTGTTCGTTTGTTCGTTTGTTCGTTTGTTCGTTTGTTCGTTTGTTCGTTTGTTCGTTTGTTCGTTTGTTCGTTTGTTCGTTTGTTCGTTTGTTCGTTTGTTCGTTTGTTCGTTTGTTCGTTTGTTCGTTTGTTCGTTTGTTCGTTTGTTCGTTTGTTCGTTTGTTCGTTTGTTCGTTTGTTCGTTTGTTGATCTGTTCGTTTGTTGGTTTGCTGGTTTGTTGGTTTGTTTTTTGTTGGTTTGTTGGTTTGTTGGTTTGTTGGTTTGTTGGTTTATTGGTTTGTTGGTTTGTTGGTTTGTTGGTCTGTTGGTTTGTTGGCTTGTTGGTTTGTTGGTTTGTTCGTTTGTTGGTTTGTTGGTTTGTTGGTTTGTTGGTTTGTTTGTTTGCTGGTTTGTTGGTTTATTTGTTTGTTGTTTTTTGGTTTGTTGGTTTGTTGGTTTGTTGGTTTGTTGGTTTGTTGGTTTGTTGGTTTGTTGGTTTGTTGGTTTGTTGGTTTGTTGGTTTGTTGGTTTGTTGGTTTGTTGGTTTGTTCGTTTGTTGGTTTGTTGGTTTGTTGGTTTGTTGGTTTGTTGGCTTGTTTGTTTGTTGGTTTGTGGGTTTTTTGGTTTGTTGGTTTGTTCGTTTGTTGGTTTGATGGTTTGTTGGTTTGTTCGTTTGTTGGTTTGTTGGTTTGTTCGTTTGTTGGTTTGTTGGTTTATTGGTTTGTTGGTTTGTTGGTTTGTTGGTTTGTTGGTTTGTTGGTTTGTTGGTTTGTTGGTTTGTTGGTTTGTTGGTTTGTTGGTTTGTTGGTTTGTTGGTTTGTTGGTTTGTTGGTTTGTTGGTTTGCTGGTTTGTTGATTTGTTGGTTTGTTGGTTTGTTGGTTTGTTGGTTTGTTGCTTTGTTGGTTTGTTGGTTTCTTGGTTTGTTGGTTTCTTGGTTTCTTGGTTTGTTGGTTTGTTGGTTTGTTGGTTTGTTGGTTTGTTGGTTTGTTGGTTTGTTGGTTTGTTGGATTGTTGGTTTGTTGGTTTGTTGGTTTGTTGGTTTGTTGGTTTATTTGTTTGTTGGTTTGTTGGCTTGTTGGTTTGTTGGTTTGTTGGTTTGTTGGTTTGTTGGTTTGTTTGTTTGTTTGTTTGTTTGTTTGTTGGTTTGTTGGTTTGTTGGTTTGTTGGTTTGTTGGTTTGTTGGTTTGTTGGTTTGTTGGTTCGTTGGTTTGTTGGTTTGTTGGTTTGTTGGTTTGTTGGTTTGTTGGTTTGTTCGTTTGTTGGTTTGTTGGTTTGTTCGTTTCTTCGTTTGTTGGTTTGTTGGTTTGTTGGTTTGTTGGTTTTTTGGTTTGTTGGTTTGTTGGTTTGTTGGTTTGTTGGTTTGTTGGTTTGTTGGTTTGTTGACTTGTTGGTTTGTTCATTTGTTCGTTTGTTCGTTTGTTCGTTTGTTCGTTTGTTCGTTTGTTCATTTGTTCGTTTGTTCGTTTGTTCGTTTGTTCGTTTGTTCGTTTGTTCGTTTATTCGTTTGTTCGTTTGTTCGTTTGTTCGTTTGTTCGTTTGTTCGTTTGTTCGTTTGTTCGTTTGTTCGTTTGTTCGTTTGTTCGTTTGTTCGTTTGTTCGTTTGTTCGTTTGTTCGTTTGTTCGTTTGTTCGTTTGTTTGTTTGTTCGTTTGTTCGTTTGTTCGTTTGTTCGTTTGTTCGTTTGTTCATTTGTTCGTTTGTTCGTTTGTTTGTTTGTTCGTTTGTTCGTTTGTTCGTTTGTTCGTTTGTTCGTTTGTTCGTTTCTTCGTTTGTTCGTTTGTTCGTTTGTTCGTTTGTTCGTTTGTTCGTTTGTTCGTTTGTTCGTTTGTTCGTTTGTTCGTTTGTTCGTTTGTTCGTTTGTTCGTTTGTTCGTTTGTTCGTTTGTTCGTTTGTTCGTTTGTTCGTTTGTTCGTTTGTTCGTTTGTTCGTTTGTTCGTTTGTTCGTTTGTTCGTTTGTTCGTTTGTTCGTTTGTTCGTTTGTTCGTTTGTTCGTTTGTTCGTTTGTTCGTTTGTTCATTTGTTCGTTTGTTCGTTTGTTCGTTTGTTCGTTTGTTCGTTTGTTCGTTTGTTCGTTTGTTCGTTTGTTCGTTTGTTCGTTTGTTCGTTTGTTCGTTTGTTCGTTTGTTCGTTTGTTCGTTTGTTCGTTTGTTCGTTTGTTCGTTTGTTCGTTTGTTCGTTTGTTCGTTTGTTCGTTTGTTCGTTTGTTCGTTTGTTTGTTTGTTCGTTTGTTCGTTTGTTTGTTTGTTCGTTTGTTCGTTTGTTCGTTTGTTCGTTTGTTCGTTTGTTCGTTTGTTCGTTTGTTCGTTTGTTCGTTTGTTCGTTTGTTCGTTTGTTCGTTTGTTCGTTTGTTCGTTTGTTTGTTTGTTCGTTTGTTCGTTTGTTCGTTTGTTCGTTTGTTCGTTTGTTCGTTTGTTCGTTTGTTCGTTTGTTCGTTTGTTCGTTTGTTCGTTTGTTCGTTTGTTCGTTTGTTCGTTTGTTCGTTTGTTCGTTTGTTCGTTTGTTCGTTTGTTCGTTTGTTCGTTTGTTCGTTTGTTCGTTTGTTCGTTTGTTCGTTTGTTCGTTTGTTTGTTTGTTCGTTTGTTCGTTTGTTCATTTGTTCGTTTGTTCGTTTGTTCGTTTGTTCGTTTGTTCGTTTGTTCGTTTGTTCGTTTGTTCGTTTGTTCGTTTGTTCGTTTGTTCGTTTGTTCGTTTGTTCGTTTGTTCGTTTGTTCGTTTGTTCGTTTGTTCGTTTGTTCGTTTGTTCGTTTGTTCGTTTGTTCGTTTGTTCGTTTTTTCGTTTGTTCGTTTGTTCGTTTGTTCGTTTGTTCGTTTGTTCGTTTGTTCGTTTGTTCGTTTGTTCGTTTGTTCGTTTGTTCGTTTGTTCGTTTGTTCGTTTGTTCGTTTGTTCGTTTGTTCGTTTGTTCGTTTGATCGTTTGTTCGTTTGTTCGTTTGTTCGTTTGTTCGTTTGTTCGTTTGTTCGTTTGTTCGTTTGTTGATCTGTTCGTTTGTTGGTTTTATGGTTTGTTTGTTTGTTTGTTTGTTGGTTTGTTGGTTTGTTGGTTTGTTGGTTTGTTGGTTTGTTGGTTTGTTGGTTTGTTGGTTTGTTGGTTTGTTGGTTTGTTGGTTTGTTGGTTTGTTGGTTTGTTGGTTTGTTGGTTTGTTGGTTTGTTGGTTTGTTGGTTTGTTGGTTTGTTGGTTTGTTGGTTTGTTGGTTTGTTGGTTTGTTGGTTTGTTGGTTTGTTGGTTTGTTCGTTTCTTCATTTGTTGGTTTCTTGGTTTGTTGGTTTGTTGGTTTGTTGGTTTGTTGGTTTGTTGGTTTGTTGGTTTGTTGGTTTGTTGGTTTGTTGGTTTGTTGACTTGTTGGTTTGTTCATTTGTTCGTTTGTTCGTTTGTTCGTTTGTTCGTTTGTTCGTTTGTTCGTTTGTTCGTTTGTTCGTTTGTTCGTTTGTTTGTGTGTTCGTTTGTTCGTTTGTTCGTTTGTTCGTTTGTTCGTTTGTTCGTTTGTTCGTTTTTTCGTTTGTTCATTTGTTCGTTTGTTCGTTTGTTCGTTTGTTCGTTTGTTCGTTTGTTCGTTTGTTCGTTTGTTTGTTTGTTCGTTTGTTCGTTTGCTCGTTTGTTCGTTTGTTCGTTTGTTCGTTTGTTCGTTTGTTCGTTTGTTCGTTTGTTCGTTTGTTCGTTTGTTCGTTTGTTCGTTTGTTCGTTTGTTCGTTTGTTCGTTTGTTCGTTTGTTCGTTTGTTCGTTTGTTCGTTTGTTCGTTTGTTCGTTTGTTCGTTTGTTCGTTTGTTCGTTTGTTCGTTTGTTCGTTTGTTCGTTTGTTCGTTTGTTCGTTTGTTCGTTTGTTCGTTTGTTCGTTTGTTCGTTTGTTCGTTTGTTCGTTTGTTCGTTTGTTCGTTTGTTCGTTTGTTCGTTTGTTCGTTTGTTCGTTTGTTCGTTTGTTCGTTTGTTCGTTTGTTCGTTTGTTCGTTTGTTCGTTTGTTCGTTTGTTCGTTTGTTCGTTTGTTCGTTTGTTCGTTTGTTCGTTTGTTCGTTTGTTGATCTGTTCGTTTGTTGGTTTGCTGGTTTGTTGGTTTGTTGGTTTGTTGGTTTGTTGGTTTGTTGGTTTGTTGGCTTGTTTGTTTGTTGCTTTGTGGGTTTTTTGGTTTGTTTGTTTGTTCGTTTGTTGGTTTGATGGTTTGTTGGTTTGTTGGTTTGTTGGTTTGTTGGTTTGTTGGTTTGTTGGTTTGTTGGTTTGTTGGTTTGTTGGTTTGTTGGTTTGTTGGTTTGTTGGTTTGTTGGTTTGCTGGTTTGTTGGTTTGTTGGTTTGTTCGTTTCTTCGTTTGTTCGTTTGTTGGTTTGTTGGTTTGTTGGTTTGTTGGTTTGTTGGTTTGTTGGTTTGTTGGTTTGTTGGTTTGTTGGTTTGTTGGTTTGTTGACTTGTTGGTTTGTTGGTTTGTTGGTTTGTTGGTTTGTTGGTTTGTTGGTTTATTGGTTTGTTGGTTTGTTGGTTTGTTGCTTTGTTGGTTTGTTGGTTTGTTGGTTTGTTGGTTTGTTGGTTTGTTGGTTTGTTGGTTTGTTGGTTTGTTGGTTTGTTGGTTTGTTGGTTTATTGGTTTGTTGGTTTGTTGGTTTGTTGGATTGTTGGTTTGTTGGTTTGTTGGTTTGTTGGTTTGTTGGTTTATTTGTTTGTTGGTTTGTTGGCTTGTTGGTTTGTTGGTTTGTTGGTTTGTTGGTTTGTTGGTTTGTTTGTTTGTTGGTTTGTTGGTTTGTTGGTTTGTTGGTTTGTTGGTTTGTTGGTTTGTTGGTTTGTTGGTTTGTTGGTTTGTTGGTTTGTTGGTTTGTTGGTTTGTTGGTTTGTTGGTTTGTTGGTTTGTTGGTTTGTTGGTTTGCTGGTTTGTTGGTTTGTTGGTTTGTTCGTTTCTTCGTTTGTTCGTTTGTTGGTTTGTTGGTTTGTTGGTTTGTTGGTTTGTTGGTTTGTTGGTTTGTTGGTTTGTTGGTTTGTTGGTTTGTTGGTTTGTTGACTTGTTGGTTTGTTGGTTTGTTCGTTTGTTCGTTTGTTCGTTTGTTCGTTTGTTCGTTTGTTCGTTTGTTCGTTTGTTCGTTTGTTCGTTTGTTCGTTTGTTCGTTTGTTCGTTTGTTCGTTTGTTCGTTTGTTCGTTTGTTCGTTTGTTCGTTTGTTCGTTTGTTCGTTTGTTCGTTTGTTCGTTTGTTCGTTTGTTCGTTTGTTCGTTTGTTCGTTTGTTCGTTTGTTCGTTTGTTCGTTTGTTCGTTTGTTCGTTTGTTCGTTTGTTCGTTTGTTCGTTTGTTCGTTTGTTCGTTTGTTCGTTTGTTCGTTTGTTCGTTTGTTCGTTTGTTCGTTTGTTCGTTTG
This sequence comes from Atherix ibis, assembly GCA_958298945.1. Classification (NCBI taxonomy): domain Eukaryota; kingdom Metazoa; phylum Arthropoda; class Insecta; order Diptera; family Athericidae; genus Atherix; species Atherix ibis. Next base: position 103,287,163 of record OY282608.1, read on the forward strand.
TTCGTTTGTTGATCTGTTCGTTTGTTGGTTTTATGGTTTGTTTGTTTGTTTGTTTGTTGGTTTGTTGGTTTGTTGGTTTGTTGGTTTGTTGGTTTGTTGGTTTGTTGGTTTGTTGGTTTGTTGGTTTGTTGGTTTGTTGGTTTGTTGGTTTGTTGGTTTGTTGGTTTGTTGGTTTGTTGGTTTGTTGGTTTTTTGGTTTGTTGGTTTGTTGGTTTGTTGGTTTGTTGGTTTGTTCGTTTCTTCATTTGTTGGTTTGTTGGTTTGTTGGTTTGTTGGTTTGTTGGTTTGTTGGTTTGTTGGTTTGTTGGTTTGTTGGTTTGTTGGTTTGTTGGTTTGTTGGTTTGTTGACTTGTTGGTTTGTTCATTTGTTCGTTTGTTCGTTTGTTCGTTTGCTCGTTTGTTCGTTTGTTCGTTTGTTCGTTTGTTCGTTTGTTCGTTTGTTCGTTTGTTCGTGTGTTCGTTTGTTCGTTTGTTCGTTTGTTCGTTTGTTCGTTTGTTCGTTTGTTCGTTTTTTCGTTTGTTCATTTGTTCGTTTGTTCGTTTGTTCGTTTGTTCGTTTGTTCGTTTGTTCGTTTGTTCGTTTGTTCGTTTGTTCGTTTGTTCGTTTGTTCGTTTGTTCGTTTGTTCGTTTGTTCGTTTGTTCGTTTGTTCGTTTGTTCGTTTGTTCGTTTGTTCGTTTGTTCGTTTGTTCGTTTGTTCGTTTGTTCGTTTGTTAGTTTGTTCGTTTGTTCGTTTGTTCGTTTGTTCGTTTGTTCGTTTGTTCGTTTGTTCATTTGTTAGTTTGTTCGTTTGTTCGTTTGTTCGTTTGTTCGTTTGTTCGTTTGTTCGTTTGTTCGTTTGTTCGTTTGTTCGTTTGTTCGTTTGTTCGTTTGTTCGTTTGTTCGTTTGTTCGTTTGTTCGTTTGTTCGTTTGTTTGTTTGTTGATCTGTTCGTTTGTTGGTTTGTTGGTTTATTGGTTTGCTAGTTTGTTGGTTTGTTGGTTTGTTGGTTTGTTGGTTTGTTGGTTTGTTGGTTTGTTGGTTTGTTGGTTTTTTGGTTTGTTGGTTTGTTGGTTTGTTGGTTTATTGGTTTGTTGGTTTGTTGGTTTGTTGCTTTGTTGGTTTGTTGGTTTGTTGGTTTGTTGGTTTGTTGGTTTCTTGGTTTGTTGGTTTGTTGGTTTGTTGGTTTGTTGGTTTGTTGGTTTATTGGTTTGTTGGTTTGTTGGTTTGTTGGATTGTTGGTTTGTTGGTTTGTTGGTTTGTTGGTTTGTTGGTTTATTTGTTTGTTGGTTTGTTGGTTTGTTGGTTTGTTGGTTTGTTGGTTTGTTGGTTTGTTTGTTTGTTGGTTTGTTGGTTTGTTGGTTTGTTGGTTTGTTGGTTTGTTGGTTTGTTGGTTTGTTGGTTTGTTGGTTTGTTGGTTTGTTGGTTTGTTGGTTTGTTGGTTTGTTGGTTTGTTGGTTTGTTGGTTTGTTGGTTTGTTCGTTTCTTCGTTTGTTCGTTTGTTGGTTTGTTGGTTTGTTGGTTTGTTGGTTTGTTGGTTTGTTGGTTTGTTGGTTTGTTGGTTTGTTGGTTTGTTGGTTTGTTGGTTTGTTGGTTTGTTGGCTTGTTGGTTTGTTGGTTTGTTAGTTTGATCGTTTGTTGGTTTGTTGGTTTGTTCGTTTTTTGGTTTGTTGGTTTATTGGTTTGTTAGTTTGTTGGTTTGTTGGTTTGTTGGTTTGTTGGTTTGTTGGTTTGCTGGTTTGTTGATTTGTTGGTTTGTTGGTTTGTTGGCTTGTTGGCTTGTTGGTTTGTTGGTTTGTTGGTTTGTTGGTTTGTTGGTTTGTTGGTTTGTTGGTCTGTTGGTTTGTTGGCTTGTTGGTTTGTTGGTTTGTTCGTTTGTTGGTTTGTTGGTTTGTTGGTTTTTTGGTTTGCTGGTTTGTTGGTTAATTTGTTTGTTGTTTTTTGGTTTGTTGGTTTGTTGGTTTGTTGGTTTGTTGGTTTGTTGGTTTGTTGGTTTGTTGGTTTGTTGGTTTGTTGGTTTGTTGGTTTGTTGGTTTGTTGGTTTGTTGGTTTGTGGGTTTGTTGGTTTGTTGGTTTGTTGGTTTGTTGGTTTGTTGGTTTGTTGGTTTGTTGGTTTGTTGGTTTGTTGGTTTGTTGGTTTGTTGGTTTGTTGATTTGTTCGTTTGTTGGTTTGTTTGTTTATTCGTTCGTTCGTTTGTTCATTTGTTCGTTTGTTCGTTTGTTCGTTTGTTCGTTTGTTCGTTTGTTCGTTTGTTCGTTTGTTCGTTTGTTCGTTTGTTCATTTGTTCGTTTGTTCGTTTGTTCGTTTGTTCGTTTGTTCGTTTGTTTGTTTGTTCGTTTGTTCGTTTGTTCGTTTGTTCGTTTGTTCGTTTGTTCGTCTGTTCGTTTGTTCGTTTGTTCGTTTGTTCGTTTGTTCGTTTGTTCGTTTGTTCGTTTGTTCGTTTGTTCGTTTGTTCGTTTGTTCGTTTGTTCGTTTGTTCGTTTGTTCATTTATTCGTTTGTTCGTTTGTTCGTTTGTTCGTTTGTTGGTTTGTTCGTTTGTTCGTTTGTTCGTTTGTTCGTTTGTTCGTTTGTTCGTTTGTTCGTTTGTTCGTTTGTTCGTTTGTTCGTTTGTTCGTTTGTTCGTTTGTTCGTTTGTTCGTTTGTTCGTTTGTTCGTTTGTTCGTTTGTTCGTTTGTTCGTTTGTTCGTTTGTTCGTTTGTTCGTTTGTTCGTTTGTTCGTTTGTTCGTTTGTTCGTTTGTTCGTTTGTTCGTTTGTTCGTTTGTTCGTTTGTTCGTTTGTTCGTTTGTTCGTTTGTTCGTTTGTTCGTTTGTTCGTTTTTTCGTTTGTTCGTTTGTTCGTTTGTTCGTTTGTTCTTTTGTTCGTTTGTTCGTTTGTTCGTTTGTTCGTTTGTTCGTTTGTTCGTTTGTTCGTTTGTTCGTTTGTTCGTTTGTTCGTTTGTTCGTTTGTTCGTTTGTTCGTTTGTTCGTTTGTTCGTTTGTTCGTTTATTCGTTTGTTCGTTTGTTCGTTTGTTCGTTTGTTCGTTTGTTCGTTTGTTCGTTTGTTCGTTTGTTCGTTTGTTCGTTTGTTCGTTTGTTCGTTTGTTCGTTTGTTCGTTTGTTCGTTTGTTCGTTTGTTCGTTTGTTCGTTTGTTCGTTTGTTCGTTTGTTCGTTTGTTCGTTTGTTCGTTTGTTCGTTTGTTCGTTTGTTCGTTTGTTCGTTTGTTCGTTTGTTCGTTTGTTCGTTTGTTCGTTTGTTCGTTTGTTCGTTTGTTCGTTTGTTCGTTTGTTCGTTTGTTCGTTTGTTCGTTTGTTCGTTTGTTCGTTTGTTCGTTTGTTGGTTTGTTGGTTTGTTGGTTTGTTGGTTTGTTGGTTTAGTTGTTTGTTGGTTTGTTGGTTTGTTGGTTTGTTGGTTTGTTGGTTTGTTGGTTTATTGGTTTGTGGGTTTGTTGGTTTGTTGGTTTGTCGGTTTGTTGGTTTATTGGTTTGTTGGTTTGTTGGTTTGTTGGTTTCTTCGTTTGTTAGTTTGTTAGTTTATTATTTTGTTGGTTTGCTGGTTTGTTGGCTTGTTGGTTTGTTGGTTTGTTGGTTTGTTGGTTTGTTGGTTTGTTGGTTTGTTGGTTTGTTGGTTTGTTGGTATGTTGGTTTGTTGGTTTGTTGGTTTGTTGGTTTGTTGGTTTGTTGGTTTGTTGGTTTGTTGGTTTGTTGGTTTGTTAGTTTGTTGGTTTGTTGGTTTGTTGGTTTGTTGGTTTGTTGGTTTGTTGGTTTTTTGGTTTATTCGTCTGTTGGTTTATTGGTTTGTTGGTTTGTTGGTTTGTTGGTTTGTTGGTTTGTTGGTTTGTTGGTTTGTTGGTTTGTTGGTTTGTTGGTTTGTGGTTTGTTGGTTTGTTGGTTTGTTGGTGTGTTGGTTTGTTGGTTTGTTGGTTTGTTGGTTTGTTGGTTTGTTGGTTTGTTGGTTTGTTGGTTTGTTGGTTTGTTGGTTTGTTGGTTTGTTGGTTTGTTGGTTTAATGGTTTGTTGGTTTGTTGGTTTGTTGGTTTGTTGGTTTGTTGGTTTGTTGGTTTGTTGGTTTGTTGGTTTGTTGGTTTGTTGGTTTGTTGGTTTGTTGGTTTGTTGGTTTGTTGGTTTGTTGGTTTGTTGGTTTGTTGGTTTGTTGGTTTGCTGGTTTGTTGGTTTGTTTTTTGTTGGTTTGTTGGTTTGTTGGTTTGTTGGTTTGTTGGTTTGTTGGTTTGTTCGTTTGTTGGTTTGTTGGTTTGTTCGTTTGTTGGTTTGTTGGTTTATTGGTTTGTTGGTTTGTTGGTTTGTTGGTTTGTTGGTTTGTTGGTTTGTTGGTTTGTTGGTTTGTTGGTTTGTTGGTTTGTTGGTTTGTTGGTTTGTTGGTTTGTTGGTTTGTTGGTTTTGTGGTTTGTTGGTTTGTTGGTTTGTTGGTTTGTTGGTTTGTTGGTTTGTTGGTTTGTTGGTTTGTTGGTTTGTTGCTTTGTTGGTTTATTGGTTTGTTGGTTTGTTGGTTTGTTGGTTTCTTGGTATCTTGGTTTGTTGGTTTGTTGGTTTGTTGGTTTGTTGGTTTGTTGGTTTGTTGGATTGTTGGTTTGTTGGTTTGTTGGTTTGTTGGTTTGTTGGTTTATTTGTTTGTTGGTTTGTTGGCTTGTTGGTTTGTTGGTTTGTTGGTTTGTTGGTTTGTTTGTTTGTTGGTTTGTTGGTTTGTTGGTTTGTTGGTTTGTTGGTTTGTTGGTTTGTTGGTTTGTTGGTTTGTTGGTTTGTTGGTTTGTTGGTTTGTTGGTTTGTTGGTTTGTTGGTTTGTTGGTTTGTTGGTTTGTTGGTTTGTTGGTTTGTTGGTTTGTTGGTTTGTTGGTTTGTTGGTTTGTTGGTTTGTTGATTTGTTCGTTTCTTCGTTTGTTGGTTTGTTGGTTTGTTGGTTTGTTGGTTTGTTGGTTTGTTGGTTTGTTGGTTTGTTGGTTTGTTGGTTTGTTGGTTTGTTGGTTTGTTGGTTTGTTGACTTGTTGGTTTGTTGGTTTGTTAGTTTGATCGTTTGTTGGTTTGTTGGTTTGTTCGTTTTTTGGTTTGTTGGTTTATTGGTTTGTTGGTTTGTTGGTTTGTTGGTTTGTTGGTTTGTTGGTTTGTTGGTTTGTTGGTTTGTTGGTTTGTTGATTTGTTGGTTTGTTGGTTTGTTGGCTTGTTGGCTTGTTGGTTTGTTGGTTTGTTGGCTTGTTGGTTTGTTGGTTTGTTGGTTTGTTGGTCTGTTGGTTTGTTGGCTTGTTGGTTTGTTGTCTTGTTGGTTTGTTGGTTTGTTGGTTTGTTGGTTTGTTGGTTTGTTAACTTTGTTGGTTTGTTGGTTTGTTGGTTCGTTGTTTTGTTGGTTTGTTTGTTTGTTGATTTGTTGGTTTGTTCGTTTGTTGGCTTGTTGGTTTGTTGGCTTATTGGATTGTTGGTTTTTGGTTTATTTGTTTGTTGGTTTGTTCGTTTGTTGGTTTGTTGGTTTATTTGTTTGTTGGTTTGTTGGTTTGTTAGCTTGTTGGTTTGTAGGTTTGTTGGTTTGTTGGTTTGTTGATTTGTAGGTTTGTTGGTTTGTTGGCTTGTTAGTTTGTTGGCTTGTTGGCTTGTTGGTTTGTTGGTCTGTTGATTTGTTGGTTTGTTGGTTTGTTGGTTTGTTGGTTTGTTGGCTTGTTGTTTTGTTGGTTTGTTTGTTTGTAGGTTTGTTGGTTTGTTCGTTTGTTGGCTTGTTGGTTTGTTGGCTTGTTGGCTTGTTGGTTTGTTGGTTTGTTTGTTTGTTGGTTTGTTGGTTTGTTGGTTTGATCGGTTGTTGGCTTGTTAGTTTGTTGGTTTGTTGGTTTGCTGGTTTGTTGGTTTGTTGGCTTTTTGGTTTGTTGGTTTTTTGGTTTGTTGGCTTGTTGGTTTGTTGGTTTGTTCGTTTGTTCGTTTGTTGGCTTGTTGGTTTGTTGGCTTGTTGGCTTGTTGGTATGTTGGTTTGTTGGTTTGTTGGTTTGTTGGTTTGTTGGTTTGTTGGTTTGTTGGTTTGTTGGTTTGTTGGTTTGTTGGTTTGTTGGTTTGTTGGTTTGTTCGTTTGTTGGTTTGTTCGTTTGTTGGTTTGTTGCTTTGTTGGTTGGTTGGTTTGTTGGTTTGTTGGCTTCTTGGTTTGTTGGTTTGTTGGTTTGTTGGTTTGTTGATTTGTAGGTTTGTTGGTTTGTTGGCTTGTTGGTTTGTTGGCTTGTTGGCTTGTTGGTTTGTTGGTCTGTTGGTTTGTTGGTTTGTTGATTTGTTGGTTTGTTGTTTTGTTGGTTTGTTTGTTTGTATTTTTGTTGGTTTGTTCGTTTGTTGGCTTGTTGGTTTGTTGGCTTGTTGGTTTGTTGGTTTGTTTGTTTGTTGGTTTGTTGGTTTGTTGGTTTGTTGGTTTGTTCGTTTGTTGGCTTGTTAGTTTGTTGGTTTGTTGGTTTGTTGATTTGTTGGCTTTTTGGTTTGTTGGTTTTTTGGTTTGTTGGCTTGTTGGTTTGTTGGTTTGTTCGTTTGTTCGTTTGTTGGCTTGTTGGTTTGTTGGCTTGTTGGCTTGTTGGTATGTTGGTTTGTTGGTTTGTTGGTTTGTTGGTTTGTTCGTTTGTTGGTTTGTTGGTTTTTTTGTTTGTTGGTTTGTTCGTTTGTTGGCCTGTTGGTTTGTTGGTTAGTTGGTTTTTTTGGTTTGTTGGTTTGTTGGTTTGTTGGTTTGTTCGTTTGTTGGTTTGTTGGTTTGTTGGTATGTTGGTTTGTTGGTTTGTTAGTTTGTTCGTTTGTTGGCTTGTTGGTTTGTTCGTTTGTTGGCTTGTTGGTTTGAGAGCTTGTTGGTTTTTTTGGTTTGTTGGCTTGTTAGTTTGTTGGTTTGTTGGTTTGTTTATTTGTTGGTTTGTTCGTTTGTTGGCTTGTTGGTTTGTTGGCTTGTTGGCTTGTTGGTTTGTTGGTTTTTTGGTTTGTTGGTTTGTTGGTTTGTTGGTTTGTTGGTTTGTTGGTTTGTTGGTTTGTTGGTTTGTTCGTTTGTTGGTTTGTTTTTTTGTTGGTTTGTTCGTTTGTTGGTTTGTTGGTTTGTTGGCTGTTGGCTTGTTGGTTTGTTGGTTTGTTGGTTTGTTGGTTTGTTGGTTTGTTGGCTTGTTGGTTTGTTGGCTTGTTGGTTTATTGGCTTGTTGGCTTGTTGTCTTGTTGGTTTGTTGGTTTGTTGGTTTGTTGGTTTGTTGGTTTGTTGGTTTGTTAACTTTGTTGGTTTGTTGGTTCGTTGTTTTGTTGGTTTGTTTGTTTGTTGATTTGTTGGTTTGTTCGTTTGTTGGCTTGTTGGTTTGTTGGCTTGTTGGATTGTTGGTTTTTGGTTTATTTGTTTGTTGGTTTGTTTGTTTGTTGGTTTGTTGGTTTATTTGTTTGTTGGTTTGTTGGTTTGTTAGCTTGTTGGTTTGTAGGTTTGTTGGTTTGTTGGTTTGTTGATTTGTAGGTTTGTTGGTTTGTTGGCTTGTTAGTTTGTTGGCTTGTTGGCTTGTTGGTTTGTTGGTCTGTTGGTTTGTTGGTTTGTTGGTTTGTTGGTTTGTTGGTTTGTTGGCTTGTTGTTTTGTTGGTTTGTTTGTTTGTAGGTTTGTTGGTTTGTTCGTTTGTTGGCTTGTTGGTTTGTTGGCTTGTTGGCTTGTTGGTTTGTTGGTTTGTTTGTTTGTTGGTTTGTTGGTTTGTTGGTTTGATCGGTTGTTGGCTTGTTAGTTTGTTGGTTTGTTGGTTTGTTGGTTTGTTGGTTTGTTGGCTTTTTGGTTTGTTGGTTTTTTGGTTTGTTGGCTTGTTGGTTTGTTGGTTTGTTCGTTTGTTCGTTTGTTGGCTTGTTGGTTTGTTGGCTTGTTGGCTTGTTGGTATGTTGGTTTGTTGGTTTGTTGGTTTGTTGGTTTGTTGGTTTGTTGGTTTGTTGGTTTGTTGGTTTGTTGGTTTGTTGGTTTGTTGGTTTGTTGGTTTGTTCGTTTGTTGGTTTGTTCGTTTGTTGGTTTGTTGCTTTGTTGGTTGGTTGGTTTGTTGGTTTGTTGGCTTCTTGGTTTATTGGTTTGTTGGTTTGTTGGTTTGTTGATTTGTAGGTTTGTTGGTTTGTTGGCTTGTTGGTTTGTTGGCTTGTTGGCTTGTTGGTTTGTTGGTCTGTTGGTTTGTTGGTTTGTTGATTTGTTGGTTTGTTGTTTTGTTGGTTTGTTTGTTTGTATTTTTGTTGGTTTGTTCGTTTGTTGGCTTGTTGGTTTGTTGGCTTGTTGGTTTGTTGGTTTGTTTGTTTGTTGGTTTGTTGGTTTGTTGGTTTGTTGGTTTGTTCGTTTGTTGGCTTGTTAGTTTGTTGGTTTGTTGGTTTGTTGATTTGTTGGCTTTTTGGTTTGTTGGTTTTTTGGTTTGTTGGCTTGTTGGTTTGTTGGTTTGTTCGTTTGTTCGTTTGTTGGCTTGTTGGTTTGTTGGCTTGTTGGCTTGTTGGTATGTTGGTTTGTTGGTTTGTTGGTTTGTTGGTTTGTTCGTTTGTTGGTTTGTTGGTTTTTTTGTTTGTTGGTTTGTTCGTTTGTTGGCCTGTTGGTTTGTTGGTTAGTTGGTTTTTTTGGTTTGTTGGTTTGTTGGTTTGTTGGTTTGTTCGTTTGTTGGTTTGTTGGTTTGTTGGTATGTTGGTTTGTTGGTTTGTTAGTTTGTTCGTTTGTTGGCTTGTTGGTTTGTTCGTTTGTTGGCTTGTTGGTTTGAGAGCTTGTTGGTTTTTTTGGTTTGTTGGCTTGTTAGTTTGTTGGTTTGTTGGTTTGTTTATTTGTTGGTTTGTTCGTTTGTTGGCTTGTTGGTTTGTTGGCTTGTTGGCTTGTTGGTTTGTTGGTTTTTTGGTTTGTTGGTTTGTTGGTTTGTTGGTTTGTTGGTTTGTTGGTTTGTTGGTTTGTTGGTTTGTTCGTTTGTTGGTTTGTTTTTTTGTTGGTTTGTTCGTTTGTTGGTTTGTTGGTTTGTTGGCTGTTGGCTTGTTGGTTTGTTGGTTTGTTGGTTTGTTGGTTTGTTGGTTTGTTGGCTTGTTGGTTTGTTGGCTTGTTGGTTTATTGGCTTGTTGGCTTGTTGTCTTGTTGGTTTGTTGGTTTGTTGGTTTGTTGGTTTGTTGGTTTGTTGGTTTGTTAACTTTGTTGGTTTGTTGGTTCGTTGTTTTGTTGGTTTGTTTGTTTGTTGATTTGTTGGTTTGTTCGTTTGTTGGCTTGTTGGTTTGTTGGCTTGTTGGATTGTTGGTTTTTGGTTTATTTGTTTGTTGGTTTGTTTGTTTGTTGGTTTGTTGGTTTATTTGTTTGTTGGTTTGTTGGTTTGTTAGCTTGTTGGTTTGTAGGTTTGTTGGTTTGTTGGTTTGTTGATTTGTAGGTTTGTTGGTTTGTTGGCTTGTTAGTTTGTTGGCTTGTTGGCTTGTTGGTTTGTTGGTCTGTTGGTTTGTTGGTTTGTTGGTTTGTTGGTTTGTTGGTTTGTTGGCTTGTTGTTTTGTTGGTTTGTTTGTTTGTAGGTTTGTTGGTTTGTTCGTTTGTTGGCTTGTTGGTTTGTTGGCTTGTTGGCTTGTTGGTTTGTTGGTTTGTTTGTTTGTTGGTTTGTTGGTTTGTTGGTTTGATCGGTTGTTGGCTTGTTAGTTTGTTGGTTTGTTGGTTTGTTGGTTTGTTGGTTTGTTGGCTTTTTGGTTTGTTGGTTTTTTGGTTTGTTGGCTTGTTGGTTTGTTGGTTTGTTCGTTTGTTCGTTTGTTGGCTTGTTGGTTTGTTGGCTTGTTGGCTTGTTGGTATGTTGGTTTGTTGGTTTGTTGGTTTGTTGGTTTGTTGGTTTGTTGGTTTGTTGGTTTGTTGGTTTGTTGGTTTGTTGGTTTGTTGGTTTGTTGGTTTGTTCGTTTGTTGGTTTGTTCGTTTGTTGGTTTGTTGCTTTGTTGGTTGGTTGGTTTGTTGGTTTGTTGGCTTCTTGGTTTATTGGTTTGTTGGTTTGTTGGTTTGTTGATTTGTAGGTTTGTTGGTTTGTTGGCTTGTTGGTTTGTTGGCTTGTTGGCTTGTTGGTTTGTTGGTCTGTTGGTTTGTTGGTTTGTTGATTTGTTGGTTTGTTGTTTTGTTGGTTTGTTTGTTTGTATTTTTGTTGGTTTGTTGGTTTGTTGGTTTGTTGGTTTGTTGGCTTTTTGGTTTGTTGGTTTTTTGGTTTGTTGGCTTGTTGGTTTGTTGGTTTGTTCGTTTGTTCGTTTGTTGGCTTGTTGGTTTGTTGGCTTGTTGGCTTGTTGGTATGTTGGTTTGTTGGTTTGTTGGTTTGTTGGTTTGTTGGTTTGTTGGTTTGTTGGTTTGTTAGCTTGTTGGTTTGTAGGTTTGTTGGTTTGTTGGTTTGTTGATTTGTAGGTTTGTTGGTTTGTTGGCTTGTTAGTTTGTTGGCTTGTTGGCTTGTTGGTTTGTTGGTCTGTTGGTTTGTTGGTTTGTTGGTTTGTTGGTTTGTTGGTTTGTTGGTTTGTTGGTTTGTTGGTTTGTTGGCTTGTTGTTTTGTTGGTTTGTTTGTTTGTAGGTTTGTTGGTTTGTTCGTTTGTTGGCTTGTTGGTTTGTTGGCTTGTTGGCTTGTTGGTTTGTTGGTTTGTTTGTTTGTTGGTTTGTTGGTTTGTTGGTTTGATCGGTTGTTGGCTTGTTAGTTTGTTGGTTTGTTGGTTTGTTGGTTTGTTGGTTTGTTGGCTTTTTGGTTTGTTGGTTTTTTGGTTTGTTGGCTTGTTGGTTTGTTGGTTTGTTCGTTTGTTCGTTTGTTGGCTTGTTGGTTTGTTGGCTTGTTGGCTTGTTGGTATGTTGGTTTGTTGGTTTGTTGGTTTGTTGGTTTGTTGGTTTGTTGGTTTGTTGGTTTGTTGGTTTGTTGGTTTGTTGGTTTGTTGGTTTGTTCGTTTGTTGGTTTGTTCGTTTGTTGGTTTGTTGCTTTGTTGGTTGGTTGGTTTGTTGGTTTGTTGGCTTCTTGGTTTGTTGGTTTGTTGGTTTGTTGGTTTGTTGATTTGTAGGTTTGTTGGTTTGTTGGCTTGTTGGTTTGTTGGCTTGTTGGCTTGTTGGTTTGTTGGTCTGTTGGTTTGTTGGTTTGTTGATTTGTTGGTTTGTTGTTTTGTTGGTTTGTTTGTTTGTATTTTTGTTGGTTTGTTCGTTTGTTGGCTTGTTGGTTTGTTGGCTTGTTGGTTTGTTGGTTTGTTTGTTTGTTGGTTTGTTGGTTTGTTGGTTTGTTGGTTTGTTCGTTTGTTGGCTTGTTAGTTTGTTGGTTTGTCGGTTTGTTGATCTGTTGGCTTTTTGGTTTGTTGGTTTTTTGGTTTGTTGGCTTGTTGGTTTGTTGGTTTGTTCGTTTGTTCGTTTGTTGGCTTGTTGGTTTGTTGGCTTGTTGGCTTGTTGGTATGTTGGTTTGTTGATTGTTGGTTTGTTGGTTTGTTCGTATGTTGGTTTGTTGGTTTTTTTGTTTGTTGGTTTGTTGGTTTGTTGGCCTGTTGGTTTGTTGGTTAGTTGGTTTTTTTGGTTTGTTGGTTTGTTGGTTTGTTGGTTTGTTGGTTTGTTCGTTTGTTCGTTTGTTGGTTTGTTGGTTTGTTGGTTTGTTGGTTTGTTCGTTTGTTGGTTTGTTGGTTTGTTGGTTTGTTGGCTTGTTGGTTTGTTGGTTAGTTGGTTTGTTGGTTTGTTCGTTTGTAAGTTTGTTGGTTTGTTGGTTTGTTGGTTTGTTGGTTTGTTGGTTTGTTGGTTTGTTGGTTTGTTGGTTTGTTTGTTTGTTCGTTTGTTGGTTTTTTAGTTTGTTCGTTTGTTTGTTTGTTGGATTGTTGGCTTGTTGGTTTGTTGGTTTGTTGGTTTGTTGGTTTGTTGGCTTGTTGGTTTGTTGGTTTGTTGGTTTGTTGGTTTGTTAGTTTGTTGGTTTGTCGGTTTGTTGATTTGTTGGCTTTTTGGTTTGTTGGTTTTTTGGTTTGTTGGCTTGTTGGTTTGTTGGTTTGTTCGTTTGTTCGTTTGTTGGCTTGTTGGTTTGTTGGCTTGTTGGCTTGTTGGTATGTTGGTTTGTTGGTTTGTTGGTTTGTTGGTTTGTTCGTATGTTGGTTTGTTGGTTTTTTTGTTTGTTGGTTTGTTGGTTTGTTGGCCTGTTGGTTTGTTGGTTAGTTGGTTTTTTTGGTTTGTTGGTTTGTTGGTTTGTTGGTTTGTTGGTTTGTTCGTTTGTTCGTTTGTTGGTTTGTTGGTTTGTTGGTTTGTTGGTTTGTTCGTTTGTTGGTTTGTTGGTTTGTTGGTTTGTTGGCTTGTTGGTTTGTTGGTTAGTTGGTTTGTTGGTTTGTTCGTTTGTAAGTTTGTTGGTTTGTTGGTTTGTTGGTTTGTTGGTTTGTTGGTTTGTTGGTTTGTTGGTTTGTTGGTTTGTTTGTTTGTTCGTTTGTTGGTTTTTTAGTTTGTTCGTTTGTTTGTTTGTTGGATTGTTGGCTTGTTGGTTTGTTGGTTTGTTGGTTTGTTGGTTTGTTGGCTTGTTGGTTTGTTGGTTTGTTGGTTTGTTGGTTTGTTGGTTTGTTGGTTTGTTGGTTTGCTGGTTTGTTGGTTTGTTGGTTTGTTGGTTGGTTGGTTGGTTGGTTTGTTGGTTTGTTCGTTAGTTGGTTTTTTGGTTTGTTGGTTTGTTGGTTTGTTGGTTTGTTGGTTTGTTGGTTTGTTGGCTTGTTGGCTTGTTGGTTTGTTGGTTTTTTGGTTTGTTGGTTTGTTGGTTTGTTGGTTTGTTGGTTTGTTGGTTTGTTGGTTTGTTGGTTTGTTGGTTTGTTCGTTTGTTGGTTTGTTTTTTTGTTGGTTTGTTCGTTTGTTGGTTTGTTGGTTTTTTGGTTTGTTGGCTTGTTGGGTTGTTGGTTTGTTCGTTTGTTCGTTTGTTGGCTTGTTGGGTTGTTGGCTTGTTGGCTAGTTTGTTTGTTGGTTTGTTTGTTTGTTGGTTTGTTGGTTTGTTGGTTTGATCGTTTGTTGGCTTGTTGGTTTGTTGGCTTGTTGGTTTGTTGTTTTGTTGGTTTGTTTGTTTGTAGGTTTGTTGGTTTGTTCGTTTGTTGGCTTGTTGGTTTGTTGGCTTGTTGGCTTGTTGGTTTGTTGGTTTGTTGGTTTGTTCGTTTGTTGGCTTGTTAGTTTGTTGGTTTGTTGGTTTGTTAGTTTGTTGGTTTGTTGGCTTTTTGGTTTGTTGGTTTTTTGGTTTGTTGGCTTGTTGGTTTGTTGGTTTGTTCGTTTGTTCGTTTGTTGGTTTGTTGGTTTGTTGGTTTGTTCGTTTGTTCGTTTGTTGGCTGGTTGGTTTGTTCGTTTGTTTGTTTGTTAGTTTGTTAGTTTGTTGGTTTGTTGGTTTGTTCGTTTGTTGGCTTGTTGGATTGTTAGTTTGTTGGTAAGTTGGTTTGTTGGTCTGTTGGTTTGTTGGCTTGTTGGTTTATTTGTTTGTTGGTTTGTTTGTTTGTTCGTTTATTTGTTGGTTGTTTTGTTAGTTTGTTGGTTTGTTGGTTTTTTGGTTTGTTGGTTTGTTGGTTTGTTGGTTTGTTGGTTTGTTGGTTTGTTGGTTTGTTGGTTTGTTGGTTTGGTGGTTTGTTCGTTTGTTGGTTTATTTGTTTGTTGGTTTGTAGGTTTGTTGGCCTGTTGGTTTGTTGCTTAGTTGGTTTTTTGGTTTCTTGGTTTGTTGGCTTGTTGGTTTGTTGGTTTGTTGGTTTGTTCGTTTGTTGGTTTGTTGGTTTGTTGGTTTGTTCGTTTGTTCGTTTGTTGGCTTGTTGGTTTGTTCGTTTGTTTGTTTATTAGTTTGTTGGTTTGTTGGTTTGTTCGTTTGTTGGCTTGTTGGATTGTTAGTTTGTTGGTAAGTTGGTTTGTTGTTCTGTTGGTTTGTTGGCTTGTTGGTTTATTTGTTTGTTGGTTTGTTTGTTTGTTCGTTTATTTGTTGGTTGTTTTGTTAGTTTGTTGGTTTGTTGGTTTTTTGGTTTGTTCGTTTGTTGGCTTGTTGGTTTGTTGGTTTGTTGGTTTGTTGGTTTGTCGGTTTGTTGGTTTGTTGGTTTGTTGGTTTGTTGGTTTGTTCGTTTGTTGGTTTGTTCGTTTGTTGGTTCGTTGGTTTGTTGGTTTGTTGGTTTGTTGGTTTGTTGGCTTGTTGGTTTGTTGGTTTGTTGGTTTGTTGGTTTGTTGATTTGTAGGTTTGTCGGTTTGTTGGCTTGTTGGTTTGTTGGCTTGTTGGCTTGTTGGTTTGTTGGTCTGCTGGTTTGTTGGTTTGTTGGTTTGTTGGTTTGTTGTTTTGTTGGTTTGTTTGTTTGTAGGTTTGTTGGTTTGTTCGTTTGTTGGCTTGTTGGTTTGTTGGCTTGTTGGCTAGTTTGTTTGTTGGTTTGTTTGTTTGTTGGTTTGTTGGTTTGTTGGTTTGATCGTTTGTTGGCTTGTTAGTTTGTTGGTTTGTTGGTTTTTCGGTTTGTTGGTTTGTTGGCTTTTTAGTTTTTTAGTTTTTTGGTTTTTTGGTTTGTTGGCTTGTTGGTTTGTTGGTTTGTTCGTTTGTTCGTTTGTTGGCTTGTTGGTTTGTTGGCTTGTTGGCTTGTTGGTATGTTGGTTTGTTGGTTTGTTGGTTTGTTGGCTTGTTGTTTTGTTGGTTTGTTTGTTTGTAGGTTTGTTGGTTTGTTCGTTTGTTGGCTTGTTGGTTTGTTGGCTTGTTGGCTTGTTGGTTTGTTGGTTTGTTTGTTTGTTGGTTTGTTGGTTTGTTGGTTTGATCGGTTGTTGGCTTGTTAGTTTGTTGGTTTGTTGGTTTGTTGGTTTGTTGGTTTGTTGGCTTTTTGGTTTGTTGGTTTTTTGGTTTGTTGGCTTGTTGGTTTGTTGGTTTGTTCGTTTGTTCGTTTGTTGGCTTGTTGGTTTGTTGGCTTGTTGGCTTGTTGGTATGTTGGTTTGTTGGTTTGTTGGTTTGTTGGTTTGTTGGTTTGTTGGTTTGTTGGTTTGTTGGTTTGTTGGTTTGTTGGTTTGTTGGTTTGTTGGTTTGTTCGTTTGTTGGTTTGTTCGTTTGTTGGTTTGTTGCTTTGTTGGTTGGTTGGTTTGTTGGTTTGTTGGCTTCTTGGTTTGTTGGTTTGTTGGTTCGTTGGTTTGTTGAGTTGTAGGTTTGTTGGTTTGTTGGCTTGTTGGTTTGTTGGCTTGTTGGCTTGTTGGTTTGTTGGTCTGTTGGTTTGTTGGTTTGTTGATTTGTTGGTTTGTTGTTTTGTTGGTTTGTTTGTTTGTATTTTTGTTGGTTTGTTCGTTTGTTGGCTTGTTGGTTTGTTGGCTTGTTGGTTTGTTGGTTTGTTTGTTTGTTGGTTTGTTGGTTTGTTGGTTTGTTGGTTTGTTCGTTTGTTCGTTTGTTGGCTTGTTGGTTTGTTGGCTTGTTGGCTTGTTGGTATGTTGGTTTGTTGGTTTGTTGGTTTGTTGGTTTGTTCGTTTGTTGGTTTGTTGGTTTTTTTGTTTGTTGGTTTGTTGGTTTGTTGGCCTGTTGGTTTGTTGGTTAGTTGGTTTTTTTGGTTTGTTGGTTTGTTGGTTTGTTGGTTTGTTGGTTTATTCGTTTGTTCGTTTGTTGGTTTGTTGGTTTGTTGGTTTGTTGGTTTGTTCGTTTGTTGGTTTGTTGGTTTGTTGGTTTGTCGGTTTGTTGATTTGTTGGCTTTTTGGTTTGTTGGTTTTTTGGTTTGTTGGCTTGTTGGTTTGTTGGTTTGTTCGTTTGTTCGTTTGTTGGCTTGTTGGTTTGTTGGCTTGTTGGCTTGTTGGTATGTTGGTTTGTTGGTTTGTTGGTTTGTTGGTTTGTTCGTTTGTTGGTTTGTTGGTTTTTTTGTTTGTTGGTTTGTTGGTTTGTTGGCCTGTTGGTTTGTTGGTTAGTTGGTTTTTTTGGTTTGTTGGTTTGTTGGTTTGTTGGTTTGTTGGTTTGTTCGTTTGTTCGTTTGTTGGTTTGTTGGTTTGTTGGTTTGTTGGTTTGTTCGTTTGTTGGTTTGTTGGTTTGTTGGTTTGTTGGCTTGTTGGTTTGTTGGTTAGTTGGTTTGTTGGTTTGTTCGTTTGTAAGTTTGTTGGTTTGTTGGTTTGTTGGTTTGTTGGTTTGTTGGTTTGTTGGTTTGTTGGTTTGTTGGTTTGTTTGTTTGTTCGTTTGTTGGTTTTTTAGTTTGTTCGTTTGTTTGTTTGTTGGATTGTTGGCTTGTTGGTTTGTTGGTTTGTTGGTTTGTTGGTTTGTTGGCTTGTTCGTTTGTTGGTTTGTTCGTTTGTTGGTTCGTTGGTTTGTTGGTTTGTTGGTTTGTTGGTTTGTTGGTTTGTTGGTTTGTTGGCTTGTTGGTTTGTTGGTTTGTTGGTTTGTTGGTTTGTTGGTTTGTTGGTTTGTTGGTTTGTTGGTTTGTTGGCTTGTTGGCTTGTTGGTTTGTTGGTTTTTTGGTTTGTTGGTTTGTTGGTTTGTTGGTTTGTTGGTTTGTTGGTTTGTTGGTTTGTTGGTTTGTTGGTTTGTTCGTTTGTTGGTTTGTTTTTTTGTTGGTTTGTTCGTTTGTTGGTTTGTTGGTTTTTTGGTTTGTTGGCTTGTTGGGTTGTTGGTTTGTTCGTTTGTTCGTTTGTTGGCTTGTTGGTTTGTTGGCTTGTTGGCTAGTTTGTTTGTTGGTTTGTTTGTTTGTTGGTTTGTTGGTTTGTTGGTTTGATCGTTTTTTGGCTTGTTGGTTTGTTGGCTTGTTGGTTTGTTGTTTTGTTGGTTTGTTTGTTTGTAGGTTTGTTGGTTTGTTCGTTTGTTGGCTTGTTGGTTTGTTGGCTTGTTGGCTTGTTGGTTTGTTGGTTTGTTGGTTTGTTCGTTTGTTGGCTTGTTAGTTTGTTGGTTTGTTGGTTTGTTAGTTTGTTGGTTTGTTGGCTTTTTGGTTTGTTGGTTTTTTGGTTTGTTGGCTTGTTGGTTTGTTGGTTTGTTCGTTTGTTCGTTTGTTGGTTTGTTGGTTTGTTGGTTTGTTCGTTTGTTCGTTTGTTGGCTGGTTGGTTTGTTCGTTTGTTTGTTTGTTAGTTTGTTAGTTTGTTGGTTTGTTGGTTTGTTCGTTTGTTGGCTTGTTGGATTGTTAGTTTGTTGGTAAGTTGGTTTGTTGGTCTGTTGGTTTGTTGGCTTGTTGGTTTATTTGTTTGTTGGTTTGTTTGTTTGTTCGTTTATTTGTTGGTTGTTTTGTTAGTTTGTTGGTTTGTTGGTTTTTTGGTTTGTTGGTTTGTTGGTTTGTTGGTTTGTTGGTTTGTTGGTTTGTTGGTTTGTTGGTTTGGTGGTTTGTTCGTTTGTTGGTTTATTTGTTTGTTGGTTTGTTGGTTTGTTGGCCTGTTGGTTTGTTGCTTAGTTGGTTTTTTTGGTTTCTTGGTTTGTTGGCTTGTTGGTTTGTTGGTTTGTTGGTTTGTTCGTTTGTTGGTTTGTTGGTTTGTTGGTTTGTTCGTTTGTTCGTTTGTTGGCTTGTTGGTTTGTTCGTTTGTTTGTTTATTAGTTTGTTGGTTTGTTGGTTTGTTCGTTTGTTGGCTTGTTGGATTGTTAGTTTGTTGGTAAGTTGGTTTGTTGGTCTGTTGGTTTGTTGGCTTGTTGGTTTATTTGTTTGTTGGTTTGTTTGTTTGTTCGTTTATTTGTTGGTTGTTTTGTTAGTTTGTTGGTTTGTTGGTTTTTTGGTTTGTTCGTTTGTTGGCTTGTTGGTTTGTTGGTTTGTTGGTTTGTTGGTTTGTCGGTTTGTTGGTTTGTTGGTTTGTTGGTTTGTTGGTTTGTTCGTTTGTTGGTTTGTTCGTTTGTTGGTTCGTTGGTTTGTTGGTTTGTTGGTTTGTTGGTTTGTTGGCTTGTTGGTTTGTTGGTTTGTTGGTTTGTTGGTTTGTTGATTTGTAGGTTTGTCGGTTTGTTGGCTTGTTGGTTTGTTGGCTTGTTGGCTTGTTGGTTTGTTGGTCTGTTGGTTTGTTGGTTTGTTGGTTTGTTGGTTGTTGTTTTGTTGGTTTGTTTGTTTGTAGGTTTGTTGGTTTGTTCGTTTGTTGGCTTGTTGGTTTGTTGGCTTGTTGGCTAGTTTGTTTGTTGGTTTGTTTGTTTGTTGGTTTGTTGGTTTGTTGGTTTGATCGTTTGTTGGCTTGTTAGTTTGTTGGTTTGTTGGTTTGTTGGTTTGTTGGTTTGTTGGCTTTTTAGTTTTTTAGTTTTTTGGTTTTTTGGTTTGTTGGCTTGTTGGTTTGTTGGTTTGTTCGTTTGTTCGTTTGTTGGCTTGTTGGTTTGTTGGCTTGTTGGCTTGTTGGTATGTTGGTTTGTTGGTTTGTTGGTTTGCTGGTTTGTTGGTTTGTTGGTTTGTTGGTTTGTTGGTTTGTTGGTTTGTTGGTTTGTTGGTTTGTTGGTTTGTTCGTTTGTTGGTTTGTTCGTTTGTTGGTTTGTTGCTTTGTTGGTTTGTTGGTTTGTTGGATTGTTGGCTTGTTGGTTTGTTGGTTTGTTGGTTTGTTGGTTTGTTGATTTGTAGGTTTGTTGGTTTGTTGGCTTGTTGGTTTGTTGGCTTGTTGGCTTGTTGGTTTTTTGGTCTGTTGTTTTGTTGGTTTGTTGGTTTGTTGGTTTGTTGTTTTCTTGGTTTGTTTGTTTGTATGTTTGTTGGTTTGTTCGTTTGTCGGCTTGTCGGCTTGTTGGTTTGTTGGCTTGTTGGTTTGTTGGTTTGTTTGTTTGTTGGTTTGTTGGTTTGTTGGCTTGTTCGTTTGTTGGCTTGTTAGTTTGTTGGTTTGTTGGTTTGTTGGTTTGTTGGTTTGTTGGCTTTTTGGTTTGTTGGTTTTTTGGTTTGTTGGCTTGTTGGGTTGTTGGTTTGTTCGTTTGTTCGTTTGTTGGCTTGTTGGTTTGTTGGCTTGTTGGTTTGTTGTTTTGTTGGTTTGTTTGTTTGCAGGTTTGTTGGTTTGTTCGTTTGTTGGCTTGTTGGTTTGTTGGCTTGTTGGCTTGTTGGTTTGTTGGTTTGTTTGTTTGTTGGCTTGTTGGTTTGTTGGTTTGTTCGTTTGTTGGCTTGTCAGTTTGTTGGTTTGTTGGTTTGTTGGTTTGTTGGCTTTTTGGTTTGTTGGTTTTTTGGTTTGTTGGCTTGTTGGTTTGTTGGTTTGTTCGTTTGTTCATTTGTTGGCTTGTTGGTTTGTTGGCTTGTTGGCTTGTTGGTATGTTGGTTTGTTGGTTTGTTGGTTTGTTGGTTTGTTGGTTTGTTGGTTTGTTGGTTTGTTGGTTTGTTGGTTTGTTGGTTTGTTGGTTTGGTGGTTTGTTTGCTTGTTGGTTTGTTTGTTTGTTGGTTTGTTGGTTTGTTGGCCTGTTGGTTTGTTGGTTAGTTGGTTTTTTGGTTTGTTGGTTTGTTGGCTTGTTGGTTTGTTGGTTTGTTGGTTTGTTGGTTTGTTGGTTTGTTTGTTTGTTGGTTTGTTGGTTTGTTCGTTTGTTGGCTTGTTGGATTGTTAGTTTGTTGGTTAGTTGGTTTGTTGGTCTGTTGGTTTGTTGGCTTGTTGGTTTATTTGTTTGTTGGTTTGTTCGTTTGTTGGCTTGTTAGTTTGTTGGTTTGTTGGTTTGTTGGTTTGTTGGTTTGTTGGTTTGTTGGTTTTTGGTTTGTTGGTTTTTTGGTTTGTTGGCTTGTTGGGTTGTTGGTTTGTTCGTTTGTTCGTTTGTTGGCTTGTTGGTTTGTTGGCTTGTTGGCTAGTTTGTTTGTTGGTTTGTTTGTTTGTTGGTTTGTTGGTTTGTTGGTTTGATCGTTTGTTGGCTTGTTGGTTTGTTGGCTTGTTGGTTTGTTGTTTTGTTGGTTTGTTTGTTTGTAGGTTTGTTGGTTTGTTCGTTTGTTGGCTTGTTGGTTTGTTGGCTTGTTGGCTTGTTGGTTTGTTGGTTTGTTGGTTTTTTGGTTTGTTGGTTTGTTGGTTTGTTGGTTTGTTGGTTTGTTGGTATGTTGGTTTGTTGGTTTGTTAGTTTGTTCGTTTGTTGGCTTGTTGGTTTGTTCGTTTGTTGGCTTGTTGGTTTTTTTGGTTTGTTGGCTTGTTAGTTTGTTGGTTTGTTGGTTTGTTTATTTGTTGGTTTGTTCGTTTGTTGGCTTGTTGGTTTGTTGGCTTGTTGGCTTGCTGGTTTGTTGGTTTTTTGGTTTGTTGGTTTGTTGGTTTGTTGGTTTGTTGGTTTGTTGGTTTGTTGGTTTGTTGGTTTGTTGGTTTGTTCGTTTGTTGGGTTGTTTTTTTGTTGGTTTGTTCGTTTGTTCGTTTGTTGGTTTGTTGGTTTGTTGGTTTGTTGGTTTGTTCGTTTGTTGGTTTGTTGGTTTGTTGGTTTGTCGGTTTGTTGATTTGTTGGCTTTTTGGTTTGTTGGTTTTTTGGTTTGTTGGCTTGTTGGTTTGTTGGTTTGTTCGTTTGTTCGTTTGTTGGCTTGTTGGTTTGTTGGCTTGTTGGCTTGTTGGTATGTTGGTTTGTTGGTTTGTTGGTTTGTTGGTTTGTTCGTTTGTTGGTTTGTTGGTTTTTTTGTTTGTTGGTTTGTTGGTTTGTTGGCCTGTTGGTTTGTTGGTTAGTTGGTTTTTTTGGTTTGTTGGTTTGTTGGCTTTTTGGTTTGTTGGTTTTTTGGTTTGTTGGCTTGTTGGTTTGTTGGTTTGTTCGTTTGTTCGTTTGTTGGTTTGTTGGTTTGTTGGTTTGTTGGTTTGTTCGTTTGTTGGTTTGTTGGTTTGTTGGTTTGTTGGCTTGTTGGTTTGTTGGTTAGTTGGTTTGTTGGTTTGTTCGTTTGTAAGTTTGTTGGTTTGTTGGTTTGTTGGTTTGTTGGTTTGTTGGTTTGTTGGTTTGTTGGTTTGTTGGTTTGTTTGTTTGTTCGTTTGTTGGTTTTTTAGTTTGTTCGTTTGTTTGTTTGTTGGATTGTTGGCTTGTTGGTTTGTTGGTTTGTTGGTTTGTTGGTTTGTTGGCTTGTTGGTTTGTTGGTTTGTTGGTTTGTTGGTTTGTTGGTTTGTTGGTTTGTTGGTTTGCTGGTTTGTTGGTTTGTTGGTTTGTTGGTTGGTTGGTTGGTTGGTTTGTTGGTTTGTTCGTTAGTTGGTTTTTTGGTTTGTTGGTTTGTTGGTTTGTTGGTTTGTTGGCTTGTTGGCTTGTTGGTTTGTTGGTTTTTTGGTTTGTTGGTTTGTTGGTTTGTTGGTTTGTTGGTTTGTTGGTTTGTTGGTTTGTTGGTTTGTTGGTTTGTTCGTTTGTTGGTTTGTTTTTTTGTTGGTTTGTTCGTTTGTTGGTTTGTTGGTTTTTTGGTTTGTTGGCTTGTTGGGTTGTTGGTTTGTTCGTTTGTTCGTTTGTTGGCTTGTTGGTTTGTTGGCTTGTTGGCTAGTTTGTTTGTTGGTTTGTTTGTTTGTTGGTTTGTTGGTTTGTTGGTTTGATCGTTTTTTGGCTTGTTGGTTTGTTGGCTTGTTGGTTTGTTGTTTTGTTGGTTTGTTTGTTTGTAGGTTTGTTGGTTTGTTCGTTTGTTGGCTTGTTGGTTTGTTGGCTTGTTGGCTTGTTGGTTTGTTGGTTTGTTGGTTTGTTCGTTTGTTGGCTTGTTAGTTTGTTGGTTTGTTGGTTTGTTAGTTTGTTGGTTTGTTGGCTTTTTGGTTTGTTGGTTTTTTGGTTTGTTGGCTTGTTGGTTTGTTGGTTTGTTCGTTTGTTCGTTTGTTGGTTTGTTGGTTTGTTGGTTTGTTCGTTTGTTCGTTTGTTGGCTGGTTGGTTTGTTCGTTTGTTTGTTTGTTAGTTTGTTAGTTTGTTGGTTTGTTGGTTTGTTCGTTTGTTGGCTTGTTGGATTGTTAGTTTGTTGGTAAGTTGGTTTGTTGGTCTGTTGGTTTGTTGGCTTGTTGGTTTATTTGTTTGTTGGTTTGTTTGTTTGTTCGTTTATTTGTTGGTTGTTTTGTTAGTTTGTTGGTTTGTTGGTTTTTTGGTTTGTTGGTTTGTTGGTTTGTTGGTTTGTTGGTTTGTTGGTTTGTTGGTTTGTTGGTTTGGTGGTTTGTTCGTTTGTTGGTTTATTTGTTTGTTGGTTTGTTGGTTTGTTGGCCTGTTGGTTTGTTGCTTAGTTGGTTTTTTGGTTTCTTGGTTTGTTGGCTTGTTGGTTTGTTGGTTTGTTGGTTTGTTCGTTTGTTGGTTTGTTGGTTTGTTGGTTTGTTCGTTTGTTCGTTTGTTGGCTTGTTGGTTTGTTCGTTTGTTTGTTTATTAGTTTGTTGGTTTGTTGGTTTGTTCGTTTGTTGGCTTGTTGGATTGTTAGTTTGTTGGTAAGTTGGTTTGTTGGTCTGTTGGTTTGTTGGCTTGTTGGTTTATTTGTTTGTTGGTTTGTTTGTTTGTTCGTTTATTTGTTGGTTGTTTTGTTAGTTTGTTGGTTTGTTGGTTTTTTGGTTTGTTCGTTTGTTGGCTTGTTGGTTTGTTGGTTTGTTGGTTTGTTGGTTTGTCGGTTTGTTGGTTTGTTGGTTTGTTGGTTTGTTGGTTTGTTCGTTTGTTGGTTTGTTCGTTTGTTGGTTCGTTGGTTTGTTGGTTTGTTGGTTTGTTGGTTTGTTGGCTTGTTGGTTTGTTGGTTTGTTGGTTTGTTGGTTTGTTGATTTGTAGGTTTGTCGGTTTGTTGGCTTGTTGGTTTGTTGGCTTGTTGGCTTGTTGGTTTGTTGGTCTGTTGGTTTGTTGGTTTGTTGGTTTGTTGGTTGTTGTTTTGTTGGTTTGTTTGTTTGTAGGTTTGTTGGTTTGTTCGTTTGTTGGCTTGTTGGTTTGTTGGATTGTTGGCTAGTTTGTTTGTTGGTTTGTTTGTTTGTTGGTTTGTTGGTTTGTTGGTTTGATCGTTTGTTGGCTTGTTAGTTTGTTGGTTTGTTGGTTTGTTGGTTTGTTGGCTTTTTAGTTTTTTAGTTTTTTGGTTTTTTGGTTTGTTGGCTTGTTGGTTTGTTGGTTTGTTGGTTTGTTGGTTTGTTGGTTTGTTGGTTTGTTCGTTTGTTGGTTTGTTTTTTTGTTGGTTTGTTCGTTTGTTGGTTTGTTGGTTTTTTGGTTTGTTGGCTTGTTGGGTTGTTGGTTTGTTGGCTTGTTGGCTTGTTGGTTTGTTGGTTTTTTGGTTTGTTGGTTTGTTGGTTTGTTGGTTTGTTGGTTTGTTCGTTTGTTGGTTTGTTTATTTGTTGGTTTGTTCGTTTGTTGGCTTGTTGGTTTGTTGGCTTGTTGGCTTGCTGGTTTGTTGGTTTTTTGGTTTGTTGGTTTGTTGGTTTGTTGGTTTGTTGGTTTGTTGGTTTGTTGGTTTGTTGGTTTGTTGGTTTGTTCGTTTGTTGGGTTGTTTTTTTGTTGGTTTGTTCGTTTGTTCGTTAGTTGGTTTTTTGGTTTGTTGGTTTGTTGGTTTGTTGGTTTGTTGGCTTGTTGGCTTGTTGGTTTGTTGGTTTTTTGGTTTGTTGGTTTGTTGGTTTGTTGGTTTGTTGGTTTGTTGGTTTGTTGGTTTGTTGGTTTGTTGGTTTGTTCGTTTGTTGGTTTGTTTTTTTGTTGGTTTGTTCGTTTGTTGGTTTGTTGGTTTTTTGGTTTGTTGGCTTGTTGGGTTGTTGGTTTGTTCGTTTGTTCGTTTGTTGGCTTGTTGGTTTGTTGGCTTGTTGGCTAGTTTGTTTGTTGGTTTGTTTGTTTGTTGGTTTGTTGGTTTGTTGGTTTGATCGTTTTTTGGCTTGTTGGTTTGTTGGCTTGTTGGTTTGTTGTTTTGTTGGTTTGTTTGTTTGTAGGTTTGTTGGTTTGTTCGTTTGTTGGCTTGTTGGTTTGTTGGCTTGTTGGCTTGTTGGTTTGTTGGTTTGTTGGTTTGTTCGTTTGTTGGCTTGTTAGTTTGTTGGTTTGTTGGTTTGTTAGTTTGTTGGTTTGTTGGCTTTTTGGTTTGTTGGTTTTTTGGTTTGTTGGCTTGTTGGTTTGTTGGTTTGTTCGTTTGTTCGTTTGTTGGTTTGTTGGTTTGTTGGTTTGTTCGTTTGTTCGTTTGTTGGCTGGTTGGTTTGTTCGTTTGTTTGTTTGTTAGTTTGTTAGTTTGTTGGTTTGTTGGTTTGTTCGTTTGTTGGCTTGTTGGATTGTTAGTTTGTTGGTAAGTTGGTTTGTTGGTCTGTTGGTTTGTTGGCTTGTTGGTTTATTTGTTTGTTGGTTTGTTTGTTTGTTCGTTTATTTGTTGGTTGTTTTGTTAGTTTGTTGGTTTGTTGGTTTTTTGGTTTGTTGGTTTGTTGGTTTGTTGGTTTGTTGGTTTGTTGGTTTGTTGGTTTGTTGGTTTGGTGGTTTGTTCGTTTGTTGGTTTATTTGTTTGTTGGTTTGTTGGTTTGTTGGCCTGTTGGTTTGTTGCTTAGTTGGTTTTTTGGTTTCTTGGTTTGTTGGCTTGTTGGTTTGTTGGTTTGTTGGTTTGTTCGTTTGTTGGTTTGTTGGTTTGTTGGTTTGTTCGTTTGTTCGTTTGTTGGCTTGTTGGTTTGTTCGTTTGTTTGTTTATTAGTTTGTTGGTTTGTTGGTTTGTTCGTTTGTTGGCTTGTTGGATTGTTAGTTTGTTGGTAAGTTGGTTTGTTGGTCTGTTGGTTTGTTGGCTTGTTGGTTTATTTGTTTGTTGGTTTGTTTGTTTGTTCGTTTATTTGTTGGTTGTTTTGTTAGTTTGTTGGTTTGTTGGTTTTTTGGTTTGTTCGTTTGTTGGCTTGTTGGTTTGTTGGTTTGTTGGTTTGTTGGTTTGTCGGTTTGTTGGTTTGTTGGTTTGTTGGTTTGTTGGTTTGTTCGTTTGTTGGTTTGTTCGTTTGTTGGTTCGTTGGTTTGTTGGTTTGTTGGTTTGTTGGTTTGTTGGCTTGTTGGTTTGTTGGTTTGTTGGTTTGTTGGTTTGTTGATTTGTAGGTTTGTCGGTTTGTTGGCTTGTTGGTTTGTTGGCTTGTTGGCTTGTTGGTTTGTTGGTCTGTTGGTTTGTTGGTTTGTTGGTTTGTTGGTTGTTGTTTTGTTGGTTTGTTTGTTTGTAGGTTTGTTGGTTTGTTCGTTTGTTGGCTTGTTGGTTTGTTGGATTGTTGGCTAGTTTGTTTGTTGGTTTGTTTGTTTGTTGGTTTGTTGGTTTGTTGGTTTGATCGTTTGTTGGCTTGTTAGTTTGTTGGTTTGTTGGTTTGTTGGTTTGTTGGTTTGTTGGCTTTTTAGTTTTTTAGTTTTTTGGTTTTTTGGTTTGTTGGCTTGTTGGTTTGTTGGTTTGTTCGTTTGTTCGTTTGTTGGCTTGTTGGTTTGTTGGCTTGTTGGCTTGTTGGTATGTTGGTTTGTTGGTTTGTTGGTTTGCTGGTTTGTTGGTTTGTTGGTTTGTTGGTTTGTTGGTTTGTTGGTTTGTTGGTTTGTTGGTTTGTTGGTTTGTTCGTTTGTTGGTTTGTTCGTTTGTTGGTTTGTTGCTTTGTTGGTTTGTTGGTTTGTTGGATTGTTGGCTTGTTGGTTTGTTGGTTTGTTGGTTTGTTGGTTTGTTGATTTGTAGGTTTGTTGGTTTGTTGGCTTGTTGGTTTGTTGGCTTGTTGGCTTGTTGGTTTTTTGGTCTGTTGTTTTGTTGGTTTGTTGGTTTGTTGGTTTGTTGTTTTCTTGGTTTGTTTGTTTGTATGTTTGTTGGTTTGTTCGTTTGTCGGCTTGTCGGCTTGTTGGTTTGTTGGCTTGTTGGTTTGTTGGTTTGTTTGTTTGTTGGTTTGTTGGTTTGTTGGTTTGTTCGTTTGTTGGCTTGTTAGTTTGTTGGTTTGTTGGTTTGTTGGTTTGTTGGTTTGTTGGCTTTTTGGTTTGTTGGTTTTTTGGTTTGTTGGCTTGTTGGGTTGTTGGTTTGTTCGTTTGTTCGTTTGTTGGCTTGTTGGTTTGTTGGCTTGTTGGTTTGTTGTTTTGTTGGTTTGTTTGTTTGCAGGTTTGTTGGTTTGTTCGTTTGTTGGCTTGTTGGTTTGTTGGCTTGTTGGCTTGTTGGTTTGTTGGTTTGTTTGTTTGTTGGCTTGTTGGTTTGTTGGTTTGTTCGTTTGTTGGCTTGTCAGTTTGTTGGTTTGTTGGTTTGTTGGCTTTTTGGTTTGTTGGTTTTTTGGTTTGTTGGCTTGTTGGTTTGTTGGTTTGTTCGTTTGTTCATTTGTTGGCTTGTTGGTTTGTTGGCTTGTTGGCTTGTTGGTATGTTGGTTTGTTGGTTTGTTGGTTTGTTGGTTTGTTGGTTTGTTGGTTTGTTGGTTTGTTGGTTTGTTGGTTTGTTGGTTTGGTGGTTTGTTTGCTTGTTGGTTTGTTTGTTTGTTGGTTTGTTGGTTTGTTGGCCTGTTGGTTTGTTGGTTAGTTGGTTTTTTGGTTTGTTGGTTTGTTGGCTTGTTGGTTTGTTGGTTTGTTGGTTTGTTGGTTTGTTGGTTTGTTTGTTTGTTGGTTTGTTGGTTTGTTCGTTTGTTGGCTTGTTGGATTGTTAGTTTGTTGGTTAGTTGGTTTGTTGGTCTGTTGGTTTGTTGGCTTGTTGGTTTATTTGTTTGTTGGTTTGTTCGTTTGTTGGCTTGTTAGTTTGTTGGTTTGTTGGTTTGTTGGTTTGTTGGTTTGTTGGTTTTTGGTTTGTTGGTTTTTTGGTTTGTTGGCTTGTTGGGTTGTTGGTTTGTTCGTTTGTTCGTTTGTTGGCTTGTTGGTTTGTTGGCTTGTTGGCTAGTTTGTTTGTTGGTTTGTTTGTTTGTTGGTTTGTTGGTTTGTTGGTTTGATCGTTTGTTGGCTTGTTGGTTTGTTGGCTTGTTGGTTTGTTGTTTTGTTGGTTTGTTTGTTTGTAGGTTTGTTGGTTTGTTCGTTTGTTGGCTTGTTGGTTTGTTGGCTTGTTGGCTTGTTGGTTTGTTGGTTTGTTGGTTTTTTGGTTTGTTGGTTTGTTGGTTTGTTGGTTTGTTGGTTTGTTGGTATGTTGGTTTGTTGGTTTGTTAGTTTGTTCGTTTGTTGGCTTGTTGGTTTGTTCGTTTGTTGGCTTGTTGGTTTTTTTGGTTTGTTGGCTTGTTAGTTTGTTGGTTTGTTGGTTTGTTTATTTGTTGGTTTGTTCGTTTGTTGGCTTGTTGGTTTGTTGGCTTGTTGGCTTGCTGGTTTGTTGGTTTTTTGGTTTGTTGGTTTGTTGGTTTGTTGGTTTGTTGGTTTGTTGGTTTGTTGGTTTGTTGGTTTGTTCGTTTGTTGGGTTGTTTTTTTGTTGGTTTGTTCGTTTGTTGGTTTGTTGGTTTGTTGGCTGTTGGCTTGTTGGTTTGTTAGTTTGTTGGTTTGTTGGTTTGTTGGTTTATTGGCATGTTGGTTTATTGGCTTGTTGGCTTGTTGTCTTGTTGGTTTGTTGGTTTGTTGGTTTGTTGGTTTGTTGGTTTGTTAACTTTGTTGGTTTGTTGGTTTGTTGGTTCGTTGTTTTGTTGGTTTGTTTGTTTGTTGATTTGTTGGTTTGTTCGTTTGTTGGCTTGTTGGTTTGTTGGCTTGTTGGATTGTTGGTTTTTGGTTTATTTGTTTGTTGGTTTGTTCGTTTGTTGGTTTGTTGGTTTATTTGTTTGTTGGTTTGTTGGTTTGTTGGCTTGTTGGTTTGTAGGTTTGTTGGTTTGTTGGTTTGTTGATTTGTAGGTTTGTTGGTTTGTTGGCTTGTTGGTTTGTTGGCTTGTTGGCTTGTTGGTTTGTTGGTCTGTTGGTTTGTTGGTTTGTTGGTTTGTTGGTTTGTTGGTTTGTTGGTTTGTTGTTTTGTTGGTTTGTTTGTTTGTAGGTTTGTTGGTTTGTTCGTTTGTTGGCTTGTTGGTTTGTTGGCTTGTTGGCTTGTTGGTTTGTTGGTTTGTTTGTTTGTTGGTTTGTTGGTTTGTTGGTTTGATCGGTTGTTGGCTTGTTAGTTTGTTGGTTTGTTGGTTTGTTGGTTTGTTGGTTTGTTGGCTTTTTGGTTTGTTGGTTTTTTGGTTTGTTGGCTTGTTGGTTTGTTGGTTTGTTCGTTTGTTCGTTTGTTGGCTTGTTGATTTGTTGGCTTGTTGGCTTGTTGGTATGTTGGTTTGTTGGTTTGTTGGTTTGTTGGTTTGTTGGTTTGTTGGTTTGTTGGTTTGTTGGTTTGTTGGTTTGTTGGTTTGTTGGTTTGTTGGTTTGTTCGTTTGTTGGTTTGTTCGTTTGTTGGTTTGTTGCTTTGTTGGTTGGTTGGTTTGTTGGTTTGTTGGCTTGTTGGTTTGTCGGTTTGTTGGTTTGTTGGTTTGTTGATTTGTAGGTTTGTTGGTTTGTTGGCTTGTTGGTTTGTTGGCTTGTTGGCTTGTTGGTTTGTTGGTCTGTTGGTTTGTTGGTTTGTTGATTTGTTGGTTTGTTGTTTTGTTGGTTTGTTTGTTTGTAGGGTTGTTGGTTTGTTCGTTTGTTGGCTTGTTGGTTTGTTGGCTTGTTGGTTTGTTGGTTTGTTTGTTTGTTGGTTTGTTGGTTTGTTGGTTTGTTGGTTTGTTCGTTAGTTGGCTTGTTAGTTTGTTGGTTTGTTGGTTTGTTGGTTTGTTGATTTGTTGGCTTTTTGGTTTGTTGGTTTTTTGGTTTGTTGGCTTGTTGGTTTGTTGGTTTGTTCGTTTGTTCGTTTGTTGGCTTGTTGGTTTGTTGGCTTGTTGGCTTGTTGGTATGTTGGTTTGTTGGTTTGTTGGTTTGTTGGTTTGTTCGTTTCTTGGTTTGTTGGTTTTTTTGTTTGTTGGTTTGTTGGTTTGTTGGCCTGTTGGTTTGTTGGTTAGTTGGTTTTTTTGGTTTGTTGGTTTGTTGGTTTGTTGGTTTGTTGGTTTGTTCGTTTGTTCGTTTGTTGGTTTGTGGGTTTGTTGGATTGTTCGTTTGTTCGTTTGTTGGTTTGTTGGTTTGTTGGCTTGTTGGTTTGTTGGTTAGTTGGTTTGTTGGTTTGTTCGTTTGTAAGTTTGTTGGTTTGTTGGTTTGTTGGTTTGTTGGTTTGTTGGTTTGTTGGTTTGTTTGTTTGTTCGTTTGTTGGTTTTTTAGTTTGTTCGTTTGTTGGATTGTTGGCTTCTTGGTTTGTTGGTTTGTTGGTTTGTTGGTTTGTTGGCTTGTTGGTTTGTTGGTTTGTTGGTTTGTTGGTTTGTTGGTTTGTTGGTTTGTTGGTTTGTTGGTTTGTTGGTTTGCTGGTTTGTTGGTTTGTTGGTTTGTTGGTTGGTTGGTTGGTTGGTTGGTTGGTTGGTTTGTTGGTTTGTTCGTTAGTTGGTTTTTTGGTTTGTTGGTTTGTTGGTTTGTTGGTTTGTTGGTTTGTTGGCTTGTTGGCTTGTTGGTTTGTTGGTTTTTTGGTTTGTTGGTTTGTTGGTTTGTTGGTTTGTTGGTTTGTTGGTTTGTTGGTTTGTTGGTTTGTTCGTTTGTTGGTTTGTTTTTTTGTTGGTTTGTTCGTTTGTTGGTTTGTTGGTTTGTTGGCTGTTGGCTTGTTGGTTTGTTGGTTTGTTGGTTTGTTGGTTTGTTGGTTTGTTGGCTTGTTAGTTTATTGGCTTGTTGGCTTGTTGTCTTGTTGGTTTGTTGGTTTGTTGGTTTGTTGGTTTGTTGGTTTCTTAACTTTGTTGGTTTGTTGGTTTGTTGGTTCGTTGTTTTGTTGGTTTGTTTGTTTGTTGATTTGTTGGTTTGTTCGTTTGTTGGCTTGTTGGTTTGGTGGCTTGTTGGATTGTTTGTTTTTGGTTTATTTGTTTGTTGGTTTGTTCGTTTGTTGGTTTGTTGGTTTATTTGTTTGTTGGTTTGTTGGTTTGTTTGCTTGTTGGTTTGTAGGTTTGTTGGTTTGTTGGTTTGTTGATTTGTAGGTTTGTTGGTTTGTTGGCTTGTTGGTTTGTTGGCTTGTTGGTTTGTTGGTCTGTTGGTTTGTTGGTTTGTTGGTTTGTTGGTTTGTTGGTTTGTTGGTTTGTTGTTTTGTTGGTTTGTTTGTTTGTAGGTTTGTTGGTTTGTTCGTTTGTTGGCTTGTTGGTTTGTTGGCTTGTTGGCTTGTTGGTTTGTTGGTTTGTTTGTTTGTTGGTTTGTTGGTTTGTTGGTTTGATCGGTTGGTGGCTTGTTAGTTTGTTGGTTTGTTGGTTTGTTGGTTTGTTGGTTTGTTGGCTTTTTGGTTTGTTGGTTTTTTGGTTTGTTGGCTTGTTGGTTTGTTGGTTTGTTCGTTTGTTCGTTTGTTGGCTTGTTGGTTTGTTGGCTTGTTGGCTTGTTGGTATGTTGGTTTGTTGGTTTGTTGGTTTGTTGGTTTGTTGGTTTGTTGGTTTGTTGGTTTGTTGGTTTGTTGGTTTGTTGGTTTGTTGGTTTGTTGGTTTGTTCGTTTGTTGGTTTGTTCGTTTGTTGGTTTGTTGCTTTGTTGGTTGGTTGGTTTGTTGGTTTGTTGGCTTGTTGGTTTGTTGGTTGGTTGGTTTGTTGGTTTGTTGATTTGTAGGTTTGTTGGTTTGTTGGCTTGTTGGTTTGTTGGCTTGCTGGCTTGTTGGTTTGTTGGTCTGTTGGTTTGTTGGTTTGTTGATTTGTTGGTTTGTTGTTTTGTTGGTTTGTTTGTTTGTAGGTTTGTTGGTTTGTTCGTTTGTTGGCTTGTTGCTTTGTTGGCTTGTTGGTTTGTTGGTTTGTTTGTTTGTTGGTTTGTTGGTTTGTTGGTTTGTTGGTTTGTTCGTTTGTTGGCTTGTTAGTTTGTTGGTTTGTTGGTTTGTTGGTTTGTTGATTTGTTGGCTTTTTGGTTTGTTGGTTTTTTGGTTGGTTGGCTTGTTGGTTTGTTGGTTTGTTTGTTTGTTCGTTTGTTGGCTTGTTGGTTTGTTGGCTTGTTGGCTTGTTGGTATGTTGGTTTGTTGGTTTGTTGGTTTGTTGGTTTGTTCGTTTGTTGGTTTTTTTGTTTGTTGGTTTGTTGGTTTGTTGGCCTGTTGGTTTGTTGGTTAGTTGGTTTTTTTGGTTTGTTGGTTTGTTGGTTTGTTGGTTTGTTGGTTTGTTGGTTTGTTGGTTTGTTCGTTTGTTCGTTTGTTGGTTTGTTGGTTTGTTGGTTTGTTGGTTTGTTCGTTTGTTCGTTTGTTGGTTTGTTGGTTTGTTGGCTTGTTGGTTTGTTGGTTAGTTGGTTTGTTCGTTTGTTCGTTTGTAAGTTTGTTGGTTTGTTGGTTTGTTGGTTTGTTGGTTTGTTGGTTTGTTGGTTTGTTGGTTTGTTTGTTTGTTCGTTTGTTGGTTTTTTAGTTTGTTCGTTTATTCGTTTGTTGGATTGTTGGCTTGTTGGTTTGTTGGTTTGTTGGTTTGTTGGTTTGTTGGCTTGTTGGTTTGTTGGTTTGTTGGTTTGTTGGTTTGTTGGTTTGTTGGTTTGTTGGTTTGCTGGTTTGTTGGTTTGTTGGTTTGTTGGTTGGTTGGTTGGTTGGTTTGTTGGTTTGTTCGTTAGTTGGTTTTTTGGTTTGTTGGTTTGTTGGTTTGTTGGTTTGTTGGTTTGTGGGCTTGTTGGTTTGTCGGTTTGCTGGCTTGTTGGCTTGTTGGTTTGTTGGTTTGTTGGTTTGTTGGTTTGTTGGTTTGTTGGTTTGTTGGTTTGTTGGTTCATTTTTTTGTTGGTTTGTTCGTTTGTTGGCTTGTTGGTTTGTGGGCTTGTTGGTTTTTTTGGTTTGTTGGCTTGTTAGTTTGTTGGTTTGTTGGTTTGTTGGTTTGTTTATTTGTTGGTTTGTTCGTTTGTTGGCTTGTTGGTTTGTTGGCTTGTTGGCTTGTTGGTTTGTTGGTTTTTTGGTTTGTTGGTTTGTTGGTTTGTTGGTTTGTTGGTTTGTTGGTTTGTTGGTTTGTTGGTTTGTTGGTTTGTTTGTTTGTTTGTTTGTTCATTTGTTGGTTTGTTGGTTTGTTGGCTGTTGGCTTGTTGGTTTGTTGGTTTGTTGGTTTGTTGGTTTGTTGGTTTGTTGGCTTGTTGGTTTATTGGCTTGTTGGCTTATTGGTTTGTTGGTTTGTGGGTTTGTTGGTTTGTTGGTTTGTTAACTTTGTTGGTTTGTTAACTTTGTTGGTTTGTTGGTTTGTTGGTTCGTTGTTTTGTTGGTTTGTTTGTTTGTTGATTTGTTCGTTTTTTGGCTTGTTGGTTTGTTGGCTTGTTGGATTGTTGGTTTTTGGTTTATTTGTTTGTTGGTTTGTTGGTTTGTTGGTTTGTTGGTTTGTTGGTTTATTTGTTTGTTGGTTTGTTGGTTTTGTTGGTTTGTTGGTTTGTTGTTTTCTTGGTTTGTTTGTTTGTTGGTTTGCTGGTTTGTTCGTTTGTTGGCTTGCTGGTTTGTTGGCTTGTTGGCTTGTTGGTTTGTTAGTTTGTTGGTTAGTTGGTTTGTTGGTTTGTTGGTTTGTTGGCTTGTTGGTTTATTTGTTTGTTGGTTTGTTGGTTTGTTAGTTTATTTGTTTGTTGGTTTGTTGGTTTGTTGGTTTGTTCGTATTTTGGTTTGTTGGTTTGTTGATTTGTTGGTTTGTTGGTTTGTTGGTTTTTTTGGTTTGTTGGTTTGTTGGTTTGTTCGTTTGTTGGCTTGTTGATTTGTTGGTTTGTTGGTTTGTTGGTTTGTTGGTTTTTGGTTTTTTGGTTTGTTCGTTTGTTGGTTTGTTGGTTTGTTGGTTTGTTGGCTTGTTGGTTTGTTGGTTTGTTGATTTGTTGGTTTGTTAGTTTGTTGGCTTGTTGGTTTGTTGGCTTGTTGGCTTGTTGGTTTGTTGGTTTGTTGGTTTGTTGGTTTGTTGGTTTGTTGGTTTGTTGGTTTGTTGTTTTGTTGGTTTGTTTGTTTGTAGGTTTGTTGGTTTGTCCGTTTGTTGGCTTGTTGGTTTGTTGGCTTGTTGGCTTGTTGGTTTGTTGGTTTGTTTGTTTGTTGGTTTGTTGGTTTGTTGGTTTGTTCGTTTGTTGGCTTGTTAGTTTGCTGGTTTGTTGGTTTGTTGGTTTGTTGGTTTGTTGGGTTGTTGGTTTGTTGGTTTTTTGGTTTGTTGGCTTGTTGGTTTGTTGGTATTGTTCGTTTGTTCGTTTGTTGCCTTGTTGGTTTGTTGGCTTGTTGGCTTGTTGGTTTGTTGGTTTGTTGGTTTGTTGGTTTGTTGGTTTGTTGGTTTGTTGGTTTGTTGGTTTGTTGGTTTGGTGGTTTGGCCGTTTGTTGGTTTGTTGGTTTGTTGGTTTGTTGGTTTGTTGATTTGTTGGCTTGTTGGTTTGTTGGTTAGTTGGTTAATTGGTTTGTTCGTTTGTTGGTTTGTTGGTTTGTTGGTTTGTTGGTTTGTTGGTTTGTTGGTTTGTTGGTTTGTTGGTTTGTTGGTTGGTTGGTTTGTTTGTTTGTTCGTTTGTTGGTTTTTTGGTTTGTTGGTTTGTTGGCTTGTTGGTTTGTTGGTTTGTTGGTTTGTTCGTTTGTTGGTTTGTTGGCTTGTTGGTTTGTTCGTTTGTTGGCTTGTTGGTTTGTTGGTTTGTTGGTTTGTTGGTTTGTTCGTTTGGTGGTTTGTTGGTTTGTTGGTTTGTTGGTTTGTTGGCTTGTTGGTTTGTTGGTTAGTTGGTTTGTTGGTTTTTTCGTTTGTTGGTTTGTCGGTTTGTTGGTTTGTTGGTTTGTTGGTTTGTTGGTTTGTTGGTTTGTTGGTTTGTTGGTTTGTTGGTTTGTTGGTTTGTTGGTTTGTTGGTTTGTTGGTTTGTTGGCTTGTTGGCTTGTTGGTTTGTTGGTTTGTTGGTTTGTTTGTTTGTTGGTTTGTTCGTTTGTTGGCTTGTTGGTTTGTTGGCTTGTTGGCTTGTTGGTTTATTGGTTAGTTGGTTTGTTGGTTTGTTGGCTTGTTGGTTTATTGGCTTGTTGGCTTGTTAGTTTGTTGGTTTGTTGGTTTGTTGGTTTGTGGGTTTGTGGGTTTGTTAGTTTGTTGGTTTGTTGGTTCGTTGGTTTGTTTGTTTGTTGATTTATTGGTTTGTTCGTTTGTTGGCTTGTTGGTTTGTTGGCTTGTTGGATTGTTGGTTTGTTGGTTTGTTGGTTTGTTGGTTTGTTGGTTTGTTCGTTTGTTGGCTTATTGGTTTGTTAGTTTGTTGGTTAGTTGGTTTGTTGGTTTGTTGGTTTGTTGGCTTGTTGGTTTATTTGTTTGTTGGTTTGTTGGTTTGTTGGTTTGTTGGCTTGTTGGTTTGTTGGCTTTTTGGTTTATTGGCTTGTTAGTTTTTTGGTTTGTTCGTTTGTTGGTTTGTTCGTTTGTTGGTTTGTTGGTTTGTTGGCTTGTTGTCTTGTTGGTTTGTTGGTTTGTTGGTTTGTTGGTTTGTTGGTTTGTTGGCTTGTTGGTTTGTTGGCTTTTTGGCTTTTTGGTTTGTTGGCTTGTTGGTTTGTTGGTTTGTTCGTTTGTTGGCTTGTTGGTTTGTTGGCTTGTTGGCTTGTTGGTTTGTTGGTTTGTTGGTTTGTTGGTTTGTTGGTTTGTTGGTTTGTTGGTTTGTTGGTTTGTTGGTTTGTTGGTTTGTTGGTTTGTTGGTTTGTTGGTTTGTTGGTTTGTTAGTTTGGTGGTTTGTTCGTTTGTTGGTTTTTTGGTTTGTTGGTTTGTTCGTTTGTTCGTTTGTTGGATTTTTGGATTGTTGGTTTGTTGGTTTGTTGGCTTGTTGGTTTGTTGGTTTGTTGGTTTGTTGGTTTATTGGTTTGTTGGTTTGTTGGTTTGTTGGTTTTTTGGTTTGTTGGTTTGTTGGTTGGTTGGTTGGTTGGTTTGTTGGTTTGTTCGTTAGTTGGTTTTTTGGTTTGTTGGTTTGTTGGTTTGTTGGTTTGTGGGCTTGTTGGTTTGTTGGTTTTTTGGTTTGTTGGTTTGTTGGTTTGTTGGCTTGTTGGCTTGTTGGTTTGTTGGTTTGTTGGTTTGTTTGTTTGTTGGTTTGTTGGTTTGTTCGTTTGTTGGCTTGTTGGTTTGTTGGCTTGTTAGCTTGTTGGATTGTTGTTTTGTTGGTTTGTTGGTTTGTTGGCTTGGTGGTTTATTGGCTTGTTGGCTTGTTGGTTTGTTGGTTTGTTGGTTTGTTGGTTTGTGGGTTTGTTAGTTTGTTGGTTTGTTGTTTCGTTGTTTTGGTGGTTTGTTTGTTTGTTGATTTGTTGGTTTGTTCGTTTCTTGGCTAGTTGGTTTGTTGGCTTGTTGGATTGTTGGTTTGTTGGTTTGTTTGTTTGTTGGTTTGTTGGTTTGTTGGTTTGTTGGTTTGTTGGTTTGTTAGTTTGTTAGTTTGTTGGTTAGTTGGTTTGTTGGTTTGTTGGCTTGTTGGTTTATTTTTTTGTTGGTTTGTTGCTTTGTTGGTTTGTTGGTTTGTTGCCTTGTTGGTTGGTTGGTTTGTTGGTTTGTTGATTTATTGGTTTGTTGGTTTGTTGGCTTGTTGGTTTGTTGGCTTTTTGGCTTGTTGGTTTGTTGGTTTGTTGGTTTGTTGGTTTGTTGGTTTGTTGTTTTGTTGGTTTGTTTGTTTGTAGGTTTGTTGGTTTGTTCGTTTCTTGGCTTGTTGGTTTGTTGGCTTGTTGGCTTGTTGGTTTGTTGGTTTGTTTGTTTGTTGGTTTGTTGGTTTGTTGGTTTGTTCGTTTGTTGGCTTGTTAGTTTGTTGGTTTGTTGGTTTGTTGGTTTGTTGGTTTTGTTGGCTTCTTGGTTTGTTGGTTTTTTGGTTTGTTGGCTTGTTGGTTTGTTGGTTTGTTCGTTTGTTCGTTTGTTGGCGTGTTGGTTTGTTGGCTTGTTGGATTGTTGGTTTGTTGGTTTGTTGGTTTGTTGGTTTGTTGGTTTGTTTGTTTGTTGGTTTGTTGGTTTGTTGGTTTGTTGGTTTGTTTGTTTGTTGGCTTGTTGGTTTGTTAGTTTGTTGGTTAGTTGGTTTGTTGGTTTGTTGGTTTGTTGGCTTGTTGGTTTGTTGGTTTGTTGGTTTGTTGGTTTGTTGGTTTGTTGGTTTTTTGGTTTGTTGGCTTGTTGGTTTGTTGGTTTGTTCGTTTGTTCGTTTGTTGGCTTGTTGGTTTGTTGGCTTGTTGGCTTGTTAATTTGTTGGTTTGTTGGTTTGTTGGTTTGTTGGTTTGTTGGTTTGTTGGTTTGTTGGTTTGTTAGTTTGGTGGTTTGTTCGTTTGTTGGTTTGTTGGTTTGTTGGTTTGTTCGTTTGTTCGTTTGTTGGTTTGTTGGTTTGTTGGTTTGTTGGTTTGTTAGTTTGGTGGTTTGTTCGTTTGTTGGTTTGTTGGTTTGTTGGTTTGTTGGTTTGTGGGTTTGTTAGTTTGTTGGTTTGCTGATTCGTTGTTTTGTTGGTTTGTTTGTTTGTTGATTTGTTGGTTTGTTCGTTTGTTGGCTTGTTGGTTTGTTGGCTTGTTGGATTGTTGGTTTGTTGGTTTGTTTGTTTGTTGGTTTGTTGGTTTGTTCGTTTGTTGGCTTGTTGGTTTGTTAGTTTGTTGGTTAGTTGGTTTGTTGGTTTGTTGGTTTGTTGGCTTGTTGGTTTATTTGTTTGTTGGTTTGCTGCTTTGTTGTTTTTTTGGTTTGTTGTCTTGTTGTGTTGTTGGTTTGTTGGTTTGCTGATTTGTTGGTTTGTTCGTTTGTTGGCTTGTTGGTTTGTTGGGTTTTTGGCTTGTTGGTTTGTTGGTTTGTTGGTTTGTTGGTTTGTTGGATTGTTGGTTTGTTGGTTTGTTGGTTTGTTGGTTTGTTGGTTTGTTTGTTTGTTGGTTTGTTGGTTTGTTGGTTTGTTGGTTTGTTTGTTTGTTGGCTTGTTGGTTTGTTAGTTTGTTGGTTTGTTGGTTTGTTGGTTTGTTCGTTTGTTCGTTTGTTGGCTTGTTGGTTTGTTGGCTTGTTGATTTGTTGGTTTGTTGGTTTGTTGGTTTGTTGGTTTGTTGGTTTGTTGGTTTGTTGGTTTGTTGGTTTGTTAGTTTGGTGGTTTGTTCGTTTGTTAGTTTGTTGGTTTGTTGGTTTGTTCGTTTGTTCGTTTGTTGGATTGTTGGATTGTTGGCTTGTTGGCTTGTTGGCTTGTTGGCTTGTTGGTTTGTTGGTTTGTTGGTTTGTTGGTTTGTGGGTTTGTTAGTTTGTTGGTTTGTTGGTTTGCTGATTCGTTGTTTTGTTGGTTTGTTTGTTTGTTGATTTGTTGGTTTGTTCGTTTGTTGGCTTGTTGGTTTGTTGGCTTGTTGGATTGTTGGTTTGTTGGTTTGTTTGTTTGTTGATTTGTTGGTTTGTTCGTTTGTTGGCTTGTTGGTTTGTTAGTTTGTTGGTTAGTTGGTTTGTTGGTTTGTTGGTTTGTTGGCTTGTTGGTTTATTTGTTTGTTGGTTTGTTGCTTTGTTGGTTTGTTGGTTTGTTGTCTTGTTGTGTTGTTGGTTTGTTGGTTTGCTGATTTGTTGGTTTGTTCGTTTGTTGGCTTGTTGGTTTGTTGGGTTTTTGGCTTGTTGGTTTGTTGGTTTGTTGGTTTGTTGGTTTGTTGGTTTGTTGGTTTGTTGGTTTGTTGGTTTGTTGGTTTGTTGGTTTGTTGGTTTGTTGTTTCGTTGGTTTGTTTTTTTGTAGGTGTGTTGGTTTGTTCGTTTGTTGGCTTGTTGGTTTGTTGGCTTGTTGGCTTTTTGGTTTGTTGGTTTGTTTGTTTGTTGGTTTGTTGGTTTGTTGGTTTGTTCGTTTGTTGGCTTGTTAGTGTGTTGGTTTGTTGGTTTGTTGGTTTGTTGGTTTGTTGGTTTGTTGGCTTCTTGGTTTGTTGGTTTTTTGGTTTGTTGGCTTGTTGGTTTGTTGGTTTGTTCGTTTGTTTGTTTGTTGGCTTGTTGGTTTGTTGGCTTGTTGGCTTGTTGGTTTGTTGGTTTGTTGGTTTGTTAGTTTGGTGGTTTGTTCGTTTGTTGGTTTGTTGGTTTGTTGGTTTGTTCGTTTGTTGGATTGTTGGATTGTTGGCTTGTTGGTTTGTTGGTTTGTTGGTTTGTTGGCTTGTTGGTTTGTTGGTATGTTGGTTTGTTGGTTTGTTGGTTTGTTGGTTTGTTGGTTTGTTGGTTTGTTGGTTTGTTCGTTTGTTGGTTTGTTGGTTTGTTGGTTGGTTGGTTGGTTGGTTTGTTGGTTTGTCCGCTAGTTGTTTTTTGGTTTGTTGGTTTGTTGGTATGTTGGTTTGTTGGTTTGTGGGCTTGTTGGTTTGTCGGTTTGTTGGCCTGTTGGTTTGTTGGTTTGTTGGTTTGTTGGTTTGTTGGTTTGTTGGTTTGTTTGTTTGTTGGTTTGTTCGTTTGTTGGCTTGTTGGTTTGTTGGCTTGTTGGTTTTTTTGGTTTGTTGTTTTGTTGGTTTGTTGGTTTGTTGGTTTGTTTATTTGTTGGTTTGTTCGTTTGTTGGCTTGTTGGTTTGTGGGCTTGTTGGTTTATCGGTTTATTGGCTTGTTGGCTTGTTGGTTTGTTGGTTTGTTAGTTTGTTGGTTTTTTGGTTTGTTGGTTTGTTGGTTTGTTTGTTTATTGATTTGTTCGTTTGTTGGCTTGTTGGTTTGTTGGTTTGTTGGCTTGTTGGTTTGTTCGTTTGTTGGTTTGTTGGTTTGTTGGTTTGTTGGTTTGTTGGCTTGTTCGTTTGTTGGTTAGTTGGTTTGTTGGTTTGTTCGTGGGTGGTTTGTTGGTTTGTTGGTTTGTTGGTTTGTTGGTTTGTTTGTTTGTTGGTTTGTTCGTTTGTTGGCTTGTTGGTTTGTTGGTTTGTTGGCTTGTTGGCTTGTAGGTTTGTTGGTTTGTTGGTTTGTTTGTTTGTTGGTTTGTTCGTTTGTTGGCTTGTTGGTTTGTTGGCTTGTTGGCTTGTTGGTTTATTGGTTAGTTGGTTTGTTGGTTTGTTGGATTGTTGGTTTATTGGCTTGTTGGCTTGTTGGTTTGTTGGTTTGTTGGTTTGTTGATTTGTGGGTTTGTGGGTTTGTACTTTTGTTGGTTTGTTGGTTCGTTGGTTTGTTTGTTTGTTGATTTATTGGTTTATTCGTTTGTTGGCTTGTTGGTTTGTTGGCTTGTTGGATTGTTGGTTTTTTGGTTTGTTGGTTTGTTGGTTTGTTCGTTTGTTGGCTTGTTGGTTTGTTAGTTTATTGGTTAGTTGGTTTGTTGGTTTGTTGGTTTGTTGGCTTGTTGGTTTATTTGTTTGTTGGTTTGTTGCTTTGTTGGTTTGTTGGTTTTTTGGTTTGTTCGTTTGTTGGTTTGTTCGTTTGTTGGTTTGTTGGTTTGTTGGTTTGTTGTTTTTTTGGTTTGTTGGTTTGTTGGTTTGTTGGTTTGTTGGCTTATTGGTTTGTTGGCTTTTTGGTTTGTTGGCTTGTGGGTTTGTTGGTTTGTTCGTTTGTTGGCTTGTTGGTTTGTTGGCTTGTTGGCTTGTTGGTTTGTTGGTTTGTTGGTTTGTTGGTTTGTTGGTTTGTTGGTTTGTGGGTTTGTTGGTTTGTTGGTTTGTTAGTTTGGTGGTTTGTTCGTTTGTTGGTTTGTTGGTTTGTTGGTTTGTTCGTTTGTTCGTTTGTTGGATTGTTGGATTGTTGGATTGTTGGCTTGTTGGTTTGTTGGTTTGTTGGTTTGTTGGTTTGTTGGCTTGTTGGTTTGTTGGTTTGTTGGTTTGTTGGTTTGTTGGTTTGTTGGTTTGTTGGTTTGTTGGTTTTTTGGTTTGTTGGTTTGTTGGTTGGTTGGTTGGTTGGTTTGTTGGTTTGTTCGTTAGTTGGTTTTTTGGTTTGTTGGTTTGTTGGTTTGTTGGTTTGTTGGTTTGTGGGCTTGTTGGTTTGTTGGTTTTTTGGTTTGTTGGTTTGTTGGTTTGTTGGCTTGTTGGCTTGTTGGTTTGTTGGTTTGTTGGTTTGTTTGTTTGTTGGTTTGTTGATTTGTTCGTTTGTTGGCTTGTTGGTTTGTTGGCTTGTTGGCTTGTTGGTTTGTTGGTTTGTTGGTTTGTTGGTTTGTTGGCTTGTTGGTTTATTGGCTTGTTGGCTTGTTGGCTTGTTGGTTTGTTGTTTTGTTGGTTTGTTGGTTTGTGGGTTTGTTAGTTTGTTGGTTTGTTGGTTCGTTGTTTTGTTGGTTTGTTTGTTTGTTGATTTGTTGGTTTGTTCGTTTCTTGGCTTGTTGGTTTGTTGGCTTGTTGGATTGTTGGTTTGTTGGTTTGTTTGTTTGTTGGTTTGTTGGTTTGTTAGTTTGTTGGTTAGTTGGTTTGTTGGTTTGTTGGTTTGTTGGCTTGTTGGTTTATTTGTTTGTTGGTTTGTTGCTTTGTTGGTTTGTTGGTTTGTTGTCTTGTTGGTTTGTTGGTTTGTTGGTTTGTTGATTTATTGGTTTGTTGGTTTGTTGGCTTGTTGGTTTGTTGGCTTTTTGGCTTGTTGGTTTGTTGGTTTGTTGGTTTGTTGGTTTGTTGGTTTGTTGTTTTGTTGGTTTGTTTGTTTGTAGGTTTTTTGGTTTGTTCGTTTGTTGGCTTGTTGGTTTGTTGGCTTGTTGGCTTGTTGGTTTGTTGGTTTGTTTGTTTGTTGGTTTGTTGGTTCGTTGGTTTGTTCGTTTGTTGGCTTGTTAGTTTGTTGGTTTGTTGGTTTGTTGGTTTGTTGGTTTTGTTGGCTTCTTGGATTGTTGGTTTTTTGGTTTGTTGGCTTGTTGGTTTGTTGGTTTGTTTGTTTGTTCGTTTGTTGGCTTGTTGGTTTGTTGGCTTGTTGGATTGTTGGTTTGTTGGCTTGTTGGCTTGTTGGTTTATTGGTTAGTTGGTTTGTTGGTTTGTTGGATTGTTGGTTTATTGGCTTGTTGGCTTGTTGGTTTGTTGGTTTGTTGGTTTGTTGATTTGTGGGTTTGTGGGTTTGTTAGTTTGTTGGTTTGTTGGTTCGTTGGTTTGTT
This sequence comes from Atherix ibis, assembly GCA_958298945.1. Lineage (NCBI taxonomy): Eukaryota > Metazoa > Arthropoda > Insecta > Diptera > Athericidae > Atherix > Atherix ibis. The sequence goes on from OY282608.1 coordinate 103,327,462, forward strand.
TGTTTGTTGATTTATTGGTTTATTCGTTTGTTGGCTTGTTGGTTTGTTGGCTTGTTGGATTGTTGGTTTGTTGGTTTGTTGGTTTGTTGGTTTGTTGGTTTGTTCGTTTGTTGGCTTGTTGGTTTGTTAGTTTGTTGGTTAGTTGGTTTGTTGGTTTGTTGGTTTGTTGGCTTGTTGGTTTATTTGTTTGTTGGTTTGTTGCTTTGTTGGTTTGTTGGTTTTTTGGTTTGTTCGTTTGTTGGTTTGTTCGTTTGTTGGTTTGTTGGTTTGTTGGTTTGTTGTCTTGTTGGTTTGTTGGTTTGTTGGTTTGTTGGTTTGTTGGCTTGTTGGTTTGTTGGCTTTTTGGTTTGTTGGCTTGTTGGTGTGTTGGTTTGTTCGTTTGTTGGCTTTTTGGTTTGTTGGCTTGTTGGCTTGTTGGTTTGTTGGTTTGTTGGTTTATTGGTTTGTTGGTTTGTTGGTTTGTTGGTTTGTTGGTTTGTTGGTTTGTTGGTTTGTTAATTTGGTGGTTTGTTCGTTTGTTGGTTTGTTGGTTTGTTGGTTTGTTCTTTTGTTCGTTTGTTGGATTGTTGGATTGTTGGATTGTTGGCTTGTTGGTTTGTTGGTTTGTTGGTTTGTTGGTTTGTTGGCTTGTTGGTTTGTTGGTTTGTTGGTTTGTTGGTTTGTTGGTTTGTTGGTTTGTTGGTTTGTTGGTTTGTTGGTTTGTTGGTTTTTTGGTTTGTTGGTTTGTTGGTTGGTTGGTTGGTTGGTTTGTTGGTTTGTTCGTTAGTTGGTTTTTTGGTTTGTTGGTTTGTTGATTTGTTGGTTTGTTGGTTTGTGGGCTTGTTGGTTTGTTGGTTTGTTGGTTTTTTGGTTTGTTGGTTTGTTGGTTTGTTGGCTTGTTGGCTTGTTGGTTTGTTGGTTTGTTGGTTTGTTTGCTTGTTGGTTTGTTGGTTTGTTCGTTTGTTGGCTTGTTGGTTTGTTAGCTTGTTGGCTTGTTGGTTTGTTGGTTTGTTGGTTTGTTGGTTTGTTGGCTTGTTGGTTTATTGGCTTGTTGGCTTGTTGGCTTATTGGTTTGTTGGTTTGTTGGTTTGTTGGTTTGTGGGTTTGTTAGTTTGTTGGTTTGTTGGTTCGTTGTTTTGTTGGTTTGTTTGTTTGTTGATTTGTTGGTTTGTTCGTTTCTTGGCTTGTTGGTTTGTTGGGTTGTTGGATTGTTGGTTTGTTTGTTTGTTTGTTTGTTGGTTTGTTGGTTTGTTGGTTTGTTGGTTTGTTAGTTTGTTGGTTAGTTGGTTTGTTGGTTTGTTGGTTTGTTGGCTTGTTGGTTTATTTGTTTGTTGGTTTGTTGCTTTGTTGGTTTGTTGGTTTGTTGTCTTGTTGGTTTGTTGGTTTGTTGGTTTGTTGATTTATTGGTTTGTTGGTTTGTTGGCTTGTTGGTTTGTTGGCTTTTTGGCTTGTTGGTTTGTTGGTTTGTTGGTTTGTTGGTTTGTTGGTTTGTTGGTTTGTTGGTTTGTTGGTTTGTTGTTTTGTTGGTTTGTTTGTTTGTAGGTTTTTTGGTTTGTTCGTTTGTTGGCTTGTTGGTTTGTTGGCTTGTTGGCTTGTTGGTTTGTTGGTTTGTTTGTTTGTTGGTTTGTTGGTTTGTTGGTTTGTTGGTTTGTTCGTTTGTTGGCTTGTTAGTTTGTTGGTTTGTTGGTTTGTTGGTTTCTTGGTTTTGTTGGCTTCTTGGTTTGTTGGTTTTTTGGTTTGTTGGCTTGTTGGTTTGTTGGTTTGTTCGTTTGTTCGTTTGTTGGCTTGTTGGTTTGTTGGCTTGTTGGATTGTTGGTTTGTTGGTTTGTTGGTTTGTTGGTTTGTTGGTTTGTTGGTTTGTTGGTTTGTTTGTTTGTTGATTTGTTCGTTTGTTGGCTTGTTGGTTTGTTGGCTTGTTGGTTTTTTTGGTTTGTTGGCTTGTTGGTTTGTTCGTTTGTTGGCTTGTTGGTTTGTTGGTTTGTTGGCTTGTTGGTTTGTTTGTTTGTTGGTTTGTCGGTTTGTTGGTTGGTTCGTTTGTTGGCTTGTGAGTGTGTTGGTTTGTTGGTTTGTTGATTTGTTGGTTTGTTGGTTTGTTGGTTTGTTAGTTTGTTGGTTTGTCTGTTTGTTGGCTTGTTGGTTTGTTTGTTTGTTGATTTGTTGGTTTGTTCGTTTGTTGGCTTGTTGGTTTCTTGGCTTGTTGGATTGTTGGTTTGTTGGTTTGTTTATTTGTTGGTTTGTTCGTTTGTTGGCTTGTTGGTTTGTGGGCTTTTTGGTTTATCGGTTAGTTGGCTAGTTGGCTTGTTGGTTTGTTGGTTTGTTAGTTTGTTGGTTTGTTGGTTTGTTGGTTTGTTGGTTTGTTTGTCTGTTGATTTGTTCGTTTGTTGGCTTGTTGGTTAATTGGCTTGTTGGTTTTTTTGGTTTGTTGGCTTGTTGGTTTGTTCGTTTGTTGGCTTGTTGGTTTGTTGGTTTGTTGGTTTGTTGGTTTGTTGGTTTGTTGGTTTGTTGGTTTGTTGGCTTGTTGGCCTATTGGCTTGTTGGCTTGTTGGTTTGTTGGTTTGTTGGTTTGTCGGTTTTTTGGTTTGTTAGTTTGTTGGTTTGTCTGTTCGTTGTTTTGTTGGTTTGTTTGTTTGTTGATTTGTTGGTTTGTTCGTTTGTTGGCTTGTTGGTTTCTTGGCTTGTTGGATTGTTGGTTTGTTGGTTTATTTGTTTGTTGGTTTGTTGGTTTGTTGGTTTATTTGTTTGTTGGTTTGTTGGTTTGTTGGTTTGTTGGGTTTTTGGTTTGCTGGTTTGTTGGTTTGTTGGTTTGTTGGTTTGTTCGTTAGTTGGTTTGTTCGTTTGTTGGCTTGTTGGTTTGTTGGTTTGTGGGCTTGTTGGTTTGTTGGTTTGTTGGTTTGTTGGTTTGTTGGTTTGTTGTTTTGTTGGTTTGTTTGTTTGTAGGTTTGTTTGTTTGTTCGTTTGTTCGTTTGTTCGTTTGTTGGCTTGTTGGTTTGTTGGCTTGTTGGCTTGTTGGTTTGTTGGTTTGTTGGTTTGTTGGTTTGTTGCTTTGTTGGTTTGTTGGTTTGTTGGTTTGTTGGTTGGTTGGTTGGTTGGTTTGTTGGTTGGTTCGTTAGTTTGTTTTTTGGTTTGTTGGTTTGCTGGTTTGTTGGTTTGTGGGCTTGTTGGTTTGTTGGTTTTTTGGTTTGTTGGTTTGTTGGTTTGTTGGCTTGTTGGCTTGTTGGTTTGTTAGCTTGTTGGTTTGTTGGTTTGTTGGTTTGTTGGCTTGTTGGTTTGTTGGTTTGTTGGTTTGTTGGTTTGTTGGTTTGTTGGTTTGTTGGTTTGTTGGTTTGTTGGTTTGTTGGTTTGTTGGTTTGTTGGTTGGTTCGTTGGTTGGTTTGTTTGTTTGTCCGTTAGTTGTTTTTTAGTTTGTTGGTTTGTTGGTTTGTTGGTTTGTGGGCTTGTTGGTTTGTCGGTTTGTTGGCCTGTTGGTTTGTTGGTGTGTTGGTTTGTTGGTTTGTTGGTTTGTTTGTTTGTTGGTTTGTTCGTTTGTTGGCTTGTTGGTTTGTTGGCTTGTTGGTTTTTTTTGGTTTGTTGGTTTGTTGGTTTGTTGGTTTGTTTATTTGTTGGTTTGTTCGTTTGTTGGCTTGTTGGTTTGTGGGCTTGTTGGTTTATCGGTTAGTTGGCTTGTTGGCTTGTTGGCTTGTTGGTTTGTTGGTTTGTTAGTTTGTTGGTTTGTTGGTTTGTTGGTTTGTTGGTTTGTTTGTTTGTTGATTTGTTCGTTTGTTGGCTTGTTGGTTTGTTGGCTTGTTGGTTTTTTTGGTTTGTTGGCTTGTTGGTTTGTTCGTTTGTTGGCTTGTTGGTTTGTTGGCTTGTTGGCTTGTTGGTTTGTTGGTTTGTTGGTTTGTTGGTTTGTTGGCTTGTTGGCTTGTTGGCTTATTGGCTTGTTGGCTTGTTGGTTTGTTGGTTTGTTGGTTTGTTGGTTTGTTGGTTTGTTAGTTTGTTGGTTTGTTGGTTCGTTGTTTTGTTGGTTTGTTTGTTTGTTGATTTGTTGGTTTGTTCGTTTGTTGGCTTGTTGGTTTCTTGGCTTGTTGGATTGTTGGTTTGTTGGTTTATTTGTTTGTTGGTTTGTTGGTTTGTTGGTTTATTTGTTTGTTGGTTTGTTGGTTTGTTGGTTTGTTGGGTTTTTGGTTTGCTGGTTTGTTGGTTTGTTGGTTTGTTGGTTTGTTGGCTTGTTGGCTTATTGGCTTGTTGGCTTGTTGGTTTGTTGGTTTGTTGGTTTGTTACTTTGTTGGTTTGTTAGTTTGTTGGTTTGTCGGTTCGTTGTTTTGTTGGTTTGTTTGTTTGTTGATTTGTTGGTTTGTTCGTTTGTTGGCTTGTTGGTTTCTTGGCTTGTTGGATTGTTGGTTTGTTGGTTTATTTGTTTGTTGGTTTGTTGGTTTGTTGGTTTATTTGTTTGTTGGTTTGTTGGTTTGTTAGTTTGTTGGGTTTTTGGTTTGCTGGTTTGTTGGTTTGTTGGTTTGTTGGTTTGTTGGTTTGTTGGTTTGTTCGTTTGTTGGCTTGTTGGTTTGTTGGTTTGTTGGTTGGTTGGTTTGTTGGTTTGTTGGTTTGTTGGTTTGTCGGTTTGTTGGTTTGTTGGTTTGTTTGTTTGTTGATTTGTTCGTTTGTTGGCTTGTTGGTTTGTTGGCTTGTTGGTTTTTTTGGTTTGTTGGCTTGTTGGTTTGTTCGTTTGTTGGCTTGTTGGTTTGTTGGTTTGTTGGCTTGTTGGTTTGTTTGTTTGTTGGTTTGTCGGTTTGTTGGTTGGTTCGTTTGTTGGCTTGTGAGTGTGTTGGTTTGTTGGTTTGTTGATTTGTTGGTTTGTTGGTTTGTTGGTTTGTTAGTTTGTTGGTTTGTCTGTTTGTTGGCTTGTTGGTTTGTTTGTTTGTTGATTTGTTGGTTTGTTCGTTTGTTGGCTTGTTGGTTTCTTGGCTTGTTGGATTGTTGGTTTGTTGGTTTGTTTATTTGTTGGTTTGTTCGTTTGTTGGCTTGTTGGTTTGTGGGCTTGTTGGTTTATCGGTTAGTTGGCTAGTTGGCTTGTTGGTTTGTTGGTTTGTTAGTTTGTTGGTTTGTTGGTTTGTTGGTTTGTTGGTTTGTTTGTCTGTTGATTTGTTCGTTTGTTGGCTTGTTGGTTAATTGGCTTGTTGGTTTTTTTGGTTTGTTGGCTTGTTGGTTTGTTCGTTTGTTGGCTTGTTGGTTTGTTGGTTTGTTGGTTTGTTGGTTTGTTGGTTTGTTGGTTTGTTGGTTTGTTGGCTTGTTGGCCTATTGGCTTGTTGGCTTGTTGGTTTGTTGGTTTGTTGGTTTGTCGGTTTTTTGGTTTGTTAGTTTGTTGGTTTGTCTGTTCGTTGTTTTGTTGGTTTGTTTGTTTGTTGATTTGTTGGTTTGTTCGTTTGTTGGCTTGTTGGTTTCTTGGCTTGTTGGATTGTTGGTTTGTTGGTTTATTTGTTTGTTGGTTTGTTGGTTTGTTGGTTTATTTGTTTGTTGGTTTGTTGGTTTGTTGGTTTGTTGGGTTTTTGGTTTGCTGGTTTGTTGGTTTGTTGGTTTGTTGGTTTGTTCGTTAGTTGGTTTGTTCGTTTGTTGGCTTGTTGGTTTGTTGGTTTGTGGGCTTGTTGGTTTGTTGGTTTGTTGGTTTGTTGGTTTGTTGGTTTGTTGTTTTGTTGGTTTGTTTGTTTGTAGGTTTGTTTGTTTGTTCGTTTGTTCGTTTGTTCGTTTGTTGGCTTGTTGGTTTGTTGGCTTGTTGGCTTGTTGGTTTGTTGGTTTGTTGGTTTGTTGGTTTGTTGCTTTGTTGGTTTGTTGGTTTGTTGGTTTGTTGGTTGGTTGGTTGGTTGGTTTGTTGGTTGGTTCGTTAGTTTGTTTTTTGGTTTGTTGGTTTGCTGGTTTGTTGGTTTGTGGGCTTGTTGGTTTGTTGGTTTTTTGGTTTGTTGGTTTGTTGGTTTGTTGGCTTGTTGGCTTGTTGGTTTGTTAGCTTGTTGGTTTGTTGGTTTGTTGGTTTGTTGGCTTGTTGGTTTGTTGGTTTGTTGGTTTGTTGGTTTGTTGGTTTGTTGGTTTGTTGGTTTGTTGGTTTGTTGGTTTGTTGGTTTGTTGGTTTGTTGGTTGGTTCGTTGGTTGGTTTGTTTGTTTGTCCGTTAGTTGTTTTTTGGTTTGTTGGTTTGTTGGTTTGTTGGTTTGTGGGCTTGTTGGTTTGTCGGTTTGTTGGCCTGTTGGTTTGTTGGTGTGTTGGTTTGTTGGTTTGTTGGTTTGTTTGTTTGTTGGTTTGTTCGTTTGTTGGCTTGTTGGTTTGTTGGCTTGTTGGTTTTTTTTGGTTTGTTGGTTTGTTGGTTTGTTGGTTTGTTTATTTGTTGGTTTGTTCGTTTGTTGGCTTGTTGGTTTGTGGGCTTGTTGGTTTATCGGTTAGTTGGCTTGTTGGCTTGTTGGCTTGTTGGTTTGTTGGTTTGTTAGTTTGTTGGTTTGTTGGTTTGTTGGTTTGTTGGTTTGTTTGTTTGTTGATTTGTTCGTTTGTTGGCTTGTTGGTTTGTTGGCTTGTTGGTTTTTTTGGTTTGTTGGCTTGTTGGTTTGTTCGTTTGTTGGCTTGTTGGTTTGTTGGCTTGTTGGCTTGTTGGTTTGTTGGTTTGTTGGTTTGTTGGTTTGTTGGCTTGTTGGCTTGTTGGCTTATTGGCTTGTTGGCTTGTTGGTTTGTTGGTTTGTTGGTTTGTTGGTTTGTTAGTTTGTTGGTTTGTTGGTTCGTTGTTTTGTTGGTTTGTTTGTTTGTTGATTTGTTGGTTTGTTCGTTTGTTGGCTTGTTGGTTTCTTGGCTTGTTGGATTGTTGGTTTGTTGGTTTATTTGTTTGTTGGTTTGTTGGTTTGTTGGTTTATTTGTTTGTTGGTTTGTTGGTTTGTTGGTTTGTTGGGTTTTTGGTTTGCTGGTTTGTTGGTTTGTTGGTTTGTTGGTTTGTTGGCTTGTTGGCTTATTGGCTTGTTGGCTTGTTGGTTTGTTGGTTTGTTGGTTTGTTACTTTGTTGGTTTGTTAGTTTGTTGGTTTGTCGGTTCGTTGTTTTGTTGGTTTGTTTGTTTGTTGATTTGTTGGTTTGTTCGTTTGTTGGCTTGTTGGTTTCTTGGCTTGTTGGATTGTTGGTTTGTTGGTTTATTTGTTTGTTGGTTTGTTGGTTTGTTGGTTTATTTGTTTGTTGGTTTGTTGGTTTGTTAGTTTGTTGGGTTTTTGGTTTGCTGGTTTGTTGGTTTGTTGGTTTGTTGGTTTGTTGGTTTGTTGGTTTGTTCGTTTGTTGGCTTGTTGGTTTGTTGGTTTGTTGGTTGGTTGGTTTGTTGGTTTGTTGGTTTGTTGGTTTGTCGGTTTGTTGGTTTGTTGGTTTGTTGGTTTTGTGTTTGTTGGTTTGTTGGTTTGTTCGTTTGTTGGTTTATTCGTTTGTTGGTTTGTTGGTTTGTTGGTTTGTAGTCTTGTTGGTTTGTTGGTTTGTTGGTTTGTTGATTTGTTGCTTTGTTGGTTTGTTGGCTTGTTGGTTTGTTGGCTTTTTGGCTTGTTGGTTTGTTGGTTTGTTGTTTTGTTGGTTTGTTGGTTTGTTGGTTTGTTGGTTTGTTGTTTTGTTGGTTTGTTTGTTTGTAGGTTTGTTGGTTTGTTCGTTTGTTCGTTTGTTGGCTTGTTGGTTTGTTGGCTTGTTGGCTTGTTGGTTTGTTGGTTTGTTGGTTTGTTGGTTTGTTGGTTTGTTGGTTTGTTGGTTTGTTGGTTTGTTGGTTTGTTGGTTGGTTGGTTGGTTGGTTTGTTGGTTTGTTCGTTAGTTGGTTTTTTTGTTTGTTGGTTTGTTGGTTTGTTGGTTTGTGGGCTTGTTGGTTTGTTGGTTTTTTGGTTTGTTGGTTTGTTAGTTTGTTGGCTTGTTGGCTTGTTGGTTTGTTGGCTTGTTGGTTTGTTGGTTTGTTGGTTTGTTGGCTTGTTGTTTTGTTGGTTTGTTGGTTTGTTGGTTTGTTGGTTTGTTGGTTTGTTGGTTTGTTGGTTTGTTGGTTTGTTGGTTTGTTGGTTGGTTGGTTGGTTGGGTTGTTGGTTTGTCCGTTAGTTGTTTTTTGGTTTGTCGGTTTGTTGGTTTGTTGGTTTGTGGGCTTGTTGGTTTGTCGGTTTGTTGGCCTGTTGGTTTGTTGGTTTGTTAGTTTGTTGGTTGGCTGGTTTGTTGGTTTGTTTGTTTGTTGGTTTGTTCGTTTGTTGGCTTGTTGGTTTGTTGGCTTGTTGGTTTTTTTGGTTTGTTGGTTTGTTGGTTTGTTGGTTTGTTGGTTTGTTGGTTTGTTGGTTTGTTTATTTGTTGGTTTGTTCTTTTGTTGGCTTGTTGGTTTGTGGGCTTGTTGGTTTATCGGTTAGTTGGCTTGTTGGCTTGTTGGTTTGTTGGTTTGTTAGTTTGTTGGTTTGTTGGTTTGTTGGTTTGTTGGTTTGTTTGTTTGTTGATTTGTTCGTTTGTTGGCTTGTTGGTTTGTTGGCTTGTTGGTTTTTTGGGTTTGTTGGCTTGTTGGTTTGTTCGTTTGTTGGCTTGTTGGTTTGTTGGCTTGTTGGCTTGTTGGTTTGTTGGTTTGTTGGTTTGTTGGTTTGTTGGCTTGTTGGCTTATTGGCTTGTTGGCTTGTTGGTTTGTTGGTTTGTTGGTTTGTTGGTTTGTTAGTTTGTTGGTTTGTTGGTTCGTTGTTTTGTTGGTTTGTTTGTTTGTTGATTTGTTGGTTTGTTCGTTTGTTGGCTTGTTGGTTTCTTGGCTTGTTGGATTGTTGGTTTGTTGGTTTATTTGTTTGTTGGTTTGTTGGTTTGTTGGTTTATTTGTTTCTTGGTTTGTTGGTTTGTTGGTTTGTTGGGTTTTTGGTTTGCTGGTTTGTTGGTTTGTTGGTTTGTTGGTTTGTTGGTTTGTTGGTTTGTTGGTTTGTTCGTTTGTTGGCTTGTTGGTTTGTTGGTTTGTTGGTTGGTTGGTTTGTTGGTTTGTTGGTTTGTTGGTTTGTCGGTTTGTTGGTTTATTCGTTTGTTGGTTTGTTGGTTTGTTGGTTTGTAGTCTTGTTGGTTTGTTGGTTTGTTGGTTTGTTGATTTGTTGCTTTGTTGGTTTGTTGGTTTGTTGGTTTGTTGGCTTTTTGGCTTGTTGGTTTGTTGGTTTGTTGTTTTGTTGGTTTGTTGGTTTGTTGGTTTGTTGGTTTGTTGGTTTGTTGGTTTGTTGTTTTGTTGGTTTGTTTGTTTGTAGGTTTGTTGGTTTGTTCGTTTGTTCGTTTGTTGGCTTGTTGGTTTGTTGGCTTGTTGGCTTGTTGGTTTGTTGGTTTGTTGGTTTGTTGGTTTGCTGGTTTGTTCGTTTGTTGGCTTGTTAGTTTGTTGGTTTGTTGGTTTGTTTTGTTGGTTTGTTGGCTTGTTGGTTTGTTGGTTTGTTGGTTTTTTTGGTTTGTTGGCTTGTTGGTTTGTTAGTTTGTTCGTTTGTTCGTTTGTTGGCTTGTGGGTTTGTTGGCTTGTTGGCTTGTTAGTTTGTTGGTTAGTTGGTTTGCTGGTTTGTTCGTTTGTTGGTTTGTTGGTTTGTTGGTTTGTTGGTTTTGTGTTTGTTGGTTTGTTGGTTTGTTCGTTTGTTGGTTTATTCGTTTGTTGGTTTGTTGGTTTGTTGGCTTGTTGGTTTGTTGGCTTTTTGGATTGTTGGTTTGTTGGTTTGTTGTTTTGTTGGTTTGTTGGTTTGTTGGTTTGTTGGTTTGTTGGTTTGTTGGTTTGTTGTTTTGTTGGTTTGTTTGTTTGTAGGTTTGTTGGTTTGTTCGTTTGTTCGTTTGTTGGTTTGTTGGTTTGTTGGTTTGTTGGTTTGTTGGTTTGTTGGTTTGTTGGTTTGTTTGTTTGTTCGTTTGTTGGTTTTTTGGTTTGTTGGTTTGTTGGCTTGTTGGTTTGTTGGCTTGTTGGTTTGTTCGTTTGTTGGCTTGTTGGTTTGTTGGCTTGTTGGCTTGTTGGTTTGTTGGTTTGTTGGTTTATTGGTTTGTTGGCTTGTTGGTTTATTGGCTTGTTGGCTTGTTGGTTTGTTGGTTTGTTGGTTTGTTGGTTTGTTGGTTTGTTGGTTTGTTGGTTTGTTGGTTTGTTTATTTGTTGGTTTGTTCGTTTGTTGGCTTGTTGGTTTGTGGGCTTGTTGGTTTATGGGTTAGTTGGCTTGTTGGCTTGTTGGTTTGTTGGTTTGTTAGTTTGTTGGTTTGTTGGTTTGTTGGTTTGTTGGTTTGTTTGTTTGTTGATTTGTTCGTTTGTTGGCTTGTTGGTTTGTTGGCTTGTTGGTTTTTTTGGTTTGCTGGCTTGTTGGTTTGTTCGTTTGTTGGCTTGTTGGTTTGTTGGCTTGTTGGCTTGTTGGTTTGTTGGTTTGTTGGTTTGTTGGTTTGTTGGCTTGTTGGCTTATTGGCTTGTTGGCTTGTTGGTTTGTTGGTTTGTTGGTTTGTTGGTTTGTTGGTTTGTTAGTTTGTTGGTTTGTTGGTTCGTTGTTTTGTTGGTTTGTTTGTTTGTTGATTTGTTGGTTTGTTCGTTTGTTGGCTTGTTGGTTTCTTGGCTTGTTGGATTGTTGGTTTGTTGGTTTATTTGTTTGTTGGTTTGTTGGTTTGTTGGTTTATTTGTTTGTTGGTTTGTTGGTTTGTTGGGTTTTTGGTTTGCTGGTTTGTTGGTTTGTTAGTTTGTTGGTTTGTTGGTTTGTTGGTTTGTTCGTTTGTTGGCTTGTTGGTTTGTTGGTTTGTTGGTTGGTTGGTTTGTTGGTTTGTTGGTTTGTTGGTTTGTCGGTTTGTTGGTTTGTTGGTTTGTTGGTTTTGTGTTTGTTGGTTTGTTGTTTTGTTGGTTTGTTGGTTTGTTGGTTTGTTGGTTTGTTGGTTTGTTGTTTTGTTGGTTTGTTTGTTTGTAGGTTTGTTGGTTTGTTCGTTTGGTCGTTTGTTGGCTTGTAGGTTTGTTGGCTTGTTGGCTTGTTGGTTTGTTGGTTTCTTGGTTTGTTGGTTTGTTGGTTTGTTGGTTTGTTGGTTGGTTGGTTGGTTTGTTTGTTGGTTTGTTCGTTAGTTGGTTTTTTGGTTTGTTGGTTTGTTGGTTTGTTGGTTTGTGGGCTTGTTGGTTTGTTGGTTTTTTGGTTTGTTGGTTTGTTGGTTTGTTGGCTTGTTGGCTTGTTGGTTTGTTGGCTTGTTGGTTTGTTGGTTTGTTGGTTTGTTGGTTTGTTGGCTTGTTGGTTTGTTGGTTTGTTGGTTTGTTGGTTTGTTGGTTTGTTGGTTTGTTGGTTTGTTGGTTTGTTGGTTTGTTGGTTTGTTGGTTTGTTGGTTTGTTGGTTGGTTGGTTGGTTGGTTTGTTGGTTTGTCCGTTAGTTGTTTTTTGGTTTGTTGGTTTGTTGGTTTGTTGGTTTGTCGGTTTGTGGGCTTGTTGGTTTGTCGGTTTGTTGGCCTGTTGGTTTGTTGGTTTGTTGGTTTGTTGGTTTGTTGGTTTGTTGGTTTGTTTGTTTGTTGGTTTGTTCGTTTGTTGGCTTGTTGGTTGGTTGGCTTGTTGGTTTTTTTGGTTTGTTGGTTTGTTGGTTTGTTGGTTTGTTGGTTTGTTTATTTGTTGGTTTGTTCGTTTGTTGGCTTGTTGGTTTGTGGGCTTGTTGGTTTATCGGTTAGTTGGCTTGTTGGTTTGTTTGGTTTGTTAGTTTGTTGATTTGTTGGTTTGTTTGTTTGTTGGTTTGTTGGTTTGTTTGTTTGTTGATTTGTTCGTTTGTTGGCTTGTTGGTTTGTTGGCTTGTTGGTTTGTTGGCTTGTTGGTTTTTTTGGTTTGTTGGCTTGTTGGTTTGTTCGTTTGTTGGCTTGTTGGTTTGTTGGCTTGTTGGCTTGTTGGTTTGTTGGTTTGTTGGTTTGTTGGTTTGTTGGCTTGTTGGCTTATTGGCTTGTTGGCTTGTTGGTTTGTTGGTTTTGGTTTGTTGGTTTGTTGGTTTGTTAGTTTGTTGGTTTGTTGGTTCGTTGTTTTGTTGGTTTGTTTGTTTGTTGATTTGTTGGTTAATTCTTTTGTTGGCTTGTTGGTTTCTTGGCTTGTTGGATTGTTGGTTTGTTGGTTTATTTGTTTGTTGGTTTGTTGGTTTGTTGGTTTTTATGTTTGTTGGTTTGTTGGTTTGTTGGTTTGTTGGGTTTTTGGTTTGCTGGTTTGTTGGTTTGTTGGTTTGTTGGTGTGTTGGTTTGTTGGTTTGTTCGTTTGTTGGCTTGTTGGTTTGTTGGTTTGTTGGTTGGTTGGTTTGTTGGTTTGTTGGTTTGTCGGTTTGTTGGTTTATTCGTTTGTTGGTTTGTTGGTTTGTTGGTTTGTAGTCTTGTTGGTTTGTTGGTTTGTTGGTTTGTTGATTTGTTGCTTTGTTGGTTTGTTGGCTTGTTGGTTTGTTGGCTTTTTGGCTTGTTGGTTTGTTGGTTTGTTGTTTTGTTGGTTTGTTGGTTTGTTGGTTTGTTGGTTTGTTGGTTTGTTTGTTTGTTGTTTTGTTGGTTTATTTGTTTGTAGGTTTGTTGGTTTGTTCGTTTGTTCGTTTGTTGGCTTGTTGGTTTGTTGGCTTGTTGGTTTGTTGGTTTGTTGGTTTGTTGGTTTGTTGGTTTGTTGGTTTGTTCGTTTGTTGGCTTATTAGTTTGTTGGTTTGTTGGTTTGTTTTGTTGGTTTGTTGGCTTGTTGGTTTGTTGGTTTGTTGGTTTTATTGGTTTGTTGGCTTGTTGGTTTGTTGGTTTGTTCGTTTGTTCGTTTGTTGGCTTGTTGGTTTGTTGGCTTGTTGGCTTGTTAGTTTGTTGGTTAGTTGGTTTGCTGGTTTGTTCGTTTGTTGGTATGTTGGTTTGTTGGTTTGTTGGTTTGTTGGTTTTGTGTTTGTTGGTTTGTTGGTTTGTTCGTTTGTTGGTTTATTCGTTTGTTGGTTTGTTGGTTTGTTGGCTTGTTGGTTTGTTGGCTTTTTGGCTTGTTGGTTTGTTGGTTTGTTGTTTTGTTGGTTTGTTGGTTTGTTGGTTTGTTGGTTTGTTGGTTTGTTGGTTTGTTGTTTTGTTGGTTTGTTGGTTTGTTTGTTTGTAGGTTTGTTGGTTTGTTCGTTTGTTCGTTTGTTGGTTTGTTGGTTTGTTGGTTTGTTGGTTTGTTGGTTTGTTGGTTTGTTGGTTTGTTTGTTTGTTCGTTTGTTGGTTTTTTTGGTTTGTTGGTTTGTTGGCTTGTTGGTTTGTCGGCTTGTTGGTTTGTTCGTTTGTTGGCTTGTTGGTTTGTTGGCTTGTTGGCTTGTTGGTTTGTTGGTTTGTTGGTTTGTTGGTTTGTTGGCTTGTTGGTTTATTGGCTTGTTGGCTTGTTGGTTTGTTGGTTTGTTGGTTTATTTGTTTGTTGGTTTGTTGGTTTGTTGGTTTATTTGTTTGTTGGTTTGTTGGTTTGTTGGGTTTTTGGTTTGCTGGTTTGTTGGTTTGTTGGTTTGTTGGTTTGTTGGTTTGTTGGTTTGTTCGTTTGTTGGCTTGTTGGTTTGTTGGTTTGTTGGTTGGTTGGTCTGTTGGTTTGTTGCTTTGTTGGTTTGTTGGTTTGTTGGTTTGTTGGTTTGTTGGTTTGTTGGTTTTGTGTTTGTTGGTTCGTTGGTTTGTTCGTTTGTTGGTTTGTTCGTTTGTTGGTTTGTTGGTTTGTTGGTGTGTTGTCTTGTTGGTTTGTTGGTTTGTTGGTTTGTTGATTTGTTGCTTTGTTGGTTTGTTGCCTTGTTGGTTTGTTGGCTTTTTGGCTTGTTGGTTTGTTGGTTTGTTGGTTTGTTGGTTTGTTGGTTTTTTGGTTTGTTGGTTTGTTGTTTTGTTGGTTTGTTTGTTTGTAGGTTTGTAGGTTTGTTGGTTTGTTCGTTTGTTCGTTTGTTGGCTTGTCGGTTTGTTGGCTTGTTGGCTTGTTGGTTTGTTGGTTTGTTGGTTTGTTGGTTTGTTGGTTTGTTGGTTTGTTCGTTTGTTGGCTTGTTAGTTTGTTGGTTTGTTGGTTTGTTGGTTTGTTGGTTTGTTGGTTTGTTGTTTTGTTGGTTTGTTTGTTTGTAGGTTTGTTGGTTTGTTCGTTTGTTCGTTTGTTGGCTTGTTGGTTTGTTGGCTTGTTGGTTTGTTGGTTTGTTGGTTTGTTGGTTTGTTGGTTTGTTGGTTTGTTCGTTTGTTGGCTTATTAGTTTGTTGGTTTGTTGGTTTGTTTTGTTGGTTTGTTGGCTTGTTGGTTTGTTGGTTTGTTGGTTTTTTTGGTTTGTTGGCTTGTTGGTTTGTTGGTTTGTTCGTTTGTTCGTTTGTTGGCTTGTTGGTTTGTTGGCTTGTTGGCTTGTTAGTTTGTTGGTTAGTTGGTTTGCTGGTTTGTTCGTTTGTTGGTTTGTTGGTTTGTTGGTTTGTTGGTTTTGTGTTTGTTGGTTTGTTGGTTTGTTCGTTTGTTGGTTTATTCGTTTGTTGGTTTGTTGGTTTGTTGGCTTGTTGGTTTGTTGGTGTTTTGGCTTGTTGGTTTGTTGGTTTGTTGTTTTGTTGGTTTGTTGGTTTGTTGGTTTGTTGGTTTGTTGGTTTGTTGGTTTGTTGTTTTGTTGGTTTGTTTGTTTGTAGGTTTGCTGGTTTGTTCGTTTGTTCGTTTGTTGGTTTGTTGGTTTGTTGGTTTGTTGGTTTGTTGGTTTGTTGGTTTGTTTGTTTGTTCGTTTGTTGGTTTTTTTGGTTTGTTGGTTTGTTGGCTTGTTGTTTTGTCGGCTTGTTGGTTTGTTCGTTTGTTGGCTTGTTGGTTTGTTGGCTTGTTGGCTTGTTGGTTTGTTGGTTTGTTGGTTTGTTGGTTTGTTGGCTTGTTGGTTTATTGGCTTGTTGGCTTGTTGGTTTGTTGGTTTGTTGGTTTATTTGTTTGTTGGTTTGTTGGTTTGTTGGTTTATTTGTTTGTTGGTTTGTTGGTTTGTTGGTTTGTTGGGTTTTTGGTTTGCTGGTTTGTTGGTTTGTTGGTTTGTTCGTTTGTTGGTTTGTTGGTTTGTTCGTTTGTTGGCTTGTTGGTTTGTTGGTTTGTTGGTTGGTTGGTCTGTTGGTTTGTTGGTTTGTTGGTTTGTTGGTTTGTTGGTTTGTTGGTTTGTTGTCTTGTTGGTTTGTTGGTTTTGTGTTTGTTGGTTCGTTGGTTTGTTCGTTTGTTGGTTTGTTCGTTTGTTGGTTTGTTGGTTTGTTGGTGTGTTGTCTTGTTGGTTTGTTGGTTTGTTGGTTTGTTGATTTGTTGCTTTGTTGGTTTGTTGCCTTGTTGGTTTGTTGGCTTTTTGGCTTGTTGGTTTGTTGGTTTGTTGGTTTGTTGGTTTGTTGGTTTGTTGGTTTGTTGGTTTGTTGTTTTGTTGGTTTGTTTGTTTGTAGGTTTGTAGGTTTGTTGGTTTGTTCGTTTGTTCGTTTGTTGGCTTGTTGGTTTGTTGGCTTGTTGGCTTGTTGGCTTGTTGGTTTGTTGGTTTGTTGGTTTGTTGGTTTGTTGGTTTGTTGGTTTGTTCGTTTGTTGGCTTGTTGGCTTGTTAGTTTGTTGGTTTGTTGGTTTGTTGGTTTGTTGGTTTGTTGGTTTGTTGGCTTGTTGGTTTGTTGGTTTTTTTGGTTTGTTGGCTTGTTGGTTTGTTGGTTTGTTCGTTTGTTCGTTTGTTGGCTTGTTGGTTTGTTGGCTTGTTGGCTTGTTGGTTTGTTGGTTTGTTGGTTTGTTGGTTTGTTGGTTTGTTGGTTTGTTGGTTTGTTGGTTTATTAGTTTAGTGGTTTGTTGGTTTGGTGGTTTGTTGGTTTGTTAGCTTGTTGGCTTGTTAGTTTGTTGGTTTGTTGGTTTGCTGGTTTGTTCGTTTGTTGGTTTGTTGGTTTGTTGGGTTGTTGGTTTGTTGGTTTGTTGGTTTGTTGGTTTGTTGGTTTGTTGGTTTGTTTGTTTGTTCGTTTGTTGGTTTTTTGGTTTGTTGGTTTGTTGGCTTGTTGGTTTGATGGTTTGTTGGTTTGTTCGTTTGTTGGTTTGTTGGTTTGTTGGTTTGTTCGTTTGTTCGTTTGTTCGTTTGTTGGCTTGTTGGTTTGTTGGTTTGTTGGTTTGTTCGTTTGTTGGTTTGTTGGTTTGTTGGTTTGTTGTCTTGTTGGTTTGTTGGTTTGTTGGTTTGTTGATTTGTTGGTTTGTTGGCTTGTTGGTTTGTTGTCTTTTTGGCTTGTTGGTTTGTTGGTTTGTTGGTTTGTTGGTTTGTTGGTTTGTTGGTTTGTTGGTTTGTTGGTTTGTTGGCTTGTTGGTTTGTTGGTTTGTTGGTTTGTTGGTTTGTTGGTTTGTTGGTTTGTTGGTTTGTTGGTTTGCTGGTATGTTGGTTTGTTGTTTTGTTGGTATTGTTTGTTTGTTGGTTTTTTGGTTTATTGGTTTGTTGGCTTGTTGGCTTGTTGGTTTGTTGGTTTGTTTGTTTGTTGGTTTGTTGGTTTGTTGGTTTGTTCGTTTGTTGGCTTGTTAGTTTGTTGGTTTGTTGGTTTGTTGGTTGGTTGGCTTGTTGGTTTGTTGGTTTGTTGGTTTGTTGGCTTGTTGGTTTGTTGGTTTTCTTGGTTTGTTGGCTTGTTGGTTTGTTGGTTTGTTCGTTTGTTCGTTTGTTGGCTTGTTGGTTTGTTGGTTTGTTGGTTGGCTGGTTTGTTGGTTTGTTGGTTTGTTGGTTTGTTGGTTTGTTGGTTTGTTGGTTTGTTGGTTTTGTGTTTGTTGGTTTATTGGTTTGTTCGTTTGTTGGTTTGTCCGTTTGTTGGTTTGTTGGTTTGTTGGTTTGTTGGCTTGTTGGTTTGTTGGTTTGTTGGCTTGTTGGCTTGTTGGTTTGTTGGTTTGTTTGTTTGTTGGTTTGTTGGTTTGTTGGTTTTTTCGTTTGTTGGCTTGTTAGTTTGTTGGTTTGTTGGTTTGTTGGTTTGTTGGCTTGTTGGTTTGTTGTTTTTTTCTGTTTGTTGGCTTGTTGGTTTGTTGGTTTGTTCGTTTGTTGGCTTGTTGGTTTGTTGGTTTGTTGGTTGGTTGGTTTGTTGGTTTGTTGGTTTTTTGGTTTGTTGGTTTGTTGGTTTGTTGGTTTGTTGGTTTGTTGGTTTGTTGGTTTGTTGGTTTTGTGTTTGTTGGTTTGTTGGTTTGTTCGTTTGTTGGTTTGTTCATTTGTTGGTTTGTTGTTTTGTTGGTTTGTTGTCTTGTTGGTTTGTTGGTTTGTTGGTTTGTTGATTTGTTGCTTTGTTGGTTTGTTGGCTTGTTGGTTTGTTGGTTTTTTTGGTTTGTTGGCTTGTTGGTTTATTGGTTTGCTCGTTTGTTCGTTTGTTGGCTTGTTGGTTTGTTGGCTTGTTGGCTTGTTGGTTTGTTGGTTTGTTGGTTTGTTGGTTTATTGGTTTGTTGGTTTGTTGGTTTGTTGGTTTGTTAGTTTGGTGGTTTGTTCGTTTGTTGGTTTGTTGGTTTGTTGGTTTGTTCGTTTGTTGGCTTGTTGGTTTATTGGTTTGTTGGTTGGTTGGTTTGTTGGTTTGTTGGTTTGTTGGTTTGTTGGTTTGTTGGTTTGTTGGTTTGTTGGTTTGTTGGTTTTGTGTTTGTTGGTTTGTTGGTTTGTTCGTTTGTTGGTTTGTTCATTTGTTGGTTTGTTGGTTTGTTGGTTTGTTGTCTTGTTGGTTTGTTGGTTTGTTGGTTTGTTGATTTGTTGCTTTGTTGGTTTGTTGGCTTGTTGGTTTGTTGGTTTTTTTGGTTTGTTGGCTTGTTGGTTTATTGGTTTGTTCATTTGTTCGTTTGTTGGCTTGTTGGTTTGTTGGCTTGTTGGCTTGTTGGTTTGTTGGTTTGTTGGTTTGTTGGTTTGTTGGTTTGTTGGTTTGTTGGTTTGTTGGTTTGTTAGTTTGGTGGTTTGTTCGTTTGTTGGTTTGTTGGTTTGTTGGTTTGTTCGTTTGTTCGTTTGTTGGATTGTTGGATTGTTGGCTTGTTGGTTTGTTGGTTTGTTGGTTTGTTGGCTTGTTGGTTTGTTGATTTGTTGGTTTGTTGGTTTGTTGGTTTGTTGGTTTGTTGGTTTGTTGGTTTGTTGGTTTGTTGGTTTGTTGGTTTGTTGGTTGGTTGGGTGGTTGGTTGGTTGGTTTGTTGGTTTGTTCGTTAGTTGGTTTTTTGGTTTGTTGGTTTGTTGGTTTGTGGGCTTGTTGGTTTGTTGGTTTTTTGGTTTGTTGGTTTGTTGGTTTGTTGGCTTGTTGGCTTGTTGGTTTGTTGGTTTGTTTGTTTGTTGGTTTGTTCGTTTGTTGGCTTGTTGGTTTGTTGGCTTGTTGGTTTGTTGGTTTGTTTGTTTGTTGGTTTGTTGGTTTGTTGGCTTGTTGGCTTATTGGCTTGTTGACTTGTTGGTTTGTTGGTTTGTTGGTTTGTTGGTTTGTGGGTTTGTTAGTTTGTTGGTTTGTTGGTTCGTTGTTTTGTTGGTTTGTTTGTTTGTTGATTTGTTGGTTTGTTCGTTTGTTGGCTTGTTGGTTTGTTGGCTTGTTGGATTGTTGGTTTGTTGGTTTGTTTGTTTGTTGGTTTGTTGGTTTGTTCGTTTGTTGGCTTGTTGGTTTGTTAGTTTGTTGGTTAGTTGGTTTGTTGGTTTGTTGGTTTGTTGGCTTGTTGGTTTATTTGTTTGTTGGTTTGTTGCTTTGTTGGTTTGTTGGTTTGTTGTCTTGTTGGTTTGTTGGTTTGTTGGTTTGCTGATTTGTTGGTTTGTTGGCTTGTTGGTTTGTTGGGTTTTTGGCTTGTTGGTTTGTTGGTTTGTTGGTTTGTTGGTTTGTTGGTTTGTTGGTTTGTTGGTTTGTTGGTTTGTTGGTTTATTGTTTTGTTGGTTTGTTTTTTTGTAGGTTTGTTGGTTTGTTCGTTTGTTGGCTTGTTGGTTTGTTGGCTTGTTGGCTTGTTGGTTTGTTGGTTTGTTTGTTTGTTAGTTTGTTGGTTTGTTGGTTTGTTCGTTTGTTGGCTTGTTAGTGTGTTGGTTTGTTGGTTTGTTGGTTTGTTGGTTTGTTGGTTTGTTGGCTTCTTGGTTTGTTGGTTTTTTGGTTTGTTGGCTTGTTGGTTTGTTGGTTTGTTCGTTTGTTTGTTTGTTGGCTTGTTGGTTTGTTGGCTTGTTGGCTTGTTGGTTTGTTGGTTTGTTGGTTTGTTGGTTTGTTGGTTTGTTAGTTTGTTGGTTTGTTGGTTTGTTGGTTTGTTGGTTTGTTGGTTTGTTGGTTTGTTGGTTTGTTGGTTTGTTGGTTGGTTGGTTGGTTGGTTTGTTGGTTTGTTCGTTAGTTGGTTTGTTGGTTTGTTGGTTTGTTGGCTTGTTGGTTTGTTGGTTTGTTGGTTTGTTGGTTTGTTGGTTTGTTGGTTTGTTGGTTTGTTGGTTTGTTGGTTTGTTGGTTTGTTGGTTTGTTGGTTTGTTGGTTGGTTGGTTGGTTGGTTTGTTGGTTTGTTGGTTTGTCCGTTAGTTGTTTTTTGGTTTTTTGGTTTGTTGGTTTGTTGGTTTGTTGGTTTGTGGGCTTGTTGGTTTGTCGGTTTGTTGGACTGTTGGTTTGTTGGTTTGTTGGTTTGTTGGTTTGTTGGTTTGTTTATTTGTTGGTTTGTTCGTTTGTTGGCTTATTGGTTTGTTGGCTTGTTGGTTTTTTTGGTTTGTTGGTTTGTTGGTTTGTTGGTTTGTTGGTTTGTTGGTTTGTTTATTTGTTGGTTTGTTCGTTTGTTGGCTTGTTGGTTTGTTGGTTTGTTGGTTTGTTCGTTTGTTGGCTTGTTAGTTTGTTGGTTTGTTGGTTTGTTGGTTTGTTGGTTTGTTGGTTTGTTGGCTTGTTGGTTTGTTGGTTTTCTTGGTTTGTTGGCTTGTTGGTTTGTTGGTTTGTTCGTTTGTTCGTTTGTTGGTTTGTTGGTTTGTTGGTTTGTTGGTTTGTTTGTTTGTTGGCTTGTTAGTTTGTTGGTTTGTTGGTTTGTTGGTTTGTTGGTTTGTTGGTTTGTTGGTTTGTTGGCTTGTTGGTTTGTTGCTTTTCTTGGTTTGTTGGCTTGTTGGTTTGTTGGTTTGTTCGTTTGTTCGTTTGTTGGCCTGTTGGTTTGTTGGTTTGTTGGTTGGCTGGTTTGTTGGTTTGTTGGTTTGTTGGTTTGTTGGTTTATTGGTTTGTTGGTTTTGTGTTTGTTGGTTTGTTGGTTTGTTCGTTTGTTGGTTTGTCCGTTTGTTGGTTTGTTGGTTTGTTGGTTTGTTGGCTTGTTGGTTTGTTGGTTTGTTGGCTTGTTGGCTTGTTGGTTTGTTGGTTTGTTTGTTTGTTGGTTTGTTGGTTTTTTTCGTTTGTTGGCTTGTTAGTTTGTTGGTTTGTTGGTTTGTTGGTTTGTTGGCTTGTTGGTTTGTTGTTTTTTTTGGTTTGTTGGCTTGTTGGTTTGTTGGTTTATTCGTTTGTTGGTTTGTTGGTTTGTTGGTTTGTTGGTTTGTTGGTTTGTTGGTTTGTTGGTTTGTTGGTTTGTTGGTTTGTTGGTTTGTTGGTTTGTTGGTTTGTTGGTTTGTTGGTTTGTTGGTTTGTTGGTTTTGTGTTTGTTGGTTTGTTGGTTTGTTCGTTTTTTTGGTTTGTTCATTTGTTGGTTTGTTGGTTTGTTGGTTTGTTGTCTTGTTGGTTTGTTGGTTTGTTGGTTTGTTGATTTGTTGCTTTGTTGGTTTGTTGGCTTGTTGGTTTGTTGGTTTTTTTGGTTTGTTGGCTTGTTGGTTTATTGGTTTGTTCGTTTGTTCGTTTATTGGCTTGTTGGTTTGTTGGCTTGTTGGCTTGTTGGTTTGTTGGTTTGTTGGTTTGTTGGTTTGTTGGTTTGTTGGTTTGTTGGTTTGTTGGTTTGTTGGTTTGTTAGTTTGGTGGTTTGTTCGTTTGTTGGTTTGTTGGTTTGTTGGTTTGTTCGTTTGTTCGTTTGTTGGATTGTTGGATTGTTGGTTTGTTGGTTTGTTGGTTTGTTGGCTTGTTGGTTTGTTGATTTGTTGGTTTGTTGGTTTGTTGGTTTGTTGGTTTGTTGGTTTGTTGGTTTGTTGGTTTGTTGGTTTGTTGGTTTGTTGGTTTGTTGGTTTGTTGGTTTGTTGGTTTGTTGGTTGGTTGGTTGGTTGGTTGGTTGGTTTGTTGGTTTGTTCGTTAGTTGGTTTTTTGGTTTGTTGGTTTGTTGGTTTGTGGGCTTGTTGGTTTGTTGGTTTTTTGGTTTGTTGGTTTGTTGGTTTGTTGGCTTGTTGGCTTGTTGGTTTGTTGGTTTGTTTGTTTGTTGGTTTGTTCGTTTGTTGGCTTGTTGGTTTGTTGGCTTGTTGGTTTGTTGGTTTGTTTGTTTGTTGGTTTGTTGGTTTGTTGGCTTGTTGGCTTATTGGCTTGTTGGCTTGTTGGTTTGTTGGTTTGTTGGTTTGTTGGTTTGTGGGTTTGTTAGTTTGTTGGTTTGTTGGTTCGTTGTTTTGTTGGTTTGTTTGTTTGTTGATTTGTTGGTTTGTTCGTTTGTTGGCTTGTTGGTTTGTTGGCTTGTTGGATTGTTGGTTTGTTGGTTTGTTTGTTTGTTGGTTTGTTGGTTTGTTCGTTTGTTGGCTTGTTGGTTTGTTAGTTTGTTGGTTAGTTGGTTTGTTGGTTTGTTGGTTTGTTGGCTTGTTGGTTTATTTGTTTGTTGGTTTGTTGCTTTGTTGGTTTGTTGGTTTGTTGTCTTGTTGGTTTGTTGGTTAGTTGGTTTGCTGATTTGTTGGTTTGTTGGCTTGTTGGTTTGTTGGGTTTTTGGCTTATTGGTTTGTTGGTTTGTTGGTTTGTTGGTTTGTTGGTTTGTTGGTTTGTTGGTTTGTTGGTTTGTTGTTTTGTTGGTTTGTTTTTTTTGTAGGTTTGTTGGTTTGTTCGTTTGTTGGCTTGTTGGTTTGTTGGCTTGTTGGCTTGTTGGTTTGTTGGTTTGTTTGTTTGTTGGTTTGTTGGTTTGTTGGTTTGTTCGTCTGTTGGCTTGTTAGTGTGTTGGTTTGTTGGTTTGTTGGTTTGTTGGTTTGTTGGTTTGTTGGCTTCTTGGTTTGTTGGTTTTTTGGTTTGTTGGCTTGTTGGTTTGTTGGTTTGTTCGTTTGTTTGTTTGTTGGCTTGTTGGTTTGTTGGCTTGTTAGCTTGTTGGTTTGTTGGTTTGTTGGTTTGTTGGTTTGTTGGTTTGTTGGTTTGTTGGTTTGTTGGCTTGTTAGCTTGTTGGTTTGTTGGCTTGTTGGTTTGTTGGTTTGTTGGTTTGTTGGCTTGTTGGTTTGTTGGTTTGTTGGTTTGTTGGTGTGTTGGTTTGTTGGTTTGTTGGTTTGTTGGTTTGTTGGTTTGTTGGTTTGTTGGTTTGTTGGTTTGTTGGTTTGTTGGTTTGTTGGTTTGTTGGTTGGTTGGTTGGTTAGTTTGTTGGTTTGTCCGTTAGTTGTTTTTTGGTTTGTTGGTTTGTTGGTTTGTTGGTTTGTTGGTTTGTGGGCTTGTTGGTTTGTCGGTTTGTTGGACTGTTGGTTTGTTGGTTTGTTGGTTTGTTGGTTTGTTGGTTTGTTTATTTGTTGGTTTGTTCGTTTGTTGGCTTGTTGGTTTATTGGCTTGTTGGTTTTTTTGGTTTGTTGGTTTGTTGGTTTGTTGGTTTGTTTATTTGTTGGTTTGTTCGTTTGTTGGCTTGTTGGTTTGTGGGCTTGTTGGTTTATCGGTTAGTTGGCTTGTTGGCTTGTTGGTTTGTTGGTTTGTTAGTTTGTTGGTTTGTTGGTTTGTTGGTTTGTTGGTTTGTTTGTTTGTTGATTTGTTGATTTGTTCGTTTGTTGGCTTGTTGGTTTGTTGGCTTGTTGGTTTTTTTGGTTTGTTGGCTTGTTGGTTTGTTCGTTTGTTGGCTTGTTGGTTTGTTGGCTTGTTGGCTTGTTGGTTTGTTGGTTTGTTGGTTTGTTGGTTTGTTGGTTTATTGGCTTGTTGGCTTGTTGGCTTATTGGCTTGTTGGCTTGTTGGTTTGTTGGTTTGTTGGTTTGTTGGTTTATTAGTTTGTTGTTTGTTGGTTCGTTGTTTTGTTGGTGTGTTTGTTTGTTGATTTGTTGGTTTGTTCGTTTGTTGGCTTGTTGGTTTCTTGGCTTGTTGGCTTGTTGGTTTGTTGGTTTATTTGTTTGTTGGTTTGTTGGTTTGTTGGTTTATTTGTTTGTTGGTTTGTTGGTTTGTTGAGTTTTTGGTTTGCTGGTTTGTTGGTTTGTTGGTTTGTTGGTTTGTTGGTTTGTTGGTTTGTTGGTTTGTCGGTTTGTTCGTTTGTTGGCTTGTTGGTTTGTTGGTTTGTTGGTTGGTTGGTTTGTTGGTTTGTTGGTTTGTTGGTTTGTTGGTTTGTCGGTTTGTTGGTTTGTTGGTTTGTTGGTTTTGTGTTTGTTGGTTTGTTGGTTTGTTCGTTTGTTGGTTTATTCGTTTGTTGGTTTGTTGGTTTGTTGGTTTGTAGTTTTGTTGGTTTGTTGGTTTGTTGGTTTGTTGATTTGTTGCTTTGTTGGTTTGTTCGCTTGTTGGTTTGTTGGCTTTTTGGCTTGTTGGTTTGTTGGTTTGTTGTTTTGTTGGTTTGTTGGTTTGTTGGTTTGTTGGTTTGTTGGTTTGCTGTTTTGTTGGTTTGTTTGTTTGTAGGTTTGTTGGTTTGTTCGTTTGTTCGTTTGTTGGCGCGTTGGTTTGTTGGCTTGTTGGCTTGTTGGTTTGTTGGTTTGTTGGTTTGTTGGTTTGTTGGTTTGTTCGTTTGTTGGCTTGTTAGTTTGTTGCTTTGTTGGTTTGTTTTGTTGGTTTGTTGGCTTTTTGGTTTGTTGGTTTGTTGGTTTGTTGGTTTGTTGGTTTGTTGGTTTGCTGGTTTGTTGGTTTGTTATTTTGTTGTTTTGTTGGTTTGTTGGTTTTCTGGTTTGTTGGTTTGTTGGCTTGTTGGTTTGTTGGTTTGTTGGCTTGTTGGCTTGTTGGTTTGTTGGTGTGTTTGTTTGTTGGTTTGTTGGTTTGTTGGTTTGTTGGTTTGTTCGTTTGTTCGTTTGTTGGCTTGTTGGTTTGTTGGCTTGTTGGCTTGTTGGTTTGTTGGTTTGTTGGTTTGTTGGTTTGTTGGTTTGTTGGTTTGTTCGTTTGTTGGCTTGTTAGTTTGTTGGTTTGTTGGTTTGTTGGTTTTTTGGTTTGTTGGTTTGTTGGCTTGTTAATTTGTTGTTTTTTTTGGTTTGTTGGCTTGTTGGTTTGTTGGTTTGTTCGTTTGTTTGTTTGTTGGCTTGTTGGTTTGTTGGCTTGTTGGCTTGTTGGTTTGTTGGTTTGTTGGTTTGTTGGTTTGTTGGCTTGTTGCTTTGTTGTTTTGTTGGTGTGTTGGTTTGTTGGTTTGTTGGTTTGTTCGTTTGTTAGCTTGTTGGTTTGTTGGTTTGTTGGTTGGTTGGTTTGTTGGTTTGTTGGTTTGTTGGTTTGTCGGTTTGTTGGTTTGTTGGTTTGTTGGTTTTGTGTTTGTTGGTTTGTTGGTTTATTCGTTTGTTGGTTTATTCGTTTGGTGGTTTGTTGGTTTGTTGGTTTGTAGTCTTGTTGGTTTGTTGGTTTGTTGGTTTGTTGATTTGTTGCTTTGTTGGTTTGTTGGCTTGTTGGTTTGTTGGCTTTTTGGCTTGTTGGTTTGTTGGTTTGTTGTTTTGTTGGTTTGTTGGTTTGTTGGTTTGTTGGTTTGTTGGTTTGTTGTTTTGTTGGTT
Source organism: Atherix ibis (assembly GCA_958298945.1). Lineage (NCBI taxonomy): Eukaryota > Metazoa > Arthropoda > Insecta > Diptera > Athericidae > Atherix > Atherix ibis. The sequence goes on from OY282608.1 coordinate 103,351,918, forward strand.
TGTTTATTTGTAGGTTTGTTGGTTTGTTCGTTTGTTTGTTTGTTGGCTTGTTGGTTTGTTGTCTTGTTGGCTTGTTGGTTTGTTGGTTTGTTGGTTTGTTGGTTTGTTGGTTTGTTCGTTTGTTGGCTTATTAGTTTGTTGGTTTGTTTTGTTGGTTTGTTGGCTTGTTGGTTTGTTGGTTTGTTGGTTTGTTGGTTTGTTGGTTTGTTGGTTTGTTGGTTTGCTGGTTTGTTGGTTTGTTGTTTTGTTGTTTTGTTGGTTTTTTGGTTTTCTGGTTTGTTGGTTTGTTGGTTTGTTGGTTTGTTGGTTTGTTGGTTTGTTGGTTTGTTGGTTTGTTGGTTTGTTTATTTGTTGGTTTGTTCGTTTGTTGGCTTGTTGGTTTGTGGGCTTGTTGGTTTATCGGTTAGTTGGCTTGTTGGCTTGTTGGTTTGTTGGTTTGTTAGTTTGTTGGTTTGTTGGTTTGTTGGTTTGTTGGTTTGTTTGTTTGTTGATTTGTTCGTTTGTTGGCTTGTTGGTTTGTTGGCTTGTTGGTTTTTTTGGTTTGTTGGCTTGTTGGTTTGTTCGTTTGTTGGCTTGTTGGTTTGTTGGCTTGTTGGCTTGTTGGTTTGTTGGTTTGTTGGTTTGTTGGTTTGTTGGCTTGTTGGCTTATTGGCTTGTTTGCTTGTTGGTTTGTTGGTTTGTTGGTTTGTTCGTTTGTTGGTTTGTTAGTTTGTTGATTTGTTGGTTCGTTGTTTTGTTGGTTTGTTTGTTTGTTGATTTGTTGGTTTGTTCGTTTGTTGGCTTGTTGGTTTCTTGGCTTGTTGGATTGTTGGTTTGTTGGTTTATTTGTTTGTTGGTTTGTTGGTTTGTTGGTTTATTTGTTTGTTGGTTTGTTGGTTTCTTGGTTTGTTGGGTTTTTGGTTTGCTGGTTTGTTGGTTTGTTGGTTTGTTGGTTTGTTGGTTTGTTGGTTTGTTGGTTTGTTGGTTTGTTCGTTTGTTGGCTTGTTGGTTTGTTAGTTTGTTGGTTGGTTGGTTTGTTGGTTTGTTGGTTTGTTGGTTTGTCGGTTTGTTGGTTTGTTGGTTTGTTGGTTTTGTGTTTGTTGGTTTGTTGGTTTGTTCGTTTGTTGGTTTATTCGTTTGTTGGTTTGTTGGTTTGTTGGTTTGTAGTCTTGTTGGTTTGTTGGTTTGTTGGTTTGTTGATTTGTTGCTTTGTTGGTTTGTTGGCTTGTTGGTTTGTTGGCTTTTTGGCTTGTTGGTTTGTTGGTTTGTTGTTTTGTTGGTTTGTTGGTTTGTTGGTTTGTTGGTTTGTTGGTTTGTTGGTTTGTTGTTTTGTTGGTTTGTTTGTTTGTAGGTTTGTTGGTTTGTTCGTTTGTTCGTTTGTTGGCTTGTTGGTTTGTTGGCTTGTTGGTTTGTTAGTTTGTTGGTTTGTTGGTTTGTTGGTTTGTTGGTTTGTTTGTTTGTTGATTTGTTCGTTTGTTGGCTTGTTGGTTTGTTGGCTTGTTGGTTTTTTTGGTTTGTTGGCTTGTTGGTTTGTTCGTTTGTTGGCTTGTTGGTTTGTTGGCTTGTTGGCTTGTTGGTTTGTTTGTTTGTTGGTTTGTTGGTTTGTTGGCTTGTTGGCTTATTGGCTTGTTTGCTTGTTGGTTTGTTGGTTTGTTGGTTTGTTGGTTTGTTGGTTTGTTAGTTTGTTGGTTTGTTGGTTCGTTGTTTTGTTGGTTTGTTTGTTTGTTGATTTGTTGGTTTGTTCGTTTGTTGGCTTGTTGGTTTCTTGGCTTGTTGGATTGTTGGTTTGTTGGTTTATTTGTTTGTTGGTTTGTTGGTTTGTTGGTTTATTTGTTTGTTGGTTTGTTGGTTTGTTGGTTTGTTGGGTTTTTGGTTTGCTGGTTTGTTGGTTTGTTGGTTTGTTGGTTTGTTGGTTTGTTGGTTTGTTGGTTTGTTGGTTTGTTCGTTTGTTGGCTTGTTGGTTTGTTAGTTTGTTGGTTGGTTGGTTTGTTGGTTTGTTGGTTTGTTGGTTTGTCGGTTTGTTGGTTTGTTGGTTTGTTGGTTTTGTGTTTGTTGGTTTGTTGGTTTGTTCGTTTGTTGGTTTATTCGTTTGTTGGTTTGTTGGTTTGTTGGTTTGTAGTCTTGTTGGTTTGTTGGTTTGTTGGTTTGTTGATTTGTTGCTTTGTTGGTTTGTTGGCTTGTTGGTTTGTTGGCTTTTTGGCTTGTTGGTTTGTTGGTTTGTTGGTTTGTTGGTTTGTTGGTTTGTTGGTTTGTTGGTTTGTTGGTTTGTTGGTTTGTTGGTTTGTTGGTTTGTTGGTTTGTTTATTTGTTGGTTTGTTCGTTTGTTGGTTTGTTGGCTTGTTGGCTTGTTGGTTTGTTGGTTTGTTGGTTTGTTGGTTTGTTGGCTTGTTGGCTTATTGGCTTGTTGGTTTGTTGGTTTGTTGGTTTGTTGTTTTGTTGGTTTGTTTGTTTGTAGGTTTGTTGGTTTGTTCGTTTGTTTGTTTGTTGGCTTGTTGGTTTGTTGTCTTGTTGGCTTGTTGGTTTGTTGGTTTGTTGGCTTGTTGGTTTGTTGGTTTGTTGGTTTGTTGGTTTGTTGGTTTGTTGGTTTGCTGGTTTGTTGGTTTGTTGTTTTGTTGTTTTGTTGGTTTTTTGGTTTTCTGGTTTGTTGGTTTGTTGGTTTGTTGGTTTGTTGGTTTGTTGGTTTGTTGGTTTGTTGGTTTGTTGGTTTGTTGGTTTGTTTATTTGTTGGTTTGTTCGTTTGTTGGTTTGTTGGCTTGTTGGCTTGTTGGTTTGTTGGTTTGTTGGTTTGTTGGTTTGTTGGCTTGTTGGCTTATTGGCTTGTTTGCTTGTTGGTTTGTTGGTTTGTTGGTTTGTTGGTTTGTTGGTTTGTTAGTTTGTTGGTTTGTTGGTTCGTTGTTTTGTTGGTTTGTTTGTTTGTTGATTTGTTGGTTTGTTCGTTTGTTGGCTTGTTGGTTTCTTGGCTTGTTGGATTGTTGGTTTGTTGGTTTATTTGTTTGTTGGTTTGTTGGTTTGTTGGTTTTTTTGTTTGTTGGTTTGTTGGTTTCTTGGTTTGTTGGGTTTTTGGTTTGCTGGTTTGTTGGTTTGTTGGTTTGTTGGTTTGTTGGTTTGTTGGTTTGTTGGTTTGTTGGTTTGTTGGTTTGTTCGTTTGTTGGCTTGTTGGTTTGTTAGTTTGTTGGTTGGTTGGTTTGTTGGTTTGTTGGTTTGTTGGTTTGTCGGTTTGTTGGTTTGTTGGTTTGTTGGTTTTGTGTTTGTTGATTTGTTGGTTTGTTCGTTTGTTGGTTTATTCGTTTGTTGGTTTGTTGGTTTGTTGGTTTGTAGTCTTGTTGGTTTGTTGGTTTGTTGGTTTGTTGATTTGTAGCTTTGTTGGTTTGTTGGCTTGTTGGTTTGTTGGCTTTTTGGCTTGTTGGTTTGTTGGTTTGTTGTTTTGTTGGTTTGTTGGTTTGTTGGTTTGTTGGTTTGTTGGTTTGTTGGTTTGTTGTTTTGTTGGTTTGTTTGTTTGTAGGTTTGTTGGTTTGTTCGTTTGTTCGTTTGTTGGCTTGTTGGTTTGTTGGCTTGTTGGTTTGTTAGTTTGTTGGTTTGTTGGTTTGTTGGTTTGTTGGTTTGTTTGTTTGTTGATTTGTTCGTTTGTTGGCTTGTTGGTTTGTTGGCTTGTTGGTTTTTTTGGTTTGTTGGCTTGTTGGTTTGTTCGTTTGTTGGCTTGTTGGTTTGTTGGCTTGTTGGCTTGTTGGTTTGTTGGTTTGTTGGTTTGTTGGTTTGTTGGCTTGTTGGCTTATTGGCTTGTTTGCTTGTTGGTTTGTTGGTTTGTTGGTTTGTTGGTTTGTTATTTTGTTGGTTTGTTGGTTTGTTGTTTTGTTGGTTTGTTTGTTTGTTGATTTGTTGGTTTGTTCGTTTGTTGGCTTGTTGGTTTCTTGGCTTGTTGGATTGTTGGTTTGTTGGTTTATTTGTTTGTTGGTTTGTTGGTTTGTTGGTTTATTTGTTTGTTGGTTTGTTGTTTTGTTGGTTTGTTGGGTTTTTGGTTTGCTGGTTTGTTGGTTTGTTGGTTTGTTGGTTTGTTGGTTTGTTGGTTTGTTGGTTTGTTGATTTGTTGGCTTGTTGGTTTGTTAGTTTGTTGGTTGGTTGGTTTGTTGGTTTGTTGGTTTGTTGGTTTGTCGGTTTGTTGGTTTGTTGGTTTGTTGGTTTTGTGTTTGTTGGTTTGTTGGTTTGTTCGTTTGTTGGTTTATTCGTTTGTTGGTTTGTTGGTTTGTTGGTTTGTAGTCTTGTTGGTTTGTTGGTTTGTTGGTTTGTTGATTTGTTGCTTTGTTGGTTTGTTGGCTTGTTGGTTTGTTGGCTTTTTGGCTTGTTGGTTTGTTGGTTTGTTGGTTTGTTGGTTTGTTGGTTTGTTGGCTTGTTGGTTTGTTGGCTTTTTGGCTTGTTGGTTTGTTGGTTTGTTGTTTTGTTGGTTTGTTGGTTTGTTGGTTTGTTGGTTTGTTGGTTTGTTGTTTTGTTGGTTTGTTTGTTTGTAGGTTTGTTGGTTTGTTCGTTTGTTTGTTTGTTGGCTTGTTGGTTTGTTGTCTTGTTGGCTTGTTGGTTTGTTGGTTTGTTGGTTTGTTGGTTTGTTGGTTTGTTCGTTTGTTGGCTTATTAGTTTGTTGGTTTGTTGGTTTGTTTTGTTGGTTTGTTGGCTTGTTGGTTTGTTGGTTTGTTGGTTTGTTGGTTTGTTGGTTTGTTGGTTTGCTGGTTTGTTGGTTTGTTGTTTTGTTGTTTTGTTGGTTTTTTGGTTTTCTGGTTTGTTGGTTTGTTGGTTTGTTGGTTTGTTGGTTTGTTGGTTTGTTGGTTTGTTGGTTTGTTGGTTTGTTTATTTGTTGGTTTGTTCGTTTGTTGGCTTGTTGGTTTGTGGGCTTGTTGGTTTATCGGTTAGTTGGCTTGTTGGCTTGTTGGTTTGTTGGTTTGTTAGTTTGTTGGTTTGTTGGTTTGTTGGTTTGTTGGTTTGTTTGTTTGTTGATTTGTTCGTTTGTTGGCTTGTTGATTTGTTGGCTTGTTGGTTTTTTTGGTTTGTTGGCTTGTTGGTTTGTTCGTTTGTTGGCTTGTTGGTTTGTTGGCTTGTTGGCTTGTTGGTTTGTTGGTTTGTTGGTTTGTTGGTTTGTTGGCTTGTTGGCTTATTGGCTTGTTTGCTTGTTGGTTTGTTGGTTTGTTGGTTTGTTGGTTTGTTGGTTTGTTAGTTTGTTGGTTTGTTGGTTCGTTGTTTTGTTGGTTTGTTTGTTTGTTGATTTGTTGGTTTGTTCGTTTGTTGGCTTGTTGGTTTCTTGGCTTGTTGGATTGTTGGTTTGTTGGTTTATTTGTTTGTTGGTTTGTTGGTTTGTTGGTTTATTTGTTTGTTGGTTTGTTGGTTTCTTGGTTTGTTGGGTTTTTGGTTTGCTGGTTTGTTGGTTTGTTGGTTTGTTGGTTTGTTGGTTTGTTGGTTTGTTGGTTTGTTGGTTTGTTCGTTTGTTGGCTTGTTGGTTTGTTAGTTTGTTGGTTGGTTGGTTTGTTGGTTTGTTGGTTTGTTGGTTTGTCGGTTTGTTGGTTTGTTGGTTTGTTGGTTTTGTGTTTGTTGGTTTGTTGGTTTGTTCGTTTGTTGGTTTATTCGTTTGTTGGTTTGTTGGTTTGTTGGTTTGTAGTCTTGTTGGTTTGTTGGTTTGTTGGTTTGTTGATTTGTTGCTTTGTTGGTTTGTTGGCTTGTTGGTTTGTTGGCTTTTTGGCTTGTTGGTTTGTTGGTTTGTTGTTTTGTTGGTTTGTTGGTTTGTTGGTTTGTTGGTTTGTTGGTTTGTTGGTTTGTTGGTTTGTTGTTTTGTTGGTTTGTTTGTTTGTAGGTTTGTTGGTTTGTTCGTTTGTTCGTTTGTTGGCTTGTTGGTTTGTTGGCTTGTTGGTTTGTTAGTTTGTTGGTTTGTTGGTTTGTTGGTTTGTTGGTTTGTTTGTTTGTTGATTTGTTCGTTTGTTGGCTTGTTGGTTTGTTGGCTTGTTGGTTTTTTTGGTTTGTTGGCTTGTTGGTTTGTTCGTTTGTTGGCTTGTTGGTTTGTTGGCTTGTTGGCTTGTTGGTTTGTTGGTTTGTTGGTTTGTTGGTTTGTTGGCTTGTTGGCTTATTGGCTTGTTTGCTTGTTGGTTTGTTGGTTTGTTGGTTTGTTGGTTTGTTGGTTTGTTAGTTTGTTGGTTTGTTGGTTCGTTGTTTTGTTGGTTTGTTTGTTTGTTGATTTGTTGGTTTGTTCGTTTGTTGGCTTGTTGGTTTCTTGGCTTGTTGGATTGTTGGTTTGTTGGTTTATTTGTTTGTTGGTTTGTTGGTTTGTTGGTTTATTTGTTTGTTGGTTTGTTGGTTTGTTGGTTTGTTGGGTTTTTGGTTTGCTGGTTTGTTGGTTTGTTGGTTTGTTGGTTTGTTGGTTTGTTGGTTTGTTGGTTTGTTGGTTTGTTCGTTTGTTGGCTTGTTGGTTTGTTAGTTTGTTGGTTGGTTGGTTTGTTGGTTTGTTGGTTTGTTGGTTTGTCGGTTTGTTGGTTTGTTGGTTTGTTGGTTTTGTGTTTCTTGGTTTGTTGGTTTGTTCGTTTGTTGGTTTATTCGTTTGTTGGTTTGTTGGTTTGTTGGTTTGTAGTCTTGTTGGTTTGTTGGTTTGTTGGTTTGTTGATTTGTTGCTTTGTTGGTTTGTTGGCTTGTTGGTTTGTTGGCTTTTTGGCTTGTTGGTTTGTTGGTTTGTTGTTTTGTTGGTTTGTTGGTTTGTTGGTTTGTTGGTTTGTTGGTTTGTTGGTTTGTTGTTTTGTTGGTTTGTTTGTTTGTAGGTTTGTTGGTTTGTTCGTTTGTTCGTTTGTTGGCTTGTTGGTTTGTTGGCTTGTTGGCTTGTTGGTTTGTTGGTTTGTTGGTTTGTTGGTTTGTTGGTTTGTTGGTTTGTTGGTTTGTTCGTTTGTTGGCTTGTTAGTTTGTTGGTTTGTTGGTTTGTTTTGTTGGTTTGTTGGCTTGTTGGTTTGTTGGTTTGTTGGTTTGTTGGGTTGTTGGTTTGTTGGTTTGCTGGTTTGTTGGTTTGTTGGTTTGTTCGTTTGTTGGCTTGTTAGTTTGTTGGTTTGTTGGTTTGTTTTGTTGTTTTGTTGGCTTGTTGTTTTGTTGGTTTGTTGGTTTTCTGGTTTGTTGGTTTGTTGGCTTGTTGGTTTGTTGGTTTGTTGGCTTGTTGGCTTGTTGGCTTGTTGGTTTGTTGGTTTGTTTGTTTGTTGGTTTGTTGGTTTGTTGGTTTGTTCGTTTGTTCGTTTGTTGGCTTGTTGGTTTGTTGGCTTGTTGGCTTGTTGGTTTGTTGGTTTGTTGGTTTGTTGGTTTGTTGGTTTGTTGGTTTGTTCGTTTGTTGGCTTGTTAGTTTGTTGGTTTGTTGGTTTGTTGGTTTTTTGGTTTGTTGGTTTGTTGGCTTGTTAATTTGTTGTTTTTTTGGTTTGTTGGCTTGTTGGTTTGTTGGTTTGTTCGTTTGTTTGTTTGTTGGCTTGTTGGTTTGTTGGCTTGTTGGCTTGTTGGTTTGTTGGTTTGTTGGTTTGTTGGTTTGTTGGCTTGTTGCTTTGTTGTTTTGTTGGTTTGTTTGTTTGTAGGTTTGTTGGTTTGTTCGTTTGTTGGCTTGTTGGTTTGTGGGCTTGTTGGTTTATCGGTTAGTTGGCTTGTTGGCTTGTTGGTTTGTTGGTTTGTTAGTTTGTTGGTTTGTTGGTTTGTTGGTTTGTTGGTTTGTTTGTTTGTTGATTTGTTGATTTGTTCGTTTGTTGGCTTGTTGGTTTGTTGGCTTGTTGGTTTTTTTGGTTTGTTGGCTTGTTGGTTTGTTAGTTTGTTGGCTTGTTGGTTTGTTGGCTTGTTGGCTTGTTGGTTTGTTGGTTTGTTGGTTTGTTGGTTTGTTGGCTTGTTGGCTTATTGGCTTGTTGGCTTGTTGGTTTGTTGGTTTGTTGGTTTGTTGGTTTGTTGGTTTGTTGGTTTGTTAGTTTGTTGGTTTGTTGGTTCGTTGTTTTGTTGGTTTGTTTGTTTGTTGATTTGTTGGTTTATTCGTTTGTTGGGTTGTTGGTTTCTTGGCTTGTTGGATTGTTGGTTTGTTGGTTTATTTGTTTGTTGGTTTGTTGGTTTGTTGGTTTGTTGGTTTGTTGGTTTGTTGGTTTGTTGGGTTTTTGGTTTGCTGGTTTGTTGGTTTGTTGGTTTGTTGGTTTGTTGGTTTGTTGTTTTGTTGGTTTGTTTGTTTGTAGGTTTGTTGGTTTGTTCGTTTGTTCGTTTGTTGGCTTGTTGGTTTGTTGGCTTGTTGGTTTGTTGGTTTGTTGGTTTGTTCGTTTGTTGGCTTGTTAGTTTGTTGGTTTGTTGGTTTGTTGGTTTGTTTTGTTGGTTTGTTGGCTTGTTGGTTTGTTGGTTTGTTGGTTTGTTGGTTTGTTGGTTTGTTGGTTTGTTGGTTTGCTGGTTTGTTGGTTTGTTGTTTTGTTGTTTTGTTGTTTTGTTGGTTTGTTGGTTTTCTGGTTTGTTGGTTTGTTGGCTTGTTGGTTTGTTGGTTTATTGGCTTGTTGGCTTGTTGGTTTTTTGGTTTGTTTGTTTGTTGGTTTGTTGGTTTGTTGGTTTGTTCGTTTGTTCGTTTGTTGGCTTGTTGGTTTGTTGGCTTGTTGGCTTGTTGGTTTGTTGGTTTGTTGGTTTGTTGGTTTGTTGGTTTGTTGGTTTGTTGGTTTGTTGGTTTGTTGGTTTGTTCGTTTGTTGGCTTGTTAGTTTTTGGTTTGTTGGTTTGTTGGTTTTTTGGTTTGTTGGTTTGTTGGCTTGTTAATTTGTTGTTGTTTTTTGTTTGTTGGCTTGTTGGTTTGTTGGTTTGTTCGTTTGTTTGTTTGTTGGCTTGTTGGTTTGTTGGCTTGTTGGCTTGTTGGTTTGTTGGTTTGTTGGTTTGTTGGTTTGTTGGCTTGTTGGCTTGTTGCTTTGTTGTTTTGTTGGTTTGTTTGTTTGTAGGTTTGTTGGTTTGTTCGTTTGTTGGCTTGTTGGTTTGTGGGCTTGTTGGTTTATCGGTTAGTTGGCTTGTTGGCTTGTTGGTTTGTTGGTTTGTTAGTTTGTTGGTTTGTTGGTTTGTTGGTTTGTTGGTTTGTTGGTTTGTTTGTTTGTTGATTTGTTGATTTGTTCGTTTGTTGGCTTGTTGGTTTGTTGGCTTGTTGGTTTTTTTGGTTTGTTGGCTTGTTGGTTTGTTCGTTTGTTGGCTTGTTGGTTTGTTGGCTTGTTGGCTTGTTGGTTTGTTGGTTTGTTGGTTTGTTGGTTTGTTGGCTTGTTGGCTTATTGGCTTGTTGGGTTGTTGGTTTGTTGGTTTGTTGGTTTGTTGGTTTGTTGGTTTGTTAGTTTGTTGGTTTGTTAGTTTGTTGGTTTGTTGGTTCGTTGTTTTGTTGGTTTGTTTGTTTGTTGATTTGTTGGTTTATTTGTTTGTTGGCTTGTTGGTTTCTTGGCTTGTTGGATTGTTGGTTTGTTGGTTTATTTGTTTGTTGGTTTGTTGGTTTGTTGGTTTGTTGGTTTGTTAGTTTGTTGGGTTTTTGGTTTGCTGGTTTGTTGGTTTGTTGGTTTGTTGGTTTGTTGGTTTGTTGTTTTGTTGGTTTGTTTGTTTGTAGGTTTGTTGGTTTGTTCGTTTGTTCGTTTGTTGGCTTGTTGGTTTGTTGGCTTGTTGGCTTGTTGGTTTGTTGGTTTGTTGGTTTGTTCGTTTGTTGGCTTGTTAGTTTGTTGGTTTGTTGGTTTGTTTTGTTGGTTTGTTGGCTTGTTGGTTTGTTGGTTTGTTGGTTTGTTGGTTTGTTGGTTTGTTGGTTTGTTGGTTTGCTGGTTTGTTGGTTTGTTGTTTTGTTGTTTTGTTGGTTTGTTGGTTTTCTGGTTTGTTGGTTTGTTGGCTTGTTAGTTTGTTGGTTTATTGGCTTGTTGGCTTGTTGGTTTGTTGGTTTGTTTGTTTGTTGGTTTGTTGGTTTGTTGGTTTGTTCGTTTGTTCGTTTGTTGGCTTGTTGGTTTGTCGGCTTGTTGGCTTGTTGGTTTGTTGGTTTGTTGGTTTGTTGGTTTGTTGGTTTGTTGGTTTGTTGGTTTGTTGGTTTGTTCGTTTGTTGGCTTGTTAGTTTGGTGGTTTGTTGGTTTGTTGGTTTTTTGGTTTGTTGGTTTGTTGGCTTGTTAATTTGTTGTTTTTTTTTGTTTGTTGGCTTGTTGGTTTGTTGGTTTGTTCGTTTGTTTGTTTGTTGGCTTGTTGGTTTGTTGGCTTGTTGGCTTGTTGGTTTGTTGGTTTGTTGGTTTGTTGGTTTGTTGGCTTGTTGGCTTGTTGCTTTGTTGTTTTGTTGGTTTGTTTGTTTGTAGGTTTGTTGGTTTGTTCGTTTGTTGGCTTGTTGGTTTGTGGGCTTGTTGGTTTATCGGTTAGTTGGCTTGTTGGCTTGTTGGTTTGTTGGTTTGTTAGTTTGTTGGTTTGTTTATTTGTTGGTTTGTTGGTTTGTTTGTTTGTTGATTTGTTGATTTGTTCGTTTGTTGGCTTGTTGGTTTGTTGGCTTGTTGGTTTTTTTGGTTTGTTGGCTTGTTGGTTTGTTCGTTTGTTGGCTTGTTGGTTTGTTGGCTTGTTGGCTTGTTGGTTTGTTGGTTTGTTGGTTTGTTGGTTTGTTGGCTTGTTAGCTTATTGGCTTATTGGGTTGTTGGTTTGTTGGTTTGTTGGTTTGTTGGTTTGTTGGTTTGTTAGTTTGTTGGTTTGTTGGTTCGTTGTTTTGTTGGTTTGTTTGTTTGTTGATTTGTTGGTTTGTTCGTTTGTTGGCTTGTTGGTTTCTTGGCTTGTTGGATTGTTGGTTTGTTGGTTTATTTGTTTGTTGGTTTGTTGGTTTGTTGGTTTATTTGTTTGTTGGTTTGTTGGTTTGTTGGTTTGTTGGGTTTTTGGTTTGCTGGTTTGTTGGTTTGTTGGTTTGTTGGTTTGTTGGTTTGTTGGTTTGTTGGTTTGTTGGTTTGTTCGTTTGTTCGTTTGTTGGCTTGTTGAATTGTTGGTTTGTTGGTTGGTTGGTTTGTTGGTTTGTTGGTTTGTTGGTTTGTTGGTTTGTCGGTTTGTTGGTTTGTTGGTTTGTTGGTTTTGTGTTTGTTGGTTTGTTGGTTTGTTCGTTTGTTGGTTTATTCGTTTGTTGGTTTGTTGGTTTGTTGGTTTGTAGTCTTGTTGGTTTGTTGGTTTGTTGGTTTGTTGATTTGTTGCTTTGTTGGTTTGTTGGCTTGTTGGTTTGTTGGCTTTTTGGCTTGTTGGTTTGTTGGTTTGTTGTTTTGTTGGTTTGTTGGTTTGTTGGTTTGTTGGTTTGTTGGTTTGTTGGTTTGTTGTTTTGTTGGTTTGTTTGTTTGTAGGTTTGTTGGTTTGTTCGTTTGTTCGTTTGTTGGCTTGTTGGTTTGTTGGCTTGTTGGCTTGTTGGTTTGTTGGTTTGTTGGTTTGTTGGTTTGTTGGTTTGTTCGTTTGTTGGCTTGTTAGTTTGTTGGTTTGTTGGTTTGTTTTGTTGGTTTGTTGGCTTGTTGGTTTGTTGGTTTGTTGGTTTGTTGGTTTGTTGGTTTGTTGGTTTGCTGGTTTGTTGGTTTGTTATTTTGTTGTTTTGTTGGTTTGTTGGTTTTCTGGTTTGTTGGTTTGTTGGCTTGTTGGTTTGTTGGTTTGTTGGCTTGTTGGCTTGTTGGTTTGTTGGTTTGTTTGTTTGTTGGTTTGTTGGTTTGTTGGTTTGTTGGTTTGTTCGTTTGTTCGTTTGTTCGTTTGTTGGCTTGTTGGTTTGTTGGCTTGTTGGCTTGTTGGTTTGTTGGTTTGTTGGTTTGTTGGTTTGTTGGTTTGTTGGTTTGTTGGTTTGTTCGTTTGTTGGCTTGTTAGTTTGTTGGTTTGTTGGTTTGTTGGTTTTTTGGTTTGTTGGTTTGTTGGCTTGTTAATTTGTTGTTTTTTTTGGTTTGTTGGCTTGTTGGTTTGTTGGTTTGTTCGTTTGTTTGTTTGTTTGTTGGCTTGTTGGTTTGTTGGCTTGTTGGCTTGTTGGTTTGTTGGTTTGTTGGTTTGTTGGTTTGTTGGCTTGTTGCTTTGTTGTTTTGTTGGTTTGTTGGTTTGTTGGTTTGTTGGTTTGTTCGTTTGTTGGCTTGTTGGTTTGTTGGTTTGTTGGTTGGTTGGTTTGTTGGTTTGTTGGTTTGTTGGTTTGTCGGTTTGTTGGTTTGTTGGTTTGTTGGTTTTGTGTTTGTTGGTTTTTGGTTTGTTCGTTTGTTGGTTTATTCGTTTGTTGGTTTGTTGGTTGTTGGTTTGTAGTCTTGTTGGTTTGTTGGTTTGTTGGTTTGTTGATTTGTTGCTTTGTTGGTTTGTTGGCTTGTTGGTTTGTTGGCTTTTTGGCTTGTTGGTTTGTTGGTTTGTTGTTTTGTTGGTTTGTTGGTTTGTTGGTTTGTTGGTTTGTTGGTTTGTTTGTTTGTAGGTTTGTTGGTTTGTTCGTTTGTTCGTTTGTTGGCTTGTTGGTTTGTTGGCTTGTTGGCTTGTTGGTTTGTTGGTTTGTTGATTTGTTGGTTTGTTGGTTTGTTCGTTTGTTGGCTTGTTAGTTTGTTGGTTTGTTGGTTTGTTTTGTTGGTTTGTTGGCTTGTTGGTTTGTTGGTTTGTTGGTTTGTTGGTTTGTTGGTTTGTTGGTTTGCTGGTTTGTTGGTTTGTTGTTTTGTTGTTTTGTTGGTTTGTTGGTTTTCTGGTTTTTTGGTTTGTTGGTTTGTTGGTTTGTTGGTTTGTCGGTTTGTTGGTTTTTGGTTTGTTGGTTTGTTGGTTGGTTGGTTGGTTGGTTTGTTGGTTTGTCCGTTAGTTGTTTTTTGGTTTGTTGGTTTGTTGGTTTGTTGGTTTGTTGGTTTGTGGGCTTGTTGGTTTGTCGGTTTGTTATCCTGTTGGTTTGTTGGTTTGTTGGTTTGTTGGTTTGTTGGTTTGTTGGTTTGTTTGTTTGTTGGTTTGTTCGTTTGTTGGCTTGTTGGTTTGTTAGCTTGTTGGTTTTTTTGGTTTGTTGGTTTGTTGGTTTGTTGGTTTGTTGGTTTGTTTATTTGTTGGTTTGTTCGTTTGTTGGCTTGTTGGTTTGTGGGCTTGTTGGTTTATCGGTTAGTTGGCTTGTTGGCTTGTTGGTTTGTTGGTTTGTTAGTTTTTTGGTTTGTTGGTTTGTTGGTTTGTTGGTTTGTTTGTTTGTTGATTTGTTCGTTTGTTGGCTTGTTGGTTTGTTGGCTTGTTGGTTTTTTTGGTTTGTTGGCTTGTTGGTTTGTTCGTTTGTTGGCTTGTTGGTTTGTTGGCTTGTTGGCTTGTTGGTTTGTTGGTTTGTTGGTTTGTTGGTTTGTTGGTTTATTGGCTTGTTGGCTTATTGGCTTGTTGGCTTGTTGGTTTGTTAGTTTGTTGGTTTGTTGGTTTGTTGGTTTGTTAGTTTGTTGGTGTTGGTTCGTTGTTTTGTTGGTTTGTTTGTTTGTTGAGTTGTTGGTTTGTTCGTTTGTTGGCTTGTTGGTTTCTTGGCTTGTTGGATTGTTGGTTTGTTGGTTTATTTGTTTGTTGGTTTGTTGGTTTGTTGGTTTATTTGTTTGTTGGTTTGTTGGTTTGTTGGTTTGTTGGGTTTTTGGTTTGCTGGTTTGTTGGTTTGTTATTTTGTTGGTTTGTTGGTTTGTTGGTTTGTTGGTTTGTTGGTTTGTTCGTTTGTTGGCTTGTTGGTTTGTTGGTTTGCTCGTTTGTTGGCTTGTTAGTTTGTTGGTTTGTTGGTTTGTTGGTTTTTTGGTTTGTTGGTTTGTTGGCTTGTTAATTTGTTGTTTTTTTTGGTTTGTTGGCTTGTTGGTTTTTTTGGTTTGTTGGCTTGTTGGTTTGTTCGTTTGTTGGCTTGTTGGTTTGTTGGCTTGTTGGCTTGTTGGTTTGTTGGTTTGTTGGTTTGTTGGTTTGTTGGCTTGTTGGCTTATTGGCTTGTTGGCTTGTTGGTTTGTTGGTTTGTTGGTTTGTTGGTTTGTTGGTTTGTTAGTTTGTTGGTTTGTTGGTTCGTTGTTTTGTTGGTTTGTTTGTTTGTTGAGTTGTTGGTTTGTTCGTTTGTTGGCTTGTTGGTTTCTTGGCTTGTTGGATTGTTGGTTTGTTGGTTTATTTGTTTGTTGGTTTGTTGGTTTATTTGTTTGTTGGTTTGTTGGTTTGTTAGTTTGTTGGGTTTTTGGTTTGCTGGTTTGTTGGTTTGTTGGTTTGTTGGTTTGTTGGTTTGTTGGTTTGTTGGTTTGTTGGTTGGTTCGTTTGTTGGCTTGTTGGTTTGTTGGTTTGTTCGTTTGTTGGCTTGTTAGTTTGTTGGTTTGTTGGTTTGTTGGTTTTTTGGTTTGTTGGTTTGTTGGCTTGTTAATTTGTTGTTTTTTTTGGTTTGTTGGCTTGTTGGTTTGTTGGTTTGTTCGTTTGTTTGTTTGTTGGCTTGTTGGTTTGTTGGCTTGTTGGCTTGTTGGTTTGTTGGTTTGTTGGTTTGTTGGTTTGTTGGCTTGTTGCTTTGTTGTTTTGTTGGTTTGTTTGTTTGTAGGTTTGTTGGTTGTTCGTTTGTTCGTTTGTTGGCTTGTTGGTTTGTTGGCTTGTTGGCTTGTTGGTTTGTTGGTTTGTCGGTTTGTTAGTTTGTTGGTTTGTTGGTTTGTTCATTTGTTGGCTTGTTAGTTTGTTGGTTTGTTGGTTTGCTGGTTTGTTGGTTTGTTGGTTTGTTGGCTTGTTGGTTTGTTGGTTTTTTTTGTTTGTTGGCTTGTTGGTTTGTTGGTTTGTTCGTTTGTTCGTTTGTTGGCTTGTTGGTTTGTTGGTTTGTTGGTTGGTTGGTTTGTTGGTTTGTTGGTTTGTTGGTTTGTTGGTTTGTTGGTTTGTTGGTTTGTTGGTTTGTTGGTTTTGTATTTGTTGGTTTGTTGATTTGTTCGTTTGTTGGTTTGTCCGTTTGTTGGTTTGTTGGTTTGTTGGTTTGTTGGCTTGTGGGTTTGTTGGTTTGTTGGTTTGTTGGTTTGTTGGTTTCTTGGTTTGTTAGTTTGGTTGTTTGTTCGTTTGTTGGTTTGTTGCTTTGTTGGTTTGTTGGCTTGTTGGCTTGTTAGTTTGTTGGTTAGTTGGTTTGCTGGTTTATTCGTTTGTTGGTTTGTTGGTTTGTTGGTTTTTTGGTTTGTTGGTTTGTTGGTTTGTTGGTTTGTTGGTTTGTTGGTTTGTTTGTTTGTTCGTTTGTTGGTTTTTTGGTTTGTTGGTTTGTTGGCTTGTTGATTTGTTGGTTTGTTGGTTTGTTCGTTTGTTGGTTTGTTGGTTTGTTGGTTTGTTCGTTTGTTCGTTTGTTGGCTTGTTGGTTTGTTGGTTTTTTGGTTTGTTCGTTTGTTGGTTTGTTGGTTTGTTGGTTTGTTGTCTTGTTGGTTTATTCGTTTGTTGGTTTGTTGATTTGTTGCTTTGTTGGTTTGTTGGCTTGTTGGTTTATTGGCTTTTTGGCTTGTTGGTTTGTTGTTTTGTTGGTTTGTTGGTTTGTTGGTTTATTGGTTTTTTGTTTTGTTGGTTTGTTGGTTTGTTGGTTTGTTGGTTTGTTGGTTTGTTGGTTTATTGGTTTGTTGTTTTGTTGGTTTGCTCGTTTGTTGGTTTTTTGGTTTGTTGGTTTGTTGGCTTGTTGGTTTGTTGGTTTGTTGGCTTGTTGGCTTGTTGGTTTGCTGGTTTGTTTTTTTGTTGGTTTGTTGGTTTGTTGGTTTGTTCGTTTGTTGGCTTGTTAGTTTGTTGGTTTGTTGGTTTGTTGGTTTGTTGGTTTGTTGGTTTGTTGGCTTGTTGGTTTGTTTTTTTTCTTGGTTTGTTGGCTTGTTGGTTTGTTGGTTTGTTCGTTTGTTCGTTTGTTGGCTTGTTGGTTTGTTGATTTGTTGGTTGGCTGGTTGGCTGGTTTGTTGGTTTGTTGGTTTGTTGGTTTGTTGGTTTGTTGGTTTGTTGGTTTGTTGGTTTTGTGTTTGTTGGTTTGTTGGTTTGTTCGTTTGTTGGTTTGTCCGTTTGTTGGTTTGTTGGTTTGTTGGTTTGTTGGCTTGTTGGTTTGTTGGTTTGTTGGCTTGTTGGCTTGTTGGTTTGTTGGTTTGTTTGTTTGTTGGTTTGTTGGTTTGTTGGTTTTTTTCGTTTGTTGGCTTGTTAGTTTGTTGGTTTGTTGGTTTGTTGGTTTGTTGGTTTGTTGGTTTGTTGGCTTGTTGGTTTGTTGTTTTTTTTGGTTTGTTGGCTTGTTGGTTTGTTGGTTTGTTGGTTTGTTGGTTTGTTTGTTTGTTCGTTTGTTGGTTTTTTGGTTTGTTGGTTTGTTGGCTTGTTGATTTGTTGGTTTGTTGGTTTGTTCGTTTGTTGGTTTGTTGGTTTGTTGGTTTGTTCGTTTGTTCGTTTGTTGGCTTGTTGGTTTGTTGGTTTTTTGGTTTGTTCGTTTGTTGGTTTGTTGGTTTGTTGGTTTGTTGTCTTGTTGGTTTATTCGTTTGTTGGTTTGTTGATTTGTTGCTTTGTTGGTTTGTTGGCTTGTTGGTTTATTGGCTTTTTGGCTTGTTGGTTTGTTGTTTTGTTGGTTTGTTGGTTTGTTGGTTTGTTGGTTTGTTGGTTTGTTGGTTTGTTGGTTTGTTGGTTTGTTGGTTTATTGGTTTGTTGTTTTGTTGGTTTGCTCGTTTGTTGGTTTTTTGGTTTGTTGGTTTGTTGGCTTGTTGGTTTGTTGGTTTGTTGGCTTGTTGGCTTGTTGGTTTGCTGGTTTGTTTTTTTGTTGGTTTGTTGGTTTGTTGGTTTGTTCGTTTGTTGGCTTGTTAGTTTGTTGGTTTGTTGGTTTGTTGGTTTGTTGGTTTGTTGGTTTGTTGGCTTGTTGGTTTGTTGGTTTTCTTGGTTTGTTGGCTTGTTGGTTTATTGGTTTGTTCGTTTGTTCGTTTGTTGGCTTGTTGGTTTGTTGATTTGTTGGTTGGCTGGTTGGCTGGTTTGTTGGTTTGTTGGTTTGTTGGTTTGTTGGTTTGTTGGTTTGTTGGTTTTGTGTTTGTTGGTTTGTTGGTTTGTTCGTTTGTTGGTTTGTCCGTTTGTTGGTTTGTTGGTTTGTTGGTTTGTTGGCTTGTTGGTTTGTTGGTTTGTTGGCTTGTTGGCTTGTTGGTTTGTTGGTTTGTTTGTTTGTTGGTTTGTTGGTTTGTTGGTTTTTTTCGTTTGTTGGCTTGTTAGTTTGTTGGTTTGTTGGTTTGTTGGTTTGTTGGTTTGTTGGTTTGTTGGTTTGTTGGTTTGTTGGCTTGTTGGTTTGTTGTTTTTTTTGGTTTGTTGGCTTGTTGGTTTGTTGGTTTGTTCGTTTGTTGGCTTGTTGGTTTGTTGGTTTGTTGGTTGGTTGGTTTGTTGGTTTGTTGGTTTGTTGGTTTGTTGGTTTGTTGGTTTGTTGGTTTGTTGGTTTGTTGGTTTGTTGGTTTTGTGTTTGTTGGTTTGTTGGTTTGTTCGTTTGTTGGTTTGTTCATTTGTTGGTTTGTTGGTTTGTTGGTTTGTTGTCTTGTTGGTTTGTTGGTTTGTTGGTTTGTTGATTTGTTGCTTTGTTGGTTTGTTGGCTTGTTGGTTTGTTGGTTTTTTTGGTTTGTTGGCTTGTTGGTTTATTGGTTTGTTCGTTTGTTCGTTTGTTGGCTTGTTGGTTTGTTGGCTTGTTGGCTAGTTGGTTTGTTGGTTTGTTGGTTTGTTGGTTTGTTGGTTTGTTGGTTTGTTGGTTTGTTGGTTTGTTGGTTTGTTGGTTTGTTGGTTTGTTGGTTTGTTGGTTTGTTGGTTTGTTGGTTTGTTGGTTTGTTGGTTTGTTGTTTTGTTGGTTTGTTTGTTTGTAGGTTTGTTGGTTTGTTCGTTTGTTGCCTTGTTAGTTTGTTGGTTTGTTGGTTTGTTGGTTTGTTGGCTTGTTGGTTT
Source organism: Atherix ibis (assembly GCA_958298945.1). Lineage (NCBI taxonomy): Eukaryota > Metazoa > Arthropoda > Insecta > Diptera > Athericidae > Atherix > Atherix ibis. Next base: position 103,369,679 of record OY282608.1, read on the forward strand.
GTTGGTTTTTTTGGTTTGTTGGTTTGTTGGTTTGTTGGTTTGTTCGTTTGTTGGTTTGTTGGTTTGTTCGTTTGTTGGCTTTGTAGTTTGTTGGTTTGTTGGTTTGTTGGTTTGTTGGCTTGTTGGTTTGTTGGCTTGTTGGTTTGTTGGTTTTTTTTGGTTTCTTCGTTTGTTGGTTTGTTCATTTGTTGGTTTGTTGGTTTGTTGTCTTGTTGGTTTGTTGGTTTGTTGGTTTGTTGATTTGTTGCTTTGTTGGTTTGTTGGCTTGTTGGTTTGTTGGTTTTTTTGGTTTGTTGGCTTGTTGGTTTATTGGTTTGTTCGTTTGTTGGCTTGTTGGCCTGTTGGTTTGTTGGTTTGTTGGTTTGTTGGTTTGTTGGTTTGTTAGTTTGTTGGTTTGTTGGTTTGTTGGTTTGTTAGTTTGGTGGTTTGTTCGTTTGTTGGTTTGTTGGTTTGTTGGTTTGTTGGCTTGTTGGCTTGTTAGTTTGTTGGTAAGTTGGTTTGTTGGTTTGTTCGTTTGTTGGTTTGTTGGTTTGTTGGTTTGTTGGTTTGTTGGTTTGTTGGTTTGTTGGTTTGTTGGTTTGTTCGTTTGTTGGTTTGTTGGTTTGTTGGTTTGTTGGTTTGTTGGTTTGTTGGTTTGTTGGTTTGTTAGTTTGTTTGTTTGTTCGTTTGTTGGTTTTTTGGTTTGTTGGTTTGTTGGCTTGTTGTTTTTTTGGTATGTTGGTTTGTTCAGTTGTTGGTTTGTTGGTTTGTTGGTTTGTTGGTTTGTTCGTTTGTTCGTTTGTTGGCTTGTTGGTTTGTTGGTTTGTTGGTTTGTTCGTTTGTTGGTTTGTTGGTTTGTTGGTTTTTTGTCTTGTTGGTTTGTTGGTTTGTTGGTTTGTTGATTTGTTGGTTTGTTGGCTTGTTGGTTGGTTGGCTTTTTGGCTTGTTGGTTTGTTGGTTTGTTGGTTTGTTGGTTTGTTGGTTTGTTGGTTTGTTGGTTTGTTGGTTTGTTGGTTTGTTGGTTTGTTGTTTTGTCGGTTTGTTCGTTTGTTGGTTTTTTGATTTGTTGGTTTGTTGGCTTGTTGGTTTGTTGGTTTGTTGGCTTGTTGGCTTGTTGGTTTGTTTGTTTGTTTGTTTGTTGGTTTGTTGGTTTGTTCGTTTGTTGGCTTGTTGGCTTGTTGGTTTGTTGGTTTTTTTGGTTTGTTGGCTTGTTGGTTTGTTGGTTTGTTGGTTTGTTGGTTTGTTGTTTTGTTGGTTTGTTTGTTTGTAGGTTTGTTGGTTTGTTCGTTTGTTGCCTTGTTAGTTTGTTGGTTTGTTGGTTTGTTGGCTTGTTGGTTTGTTGGTTTTTTTGGTTTGTTGGTTTGTTGGTTTGTTGGTTTGTTCGTTTGTTGGTTTGTTGGTTTGTTCGTTTGTTGGCTTTGTAGTTTGTTGGTTTGTTGGTTTGTTGGTTTGTTGGCTTGTTGGTTTGTTGGCTTGTTGGTTTGTTGGTTTTTTTTGGTTTCTTCGTTTGTTGGTTTGTTCATTTGTTGGTTTGTTGGTTTGTTGCCTTGTTGGTTTGTTGGTTTGTTGGTTTGTTGATTTGTTGCTTTGTTGGTTTGTTGGCTTGTTGGTTTGTTGGTTTTTTTGGTTTGTTGGCTTGTTGGTTTATTGGTTTGTTCGTTTGTTGGCTTGTTGGCCTGTTGGTTTGTTGGTTTGTTGGTTTGTTGGTTTGTTGGTTTGTTAGTTTGTTGGTTTGTTGGTTTGTTGGTTTGTTAGTTTGGTGGTTTGTTCGTTTGTTGGTTTGTTGGTTTGTTGGTTTGTTGGCTTGTTGGCTTGTTAGTTTGTTGGTAAGTTGGTTTGTTGGTTTGTTCGTTTGTTGGTTTGTTGGTTTGTTGGTTTGTTGGTTTGTTGGTTTGTTGGTTTGTTGGTTTGTTGGTTTGTTGGTTTGTTGGTTTGTTGGTTTGTTGGTTTGTTGGTTTGTTGGTTTGTTGGTTTGTTAGTTTGTTTGTTTGTTCGTTTGTTGGTTTTTTGGTTTGTTGGTTTGTTGGCTTGTTGTTTTTTTGGTATGTTGGTTTGTTCATTTGTTGGTTTGTTGGTTTGTTGGTTTGTTGGTTTGTTCGTTTGTTCGTTTGTTGGCTTGTTGGTTTGTTGGTTTGTTGGTTTGTTCGTTTGTTGGTTTGTTGGTTTGTTGGTTTTTTGTCTTGTTGGTTTGTTGGTTTGTTGGTTTGTTGATTTGTTGGTTTGTTGGCTTGTTGGTTGGTTGGCTTTTTGGCTTGTTGGTTTGTTGGTTTGTTGGTTTGTTGGTTTGTTGGTTTGTTGGTTTGTTGGTTTGTTGGTTTGTTGGTTTGTTGGTTTGTTGTTTTGTCGGTTTGTTCGTTTGTTGGTTTTTTGATTTGTTGGTTTGTTGGCTTGTTGGTTTGTTGGTTTGTTCGCTTGTTGGCTTGTTGGTTTGTTTGTTTGTTTGTTTGTTGGTTTGTTGGTTTGTTCGTTTGTTGGCTTGTTGGCTTGTTGGTTTGTTGGTTTTTTTGGTTTGTTGGCTTGTTGGTTTGTTGGTTTGTTCGTTTGTTCGTTTGTTGGTTTGTTGGTTTGTTGGCTTGTTGGCTTGTTGGCTTGTTGGTTTGTTGGTTTGTTGGTTTGTTGGTTTGTTGGTTTGTTGGTTTGTTGGCTTGTTGGTTTGTTGGTTTTTTTGGTTTGTTGGCTTGTTGGTTTGTTGGTTTGTTCGTTTGTTCGTTTGTTGGTTTGTTGGTGTGTTGGCTTGTTGGCTTGTTGGCTTATTGGTTTGTTGGTTTGTTGGTTTGTTGGTTTGTTGGTTTGTTGGTTTGTTGGTTTGTTGGTTTGTTAGTTTGGTGGTTTGTTCGTTTGTTGGTTTGTTGGTTTGTTGGTTTGTTGGCTTGTTCGCTTGTTAGTTTTTTGGTTAGTTGGTTTGTTGATTTGTTCGTTTGTTGGTTTGTTGGTTTGTTGGTTTGTTGGTTTGTTGGTTTGTTGGTTTGTTGGTTTGTTGGCTTGTTGGTTTGTTGGTTTGTTGGTTTGTTCGTTTGTTCGTTTGTTGGTTTGTTGGTTTGTTGGCTTGTTGGCTTGTTGGCTTGTTGGTTTGTTGGTTTTTTGGTTTGTTGGTTTGTTGGCTTGTTGGTTTGTTGGTTTGTTGGTTTGTTCGTTTGTTGGTTTCTTGGTTTGTTGGTTTGTTCGTTTGTTCGTTTGTTCGTTTGTTCGTTTGTTGGCTTGTTGGTTTGTTGGTTTGTTGGTTTGTTGGTTTGTTCCTTTGTTGGTTTGTTGGTTTGGTGGTTTGTTGGTTTGTTGGCTTGTTGGTTTGTTGGTTAGGTGGTTTGTTGGTTTGTTGGTTTGTTGGTTTGTTGGTTTGTTGGTTTGTTGGTTTGTTGGTTTGTTGGTTTGTTGGTTTGTTGGTTTGTTGGTTTCTTTGTTTGTTTGTTTGTTGGTTTTTTGGTTTTTTGGTTTGTTGGTTTGTTGGTTTGTTGGTTTGTTGGTTTGTTCGTTTGTTGGTTTGTTGGTTTGTTGGTTTGTTCGTTTGTTCGTTTGTTGGATTGTTGGCTTGTTGGCTTGTTGGTTTGTTCGTTTGTTGGTTTGTTGGCTTGTTCGTTTGTTTGTTTGTTGGTTTGTTGGTTTGTTCGTTTGTTGGTTTGTTGGTTTGTTGGTTGTTGGCTTGTTGGTTTTTTGGTTTGTTGGTTTGTTGGTTTGTTGGTTTGTTGGTTTGTTGGTTTGTTCGTTTGTTCGTTTGTTGGTTTGTTGGTTTGTTGGTTTGTTGGCTTGTTGGCTTGTTGGCTTGTTGGCTTGTTGGTTTGTTCGTTTGTTGGTTTGTTGGCTTGTTGGTTTGTTAGTTTGTTGGTTTGTTGGTTTGTTCGTTTGTTGGTTTGATGGTTGTTGGCTTGTTGGTTTGTTGGTTTGTTGGTTTGTTGGTTTGTTGGTTTGTTGGTTTGTTAGTTTGGTGGTTTGTTCGTTTGTTGGTTTGTTGGTTTGTTTGTTTGTTCGTTTGTTGGTTTTTTGGTTTTTGGTTTGTTAGCTTGTTGGTTTGTTGGTTTGTTCGTTTGTTCGTTTGTTGGTTTGTTGGTTTGTTGGCTTGTTGGCTTGTTGGCTTGTTGGTTTGTTGGTTTGTTGGTTTGTTGGTTTGTTGGTTTGTTGGTTTGTTGGTTTGTTGGTTTGTTGGTTTGTTGGTTTGTTGGTTTATTAGTTTGGTGGTTTGTTCGTTTGTTGGTTTGTTGGTTTGTTGGTTTGTTGGCTTGTTGGCTTGTTAGTTTGTTGGTTAGTTGGTTTGTTGATTTGTTCGTTTGTTGGTTTGTTGGTTTGTTGGTTTGTTGGTTTGTTGGTTTGTTGGCTTGTTGGTTTGTTGGTTTGTTGGTTTGTGTGTTTGTTGGTTTGTTTGTTTGTTCGTTTGTTGGTTTTTTGGTTTGTTGGTTTGTTGGCTTGTTGGTTTGTTGGTTTGTTGGTTTGTTCGTTTGTTGGTTTCTTGGTTTGTTGGTTTGTTCGTTTGTTCGTTTGTTGGCTTGTTGGTTTGTTGGTTTGTTGGTTTGTTGGTTTGTTCCTTTGTTGGTTTGTTGGTTTGGTGGTTTGTTGGTTTGTTGGCTTGTTGGTTTGTTGGTTAGGTGGTTTGTTAGTTTGTTCGTTTGTTGGTTTGTTGGCTTGTTGGTTTGTTAGTTTGTTGGTTTGTTGGTTTGTTCGTTTGTTGGTTTGTTGGTTTGTTGGTTTGTTAGTTTGGTGGTTTGTTCGTTTGTTGGTTTGTTGGTTTGTTGGTTTGTTGGCTTGTTGGCTTGTTAGTTTTTTGGTTAGTTGGTTTGTTGATTTGTTCGTTTGTTGGTTTGTTGGTTTGTTGGTTTGTTGGTTTGTTGGTTTGTTGGCTTGTTGGTTTGTTGGTTTGTTGGTTTGTTGGTTTGTGTGTTTGTTGGTTTGTTTGTTTGTTCGTTTGTTGGTTTTTTGGTTTGTTGGTTTGTTGGCTTGTTGGTTTGTTGGTTTGTTGGTTTGTTCGTTTGTTGGTTTCTTGGTTTGTTGGTTTGTTCGTTTGTTCGTTTGTTGGATTGTTGGCTTGTTGGCTTGTTGGTTTGTTCGTTTGTTGGTTTGTTGGCTTATTGGTTTGTTAGTTTGTTGGTTTGTTGTTTTGTTCGTTTGTTGGTTTGTTGGTTGTTGGCTAGTTGGTTTTTTGGTTTGTTGGTTTGTTGGTTTTTTGGTTTGTTGGTTTGTTCGTTTGTTCGTTTGTTGGTTTGTTGGTTTGTTGGTTTGTTGGCTTGTTGGCTTGTTGGCTTGTTGGCTTGTTGGTTTGTTCGTTTGTTGGTTTGTTGGCTTGTTGGTTTGTTAGTTTGTTGGTTTGTTGGTTTGTTCGTTTGTTGGTTTGTTGGTTGTTGGCTTGTTGGTTTGTTGGTTTGTTGGTTTGTTGGTTTGTTGGTTTGTTGGTTTGTTGGTTTGTTAGTTTGGTGGTTTGTTCGTTTGTTGGTTTGTTGGTTTGTTTGTTTGTTCGTTTGTTGGTTTTTTGGTTTTTTGGTTTGTTGGCTTGTTGGTTTGTTGGTTTGTTCGTTTGTTCGTTTGTTGGTTTGTTGGTTTGTTGGCTTGTTGGCTTGTTGGCTTGTTGGTTTGTTGGTTTGTTGGTTTGTTGGTTTGTTGGTTTGTTGGTTTGTTGGTTTGTTGGTTTGTTAGTTTGGTAGTTTGTTCGTTTGTTGGTTTGTTGGTTTGTTGGTTTGTTGGTTTGTTGGCTTGTTGGCTTGTTAGTTTGTTGGTTAGTTGGTTTGTTGATTTGTTCGTTTGTTGGTTTTTTGGTTTGTTGGTTTGTTGGCTTGTTGGTTTGTTGGTTTGTTGGTTTGTTCGTTTGTTGGTTTCTTGGTTTGTTGGTTTGTTTGTTTGTTCGTTTGTTGGCTTGTTGGTTTGTTGGCTTGTTGGTTTGTTCCTTTGTTGGTTTGTTGGTTTGGTGGTTTGTTGGTTTGTTGGCTTGTTGGTTTGTTGATTAGGTGGTTTGTTGGTTTGTTCGTTTGTTGGTTTGTTGGCTTGTTGGTTTGTTAGTTTGTTGGTTTGTTGGTTTGTTCGTTTGTTGGTTTGTTGGTTGTTGGCTTGTTGGTTTGTTGGTTTGTTGGTTTGTTCGTTTGTTGGTTTGTTGGTTTGTTAGTTTTGTGGTTTGTTCGTTTGTTGGTTTGTTGGTTTGTTGGTTTGTTGGTTTGTTGGCTTGTTGGCTTGTTAGTTTGTTGGTTAGTTGGTTTGCTGGTTTGTTCGTTTGTTGGTTTGTTGATTTGTTGGTTTGTTGGTTTGTTGGTTTGTTGGTTTGTTGGTTTGTTGGTTTGTTGGTTTGTTGGTTTGTTGGTTTGTTTGCTTTTTCGTTTGTTCGTTTGTTGGTTTTTTGGTTTGTTGGTTTGTTGGCTTGTTGGTTTGTTGGTTTGTTGGTTTGTTCGTTTGTTGGTTTGTTCGTTTGTTCGTTTGTTGGCTTGTTGGTTTGTTGGTGTGTTGGTTTGTTCGTTTGTTGGTTTGTTGGTTTGTTGGTTTGTTGTCTTGTTGGTTTGCTGGTTTGTTGGTTTGTTGATTTGTTGCTTTGTTGGTTTGTTGGCTTGTTGGTTTGTTGGCTTTTTGGCTTGTTGGTTTGTTGGTTTGTTGGTTTGTTGGTTTGTTGGTTTGTTGGTTTGTTGGTTTGTTGGTTTGTTGGTTTGTTGGTTTGTTGGTTTGTTGTTTTGTTGGTTTGTTCGTTTGTTGGTTTTTTGGTTTGTTGGTTTGTTGGCTTGTTGGTTTGTTGGTTTGTTGGCTTGTTGGCTTGTTGGTTTGTTAGTTTGTTTGTTTGTTGGTTCGTCGGTTTGTTGGTTTGTTCGTTTGTTGGCTTGTTAATTTGTTGGTTTGTTGGTTTGTTGGTTTGTTGGTTTGTTGGTTTGTTGGCTTGTTGGCTTGTTGGTCTGTTGGTTTTTTTGGTTTGTTGGCTTGTTGGTTTGTTGGTTTGTTCGTTTGTTGGTTTGTTGGCTTGTTGGTTTGTTGGTTTGTTGGTTGGTTGGTTTGTTGGTTTGTTGGTTTGTTGGTTTGTTGGTTTGTTGGTTTGTTGGTTTTGTGTTTGTTGGTTTGTTCGTTTGTTGGTTTGTTCGTTTGTTGGTTTGTTGGTTTGTTGGTTTGTTGGTTTGTTGGTTTGTTGGTTTGTTCGTTTGTTGGCTTGTTAGTTTGTTGGTTTGTTGGTTTGTTGGTTTGTTGGTTTGTTGGTTTGTTGGCTTGTTGGTTTGTTGGTTTTTTTGGTTTGTTGGCTTGTTGGTTTGTTGGTTTGTTCGTTTGTTCGTTTGTTGGCTTGTTGGTTTGTTGGTTTGTTGGTTGGTTGGTTTGTTGGTTTGTTGGTTTGTTGGTTTGTTGGTTTGTTGGATTGTTGGTTTGTTGGTTTGTTTGTTTGTTCGTTTGTTGGTTTGTTGGTTTGTTGGTTTGTTGGCTTGTTGGTTTGTTGGTTTGTTGGTTTGTTCGTTTGTTGGTTTCTTGGTTTGTTGGTTTGTTCGTTTGTTCGTTTGTTGGCTTGTTGGTTTGTTGGTTTGTTGGTTTGTTGGTTTGTTCCTTTGTAGGTTTGTTGGTTTGGTGGTTTGTTGGCTTGTTGGTTTGTTGGTTTTTTGGTTTTTTGGTTTGTTGGTTTGTTGGTTTGTTGGTTTGTTGGTTTGTTGGTTTGTTCGTTTGTTGGTTTGTTGGTTTGTTGGTTTGTTCGTTTGTTCGTTTGTTGGATTGTTGGCTTGTTGGTTTGTTCGTTTGTTGGTTTGTTGGCTTGTTGGTTTGTTGGTTTGTTGGTTTGTTGGTTTGTTCGTTTGTTGGCTTGTTAGTTTGTTGGCTTTTTGGTTTGTTGGTTTGTTGGTTTGTTGGTTTGTTGGCTTGTTGGTTTGTTGGTTTGTTGGTTTGTTCGTTTGTTGGTTTCTTGGTTTGTTGGTTTGTTCGTTTGTTGGCTTGTTGGTTTGTTGGTTTGTTGGTTTGTTGGTTTGTTCCTCTGTAGGTTTGTTGGTTTGGTGGTTTGTTGGTTTGTTGGCTTGTTGGTTTGTTGGTTTTTTGGTTTGTTGGTTTGTTGGTTTGTTGGTTTGTTGGTTTGTTGGTTTGTTCGTTTGTTGGTTTGTTGGTTTGTTGGTTTGTTCGTTTGTTCGTTTGTTGGATTGTTGGCTTGTTGGTTTGTTCGTTTGTTGGTTAGTTGGTTTGTTGGTTTGTTGGTTTGTTGGTTTGTTGGTTTGTTCGTTTGTTGGCTGGTTAGTTTGTTGGTTTGTTGGTTTGTTGGTTTGTTGGTTTGTTGGTTTGTTGGCTTGTTGGTTTGTTGGTTTTTTTGGTTTGTTGGCTTGTTGGTTTGTTGGTTTGTTCGTTTGTTCGTTTGTTGGCTTGTTGGTTTGTTGGTTTGTTGGTTGGTTGGTTTGTTGGTTTGTTGGTTTGTTGGTTTGTTGGTTTGTTGGTTTGTTGGTTTGTTGGTTTGTTGGTTTGTTGGTTTGTTGGTTTGTTTGTTTGTTCGTTTGTTGGTTTGTTGGTTTGTTGGTTTGTTGGCTTGTTGGTTTGTTGGTTTGTTGGTTTGTTCGTTTGTTGGTTTCTTGGTTTGTTGGTTTGTTCGTTTGTTCGTTTGTTGGCTTGTTGGTTTGTTGGTTTGTTGGTTTGTTCCTTTGTAGGTTTGTTGGTTTGGTGGTTTGTTGGTTTGTTGGCTTGTTGGTTTGTTGGTTTTTTGGTTTTTTGGTTTGTTGGTTTGTTGGTTTGTTGGTTTGTTGGTTTGTTCGTTTGTTGGTTTGTTGTTTTGTTGGTTTGTTCGTTTGTTCGTTTGTTGGATTGTTGGCTTGTTGGTTTGTTCGTTTGTTGGTTTGTTGGCTTGTTGGTTTGTTAGTTTGTTGGTTTGTTAGTTTGTTCGTTTGTTGGCTTGTTAGTTTGTTGGTTTGTTGCTTTGTTGGTTGGTTGGTTTGTTGGTTTGTTGGCTTGTTGGTTTGTTGGTTTTTTTGGTTTCTTGGCTTGTTGGTTTGTTGGTTTGTTCGTTTGTTCGTTTGTTGGCTTGTTGGTTTGTTGGTTTGTTGGTTGGTTGGTTTGTTGGTTTGTTGGTTTGTTGGTTTGTTGGTTTGTTGGTTTGTTGGTTTGTTGGTTTGTTTGTTTGTTGGTTTTTTGGTTTGTTGGTTTGTTGGCTTGTTGTTTTGTTGGTTTGTTGGTTTGTTCGTTTGTTGGTTTGTTGGTTTGTTGGTTTGTTGGTTTGTTCGTTTGTTCGTTTGTTGGCTTGTTGGCTTGTTGGTTTGTTGGTTTGTTCGTTTGTTGGTTTGTTGGTTTGTTGGTTTGTTGTCTTGTTGGTTTGTTGGTTTGTTGGTTTGTTGATTTGTTGGTTTGTTGGCTTGTTGGTTGGTTGGCTTTTTGGCTTGTTGGTTTGTTGGTTTGTTGGTTTGTTGGTTTGTTGGTTTGTTGGTTTGTTGGTTTGTTGGTTTGTTGGTTTGTTGGTTTGTTGGTTTGTTGGTTTGTTGGTTTGTTGGTTTGTTGTTTTGTTGGTTTGTTCGTTTGTTGGTTTTTCGATTTGTTGGTTTGTTGGCTTGTTGGTTTGTTGGTTTGTTGGCTTGTTGGCTTGTTGGTTTGTTTGTTTGTTTGTTTGTTGGTTTGTTGGTTTGTTCGTTTGTTAGCTTGTTAGTTTGTTGGTTTGTTGGTTTGTTGGTTTGTTGGTTTGTTTGTTTGTTGGCTTGTTGGTTTGTTGGTTTTTTTGGTTTGTTGGCTTGTTGGTTTGTTGGTTTGTTCGTTTGTTCGTTTGTTGGTTTGTTGGTTTGTTGGTTTGTTGGCTTGTTGGCTTGTTGGTTTGTTGGTTTGTTGGTTTGTTGGTTTGTTGGTTTGTTGGTTTGTTGGTTTGTTGGTTTGTTAGTTTGGTGGTTTGTTCGTTTGTTGGTTTGTTGGTTTGTTGGTTTGTTGGCTTGTTGGCTTGTTAGTTTGTTGGTTAGTTGGTTTGTTGATTTGTTCGTTTGTTGGTTTGTTGGTTTGTTGGTTTGTTGGTTTGTTGGTTTGTTGGTTTGTTGGTTTGTTGGTTTGTTGGCTTGTTGGTTTGTTGGTTTGTTGGTTTGTTGGTTTGTGTGTTTGTTGGTTTGCTTGTTTGTTCGTTTGTTGGTTTTTTGGTTTGTTGGTTTGTTGGCTTGTTGGTTTGTTGGTTTGTGTGTTTGTTCGTTTGTTGGTTTCTTGGTTTGTTGGTTTGTTCGTTTGTTCGTTTGTTAGCTTGTTGGTTTGTTGGTTTGTTGGTTTGTTGGTTTGTTCCTTTGTGGGTTTGTTGGTTTGGTGGTTTGTTGGTTTGTTGGCTTGTTGGTTTGTGGGTTAGGTGGTTTGTTGGTTTGTTGTTTTGTTGGTTTGTTGGTTTGTTGGTTTTTATGGTTTGTTGGTTTGTTGGTTTGTTGGTTTGTTGGTTTGTTGGTTTGTTGGTTTGTTTGTTTGTTCGTTTGTTGGTTTTTTGGTTTTTTGGTTTGTTGGTTTGTTGGTTTGTTGGTTTGTTGGTTTGTTCGTTTGTTCGTTTGTTGGATTGTTGGCTTGTTGGCTTGTTGGTTTGTTCGTTTGTTGGTTTGTTGGCTTGTTGGTTTGTTAGTTTGTTGGTTTGTTGGTTTGTTCGTTTGTTGGTTTGTTGGTTGTTGGCTTGTTGGTTGGTTGGTTTGTTGGTTTGTTGGTTTGTTGGTTTGTTGGTTTGTTGGGTTGTTAGTTTGGTGGTTTGTTCGTTTGTTGGTTTGTTGGTTTGTTGGTTTGTTGGCTTCTTGGCTTGTTAGTTTGTTGGTTAGTTGGTTTGCTGGTTTGTTCGTTTGTTGGTTTGTTGGTTTGTTGGTTTGTTGGTTTGTTGGTTTGTTGGTTTGTTGGTTTGTTGGTTTGTTGGTTTGTTGGTTTGTTGGTTTGTTGGTTTGTTGGTTTGTTGGTTTGTTGGTTTGTTGGTTTGTTTGTTTGTTCGTTTGTTGGTTTTTTGGTTTGTTGGTTTGTTGGCTTGTTGGTTTGTTGGTTTGTTGGTTTGTTCGTTTGTTGGTTTGTTCGTTTGTTCGTTTGTTGGCTTGTTGGTTTGTTGGTTTGTTGGTTTGTTCGTTTGTTGGTTAGTTGGTTTGTCGGTTTGTTGTCTTGTTGGTTTGCTGGTTTGTTGGTTTGTTGATTTGTTGCTTTGTTGGTTTGTTGACTTTTTGGTTTGTTGGCTTTTTGGCTTGTTGGTTTGTTGGTTTGTTGGTTTGTTGGTTTGTTGGTTTGTTGGTTTGTTGGTTTGTTGGTTTGTTGGTTTGTTGGTTTGTTGGTTTGTTGTTTTGTTGGTTTGTTCGTTTGTTGGTTTTTTGGTTTGTTGGTTTGTTGGCTTGTTGGTTTGTTGGTTTGTTGGCTTGTTGGCTTGTTGGTTTGTTGGTTTGTTTGTTTGTTGGTTCGTCGGTTTGTTGGTTTGTTCGTTTGTTGGCTTGTTAGTTTGTTGGTTTGTTGGCTTGTTGGTTTGTTGGTTTGTTGGCTTGTTGGCTTGTTGGTTTGTTGGTTTTTTTGGTTTGTTGGCTTGTTGGTTTGTTGGTTTGTTCGTTTGTTCGTTTGTTGGCTTGTGTGTTTGTTGGTTTGTTGGTTGGTTGGTTTGTTGGTTTGTTGGTTTGTTGGTTTGTTGGTTTGTTGGTTTGTTGGTTTTGTGTTTGTTGGTTTGTTGGTTTGTTCGTTTGTTGGTTTGTTCGTTTGTTGGTTTGTTGGTTTGTTGGTTTGTTGGCTTGTTGGTTTGTTGGTTTGTTGGCTTGTTGGCTTGTTGGTTTGTTGGTTTGTTTGTTTGTTGGTTTGTTGGTTTGTTGGTTTGTTCGTTTGTTGGCTTGTTAGTTTGTTGGTTTGTTGGTTTGTTGGTTTGTTGGTTTGTTGGTTTGTTGGCTTGTTGGTTTGTTGGTTTTTTTTGGTTTGTTGGCTTGTTGGTTTGTTGGTTTGTTCGTTTGTTCGTTTGTTGGCTTGTTGGTTTGTTGGTTTGTTGGTTGGTTGGTTTGTTGGTTTGTTGGTTTGTTGGTTTGTTGGTTTGTTGGTTTGTTGGTTTGTTGGTTTGTTGGTTTGTTGGTTTTGTGTTTGTTGGTTTGTTGGTTTGTTCGTTTGTTGGTTTGTTCGTTTGTTGGTTTGTTGGTTTGTTGGTTTGTTGTCTTGTTGGTTTGTTGGTTTGTTGGTTTGTTGGTTTGTTCGTTTGTTGGCTTGTTAGTTTGTTGGTTTGTTGGTTTGTTGGTTTGTTGGTTTGTTGGTTTGTTGGTTTGTTGGTTTGTTGGCTTGTTGGTTTGTTGGTTTGTTGGTTTGTTCGTTTGTTGGTTTCTTGGTTTGTTGGTTTGTTCGTTTGTTGGCTTGTTGGTTTGTTGGTTTGTTGGTTTGTTGGTTTGTTCCTCTGTAGGTTTGTTGGCTTGGTGGTTTGTTGGTTTGTTGGCTTGTTGGTTTGTTGGTTTTTTGGTTTGTTGGTTTGTTGGTTTGTTGGTTTGTTGGTTTGTTGGTTTGTTGGTTTGTTCGTTTGTTGGTTTGTTGGTTTGTTGGTTTGTTCGTTTGTTCGTTTGTTGGATTGTTGGCTTGTTGGTTTGTTCGTTTGTTGGTTAGTTGGTTTGTTGGTTTGTTGGTTTGTTGGTTTGTTGGTTTGTTCGTTTGTTGGCTGGTTAGTTTGTTGGTTTGTTGGTTTGTTGGTTTGTTGGTTTGTTGGCTTGTTGGTTTGTTGGTTTTTTTGGTTTGTTGGCTTGTTGGTTTGTTGGTTTGTTCGTTTGTTCGTTTGTTGGCTTGTTGGTTTGTTGGTTTGTTGGTTGGTTGGTTTGTTGGTTTGTTGGTTTGTTGGTTTGTTGGTTTGTTGGTTTGTTGGTTTGTTGGTTTGTTGGTTTGTTGGTTTGTTTGTTTGTTCGTTTGTTGGTTTGTTGGTTTGTTTGTTTGTTGGCTTGTTGGTTTGTTGGTTTGTTGGTTTGTTCGTTTGTTGGTTTCTTGGTTTGTTGGTTTGTTCGTTTGTTCGTTTGTTGGCTTGTTGGTTTGTTGGTTTGTTGGTTTGTTGGTTTGTTCCTTTGTAGGTTAGTTGGTTTGGTGGTTTGTTGGTTTGTTGGCTTGTTGGTTTGTTGGTTTTTTGGTTTTTTGGTTTGTTGGTTTGTTGGTTTGTTGGTTTGTTCGTTTGTTGGTTTGTTGTTTTGTTGGTTTCTTCGTTTATTCGTTTGTTGGATTGTTGGCTTGTTGGTTTGTTCGTTTGTTGGTTTGTTGGCTTGTTGGTTTGTTAGTTTGTTGGTTTGTTAGTTTGTTCGTTTGTTGGCTTGTTAGTTTGTTGGTTTGTTGCTTTGTTGGTTTGTTGGTTTGTTGGTTTGTTGGCTTGTTGGTTTGTTGGTTTTTTTGGTTTGTTGGCTTGTTGGTTTGTTGGTTTGTTCGTTTGTTCGTTTGTTGGCTTGTTGGTTTGTTGGTTTGTTGGTTTGTTGGTTGGTTGGTTTGTTGGTTTGTTGGTTTTTTGGTTTGTTGGTTTGTTGGTTTGTTGGTTTGTTGGTTTGTTTGTTTGTTCGTTTGTTGGTTTTTTGGTTTGTTGGTTTGTTGGCTTGTTGTTTTGTTGGTTTGTTGGTTTGTTCGTTTGTTGGTTTGTTGGTTTGTTGGTTTGTTGGTTTGTTCGTTTGTTCGTTTGTTGGCTTGTTGGCTTGTTGGTTTGTTGGTTGGTTGGTTTGTTGGTTTGTTGGTTTTTTGGTTTGTTGGTTTGTTGGTTTGTTGGTTTGTTGGTTTGTTTGTTTGTTCGTTTGTTGGTTTTTTGGTTTGTTGGTTTGTTGGCTTGTTGTTTTGTTGGTTTGTTGGTTTGTTCGTTTGTTGGTTTGTTGGTTTGTTGGTTTGTTGGTTTGTTCGTTTGTTCGTTTGTTGGCTTGTTGGCTTGTTGGTTTGTTGGTTTGTTCGTTTGTTGGTTTGTTGGTTTGTTGGTTTGTTGTCTTGTTGGTTTGTTGGTTTGTTGGTTTGTTGGTTTGTTGATTTGTTGGTTTGTTGGCTTGTTGGTTGGTTGGCTTTTTGGCTTGTTGGTTTGTTGGTTTGTTGGTTTGTTGGTTTGTTGGTTTGTTGGTTTGTTGGTTTGTTGGTTTGTTGGTTTGTTGGTTTGTTGGTTTGTTGGTTTGTTGGTTTGTTGTTTTGTTGGTTTGTTCGTTTGTTGGTTTTTCGATTTGTTGGTTTGTTGGCTTGTTGGTTTGTTGGTTTGTTGGTTTGTTGGCTTGTTGGTTTGTTTGTTTGTTTGTTTGTTGGTTTGTTGGTTTGTTCGTTTGTTGGTTTTTCGATTTGTTGGTTTGTTGGTTTGTTGGTTTGTTTGTTTGTTGGCTTGTTGGTTTGTTGGTTTTTTTGGTTTGTTGGCTTGTTGGTTTGTTGGTTTGTTCGTTTGTTCGTTTGTTGGTTTGTTGGTTTGTTGGCTTGTTGGCTTGTTGGCTTGTTGGTTTGTTGGTTTGTTGGTTTGTTGGTTTGTTGGTTTGTTGGTTTGTTGGTTTGTTGGTTTGTTGGTTTGTTAGTTTGGTGGTTTGTTCGTTTGTTGGTTTGTTGGTTTGTTGGCTTGTTGGCTTGTTAGTTTGTTGGTTAGTTGGTTTGTTGATTTGTTCGTTTGTTGGTTTGTTGGTTTGTTGGTTTGTTGGTTTGTTGGTTTGTTGGTTTGTTGGCTTGTTGGTTTGTTGGTTTGTTGGTTTGTTGGTTTGTGTGTTTGTTGGTTTGTTTGTTTGTTCGTTTGTTGGTTTTTTGGTTTGTTGGTTTGTTGGCTTGTTGGTTTGTTGGTTTGTGTGTTTGTTCGTTTGTTGGTTTCTTGGTTTGTTGGTTTGTTCGTTTGTTCGTTTGTTAGCTTGTTGGTTTGTTGGTTTGTTGGTTTGTTGGTTTGTTCCTTTGTTGGTTTGTTGGTTTGGTGGTTTGTTGGTTTGTTGGCTTGTTGGTTTGTGGGTTAGGTGGTTTGTTGGTTTGTTGTTTTGTTGGTTTGTTGGTTTGTTGGTTTTTATGGTTTGTTGGTTTGTTGGTTTGTTGGTTTATTGGTTTGTTGGTTTGTTGGTTTGTTTGTTTGTTCGTTTGTTGGTTTTTTGGTTTTTTGGTTTGTTGGTTTGTTGGTTTGTTGGTTTGTTGGTTTGTTGGTTTGTTCGTTTGTTCGTTTGTTGGATTGTTGGCTTGTTGGCTTGTTGGTTTGTTCGTTTGTTGGTTTGTTGGCTTGTTGGTTTGTTAGTTTGTTGGTTTGTTGGTTTGTTCGTTTGTTGGTTTGTTGGTTGTTGGCTTGTTGGTTGGTTGGTTTGTTGGTTTGTTGGTTTGTTGGTTTGTTGGTTTGTTGGTTTGTTAGTTTGGTGGTTTGTTCGTTTGTTGGTTTGTTGGTTTGTTGGTTTGTTGGCTTCTTGGCTTGTTAGTTTGTTGGTTAGTTGGTTTGCTGGTTTGTTCGTTTGTTGGTTTGTTGGTTTGTTGGTTTGTTGGTTTGTTGGTTTGTTGGTTTGTTGGTTTGTTGGTTTGTTGGTTTGTTGGTTTGTTGGTTTGTTTGTTTGTTCGTTTGTTGGTTTTTTGGTTTGTTGGTTTGTTGGCTTGTTGGTTTGTTGGTTTGTTGGTTTGTTCGTTTGTTGGTTTGTTCGTTTGTTCGTTTGTTGGCTTGTTGGTTTGTTGGTTTGTTGGTTTGTTCGTTTGTTGGTTAGTTGGTTTGTCGGTTTGTTGTCTTGTTGGTTTGCTGGTTTGTTGGTTTATTGATTTGTTGCTTTCTTGGTTTGTTGACTTGTTGGTTTGTTGGCTTTTTGGCTTGTTGGTTTGTTGGTTTGTTGGTTTGTTGGTTTGTTGGTTTGTTGGTTTGTTGGTTTGTTGGTTTGTTGGTTTGTTGGTTTGTTGGTTTGTTGGTTTGTTGTTTTGTTGGTTTGTTCGTTTATTGGTTTTTTGGTTTGTTGGTTTGTTGGCTTGTTGGTTTGTTGGTTTGTTGGCTTGTTGGCTTGTTGGTTTGTTGGTTTGTTTGTTTGTTGGTTCGTCGGTTTGTTGGTTTGTTCGTTTGTTGGTTTGTTGGTTTGTTGGTTTGTTGGTTTGTTGGCTTGTTGGCTTGTTGGTTTGTTGGTTTTTTTGGTTTGTTGGCTTGTTGGTTTGTTGGTTTGTTCGTTTGTTCGTTTATTGGCTTGTTGGTTTGTTGGTTTGTTGGTTGGTTGGTTTGTTGGTTTGTTGGTTTGTTGGTTTGTTGGTTTGTTGGTTTGTTGGTTTTGTGTTTGTTGGTTTGTTGGTTTGTTCGTTTGTTGGTTTGTTCGTTTGTTGGTTTGTTGGTTTGTTGGTTTGTTGGCTTGTTGGTTTGTTGGTTTGTTGGCTTGTTGGCTTGTTGGTTTGTTGGTTTGTTTGTTTGTTGGTTTGTTGGTTTGTTGGTTTGTTCGTTTGTTGGCTTGTTAGTTTGTTGGTTTGTTGGTTTGTTGGTTTGTTGGTTTGTTGGTTTGTTGGCTTGTTGGTTTGTTGGTTTTTTTTGGTTTGTTGGCTTGTTGGTTTGTTGGTTTGTTCGTTTGTTCGTTTGTTGGCTTGTTGGTTTGTTGGTTTGTTGGTTGGTTGGTTTGTTCGTTTGTTGGTTTGTTGGTTTGTTGGTTTGTTGGTTTGTTGGTTTGTTGGTTTGTTGGTTTTGTGTTTGTTGGGTTGTTGGTTTGTTCGTTTGTTGGTTTGTTCGTTTGTTGGTTTGTTGGTTTGTTGGTTTGTTGTCTTGTTGGTTTGTTGGTTTGTTGGTTTGTTGATTTTTTGCTTTGTTGGTTTGTTGGCTTGTTGGTTTGTTGGTTTTTTTGGTTTGTTGGCTTGTTGGTTTATTGGTTTGTTCGTTTGTTCGTTTGTTGGCTTGTTGGTTTGTTGGCTTGTTGGTTTGTTGGTTTGTTGGTTTGTTGGTTTGTTGGTTTGTTGGTTTGTTGGTTTGTTGGTTTGTTGGTTTGTTGGTTTGTTGGTTTGTTGGTTTGTTGGTTTGTTGGTTTGTTGGTTTGTTGTTTTGTTGGTTTGTTTGTTTGTAGGTTTGTTGGTTTGTTCGTTTGTTGGCTTGTTTGTTTGTTGGTTTGTTGGTTTGTTGGTTTGTTGGTTTGTTGGTTTGTTGGCTTGTTGGTTTGTTGGTTTTTTTGGTTTGTTGGCTTGTTGGTTTATTGGTTTGTTCGTTTGTTCGTTTGTTGGCTTGTTGGTTTGTTGTTTTGTTGGTTTGTTGGCTTGTTGGTTTGTTGGTTTTTTTGGTTTGTTGGCTTGTTGGTTTGTTCGTTTGTTCGTTTGTTGGCTTGTTGGTTTGTTGGTTTGTTGGTTTGTTCGTTTGTTGGTTAGTTGGTTTGTCGGTTTGTTGTCTTGTTGGTTTGCTGGTTTGTTGGTTTGTTGGTTTGTTGGTTTGTTGGTTTGTTGGTTTGTTGGTTTGTTGGTTTGTTGGTTTGTTGGTTTGTTGGTTTGTTGGTTTGTTTGTTTGTTCGTTTGTTGGTTTTTTGGTTTGTTGGTTTGTTGGCTTGTTGGTTTGTTGGTTTGTTGGTTTGTTCGTTTGTTGGTTTGTTCGTTTGTTCGTTTGTTGGCTTTTTGGCTGGTTGGCTTGTTAGTTTGTTGGTTAGTTGGTTTGCTGGTTTGTTCGTTAGTTGGTTTGCTGGTTTGTTCGTTTGTTGGTTTGTTGGTTTGTTGGTTTGTTGGTTTGTTGGTTTGTTGGTTTGTTGGTTTGTTGGTTTGTTGGTTTGTTGGTTTGTTGGTTTGTTGGTTTGTTGGTTTGTTTGTTTGTTCGTTTGTTGGTTTTTTGGTTTGTTGGTTTGTTGGCTTGTTGGTTTGTTGGTTTGTTGGTTTGTTGGCTTTTTGGCTTGTTGGCTTGTTAGTTTGTTGGTTAGTTGGTTTGCTGGTTTGTTCGTTTGTTGGTTTGTTGGTTTGTTGGTTTGTTGGTTTGTTGGTTTGTTGGTTTGTTGGTTTGTTGGTTTGTTGGTTTGTTGGTTTGTTGGTTTGTTGGTTTGTTTGTTTGTTCGTTTGTTGGTTTGTTGGTTTGTTGGTTTGTTTGTTTGTTCGTTTGTTGGTTTTTTGGTTTGTTGGTTTGTTGGCTTGTTGGTTTGTTGGTTTGTTGGTTTGTTCGTTTGTTGGTTTGTTCGTTTGTTCGTTTGTTGGCTTTTTGGCTTGTTAGTTTGTTGGTTAGTTGGTTTGCTGGTTTGTTCGTTAGTTGGTTTGCTGGTTTGTTCGTTTGTTGGTTTGTTGGTTTGTTGGTTTGTTGGTTTGTTGGTTTGTTGGTTTGTTGGTTTGTTGGTTTGTTGGTTTGTTGGTTTGTTGGTTTGTTGGTTTGTTTGTTTGTTCGTTTGTTGGTTTTTTGGTTTGTTGGTTTGTTGGCTTGTTGGTTTGTTGGTTTGATGGTTTGTTGATTTGTTGCTTTGTTGGTTTGTTGACTTGTTGTTTTGTTGGCTTTTTGGCTTGTTGGTTTTTAGGTTTGTTGGTTTGTTGGTTTGTTGGTTTGTTGGTGTGTTGGTGTGTTGGTTTGTTGGTTTGTTGGTTTGTTGGTTTGTTGGTTTGTTGTTTTGTTCGTTTGTTCGTTTGTTGGTTTTTTGGTTTGTTGGTTTGTTGGCTTGTTGGTTTGTTGGTTTGTTGGCTTGTTGGCTTGTTGGTTTGTTGGTTTGTTTGTTTGTTGGTTCGTCGGTTTGTTGGTTTGTTCGTTTGTTGGCTTGTTAGTTTGTTGGTTTGTTGGTTTGTTGGTTTGTTGGTTTGTTGGCTTGTTGGCTTGTTGGTTTGTTGGTTTTTTTGGTTTGTTGGCTTGTTGGTTTGTTGGTTTGTTCGTTTGTTCGTTTGTTGGCTTGTTGGTTTGTTGGTTTGTTGGTTGGTTGGTTTGTTGGTTTGTTGGTTTGTTGGTTTGTTGGTTTGTTGGTTTGTTGGTTTTGTGTTTGTTGGTTTGTTGGTTTGTTCGTTTGTTGGTTTGTTCGTTTGTTGGTTTGTTGGTTTGTTGGTTTGTTGGCTTGTTGGTTTGTTGGTTTATTGGTTTGTTGGTTTGTTGGTTTGTTGGTTTGTTGGCTTGTTGGTTTGTTGGTTTTTTTTGGTTTGTTGGCTTGTTGGTTTGTTGGTTTGTTCGTTTGTTCGTTTGTTGGCTTGTTGGTTTGTTGGTTTGTTGGTTGGTTGGTTTGTTGGTTTGTTGGTTTGTTGGTTTGTTGGTTTGTTGGTTTGTTGGTTTGTTGGTTTGTTGGTTTGTTGGTTTGTTGGTTTGTTGGTTTTGTGTTTGTTGGTTTGTTGGTTTGTTCGTTTGTTGGTTTGTTCGTTTGTTGGTTTGTTGGTTTGTTGGTTTGTTGTCTTGTTGGTTTGTTGGTTTGTTGGTTTGTTGATTTTTTGCTTTGTTGGTTTGTTGGCTTGTTGGTTTGTTGGTTTTTTTGGTTTGTTGGCTTGTTGGTTTATTGGTTTGTTCGTTTGTTCGTTTGTTGGCTTGTTGGTTTGTTGGCTTGTTGGCTTGTTGGTTTGTTGGTTTGTTGGTTTGTTGGTTTGTTGGTTTGTTGGTTTGTTGGTTTGTTGGTTTTTTTGGTTTGTTGGCGTGTTGGTTTGTTGGTTTGTTCGTTTGTTCGTTTGTTGGCTTGTTGGTTTGTTGGCTTGTTGGCTTGTTGGTTTGTTGGTTTGTTGGTTTGTTGGTTTGTTGGTTTGTTGGTTTGTTGGTTTGTTCGTTTGTTGGCTTGGTAGTTTGTTGGTTTGTTGGTTTGTTGGTTTGTTGGCTTGTTGGTTTGTTGGTTTTTTTGGTTTGTTGGCTTGTTGGTTTATTGGTTTGTTCGTTTGTTCGTTTGTTGGCTTGTTGGTTTGTTGGCTTGTTGGCTTGTTGGTTTGTTGGTTTGTTGGTTTGTTGGTTTGTTGGTTTGTTGGTTTGTTGGTTTGTTAGTTTGGTGGTTTGTACGTTTGTTGGTTTGTTGGTTTGTTGGTTTGTTGAATTGTTGGCTTGTTAGTTTGTTGGTTAGTTGGTTTGTTGGTTTGCTCGTTTGTTGGTTTATTGGTTTGTTGGTTTGTTGGTTTGTTGGTTTGTTGGTATGTTGGTTTGTTAGTTTGTTGGTTTGTTTGTTTGTTCGTTTGTTGGTTTTTTTGTTTGTTGGTTTGTTGGCTTGTTTGTTTGTTGGTTTGTTGTTTTGTTGGTTTGTTCGTTTGTTGGTTTTTTGATTTGTTGGTTTGTTGGCTTGTTGGTTTGTTGGTTTGTTGGCTTGTTGGCTTGTTGGTTTGTTGGTTTGTTTGTTTGTTGGTTTGTTGGTTTGTTGGTTTGTTCGTTTGTTGGCTTGTTAGTTTGTTGGTTTGTTGGTTTGTTGGTTTGTTGGTTTGTTGGCTTGTTGGTTTGTTGGTTTTTTTGGTTTGTTGGCTTGTTGGTTTGTTGGTTTGTTCGTTTGTTCGTTTGTTGGTTTGTTGGTTTGTTGGCTTGTTGGCTTGTTGGTTTGTTGGTTTGTTGGTTTGTTGGTTTGTTGGTTTGTTGGTTTGTTGGTTTGTTCGTTTGTTAGTTTGGTGGTTTGTTCGTTTGTTGATTTGTTGGTTTGTTGGTTTGTTGGCTTGCTGGCTTGTTAGTTTGTTGGTTAGTTGGTTTGTTGGTTTGTTCGTTTGTTGGTTTGTTGGTTTGTTGGTTTGTTGGTTTGTTGGTTCGTTGGTTTGTTGGTTTGTTGGTTTGTGTGTTTGTTGATTTGTTTGTTTGTTCGTTTGTTGGTTTTTTGGTTTGTTGGTTTGTTGGCTTGTTGGTTTGTTGGTTTGTTGGTTTGTTCGTTTGTTGGTTTGTTGGTTTGTTGGTTTGTTCGTTTGTTCGTTTGTGGGCTTGTTGGCTTGTTGGTTTGTTGGTTTGTTGGTTTGTTCGTTTGTTGGTTTGTTGGTTTGGTGGTTTGTTGGCTTGTTGGTTTGTTGGTTAGGTGGTTTGTTTGTTTGTTGGTTTGTTGGTTTGTTTGTTTGTTCGTCTGTTGGTTTTTTGGTTTGTTGGTTTGTTGGTTTGTTGGTTTCTTCGTTTGTTGGTTTGTTGGTTTGTTCGTTTGTTCGTTTGATCGTTTGTTGGATTGTTGGCTTGTTGGCTTGTTGGTTTGTTCGTTTGTTGGTTTGTTGGGTTGTTGGTTTGTTGGTTTGTTGGTTTGTTGGTTTGTTCGTTTGTTGGCTTGTTGGTTTGTTGGTTTGTTGGTTTGTTGGTTTGTTGGTTTGTTGGTTTGTTGGTTTGTTGGTTTGTTGGTTTGTTGGTTTGTTGGTTTGTTGGTTTGTTGGTTTGTTGGTTTGTTGGTTTGTTGGTTTGTTGGTTTGTTCGTTTGTTGGTTTGTTTGTTTGTTGCTTTGTTGGTTTGTTGGTTTGTTGGTTTGTTGGTTTGTTGGTTTGTTGGTTTGTTGGTTTGTTGTTTTGTTGGTTTGTTTGTTTGTAGGTTTGTTGGCTTGTTCGTTTGTTAGCTTGTTGGTTTGTTGGCTTGTTGGCTTGTTGGTTTGTTGGTTTGTTTGTTTGTTGGTTTGTTGGTTTGTTGGTTTGTTCGTTTGTTGGCCTGTTAGTTTGTTCGTTTGTTGGTTTGTTGGTTTGTTGGCTTTTTGGCTTGTTGGTTTGTTGGTTTGTTGGTTTGTTGGTTTGTTGGTTTGTTGTTTTGTTGGTTTGTTTGTTTGAAGGTTTGTTGGCTTGTTCGTTTGTTAGCTTGTTGGATTGTTGGTTTGTTGGTTTATTTGTTTGTTTGTTTGTTGGTTTGTTGGTTTGTTGGTTTGTTGGTTTATTTGTTTGTTGGTTTGTTGGTTTGTTGGTTTGTTGGGTTTTTGGTTTGTTGGTTTATTGGTTTGTTGGTTTGTTGGTTTGTTGGGTTGTTGGTCTGTTGGTTTGTTGGTTTGTTCGTTTGTTGACTTGTTGGTTTGTTGGTTTGTTGGTTTGTTGATTTGTTGGTTTGTTGGTTTGTTGGTTTGTTGGTTTGTTGGTTTGTTGGTTTGTTGGTTTGTTGGTTTGTTGGTTTGTAGGTTTGTTGGTTTGTTGGTTTGTGTGTTTGTTGGTTTGTTGGTTTGTTGGTTTGTTGGTTTGTTCGTTTGTTGGTTTGTTCGTTTGTTGGTTTGTTGGTTTGTTGGTTTGTTGTCTTGTTGGTTTGTTGGTTTGATGGTTTGTTGATTTGTTGGTTTGTTGATTTGTTGGTTTGTTGGTTTGTTGGCTTGTTGGTTTGTTGGCTTTTTGGCTTGTTGGTTTGTTGGTTTGTTGGTTTGTTGGTTTGTTGGTTTGTTGGTTTGTTGGTTTGTTGGTTTGTTGGTTTGTTGGTTTGTTGGTTTGTTGTTTTGTTGGTTTGTTTGTTTGTTGGTTTGTTGGTTTGTTGGTTTGTTGGTTTGTTGGTTGGTTGGTTTGTTCGTTTGTTGGCTTGTTAGTTTGTTGGTTTGTTGGTTTGTTGGTTTGTTGGTTTGTTGGTTTTTTGGTTTGTTGGCTTGTTGGTTTGTTGGTTTGTTCGTTTGTTCGTTTGTTGGCTTGTTGGTTTGTTGGCTTGTTGGCTTGTTGGTTTGTTGGTTTGTTGGTTTGTTGGTTTGTTGGTTTGTTGGTTTGTTGGTTTGTTGGTTTGTTGGTTTGTTGGTTTGTTGGTTTGTTGGTTTGTTGGTTTGTTGGTTTGTTGGTTTGTTGGTTTGTTGGTTTGTTAGTTTGGTGGTTTGGTGGTTTGTTCGTTTGTTGGTTTGTTGGCTTGTTAGTTTGGTGGTTAGTTGGTTTGTTCGTTTGTTGGTTTGTTGGTTTGTTGGTTTGTTGGTTTGTTGGTTTGTTGGTTTGTTGGTTTGTTGGTTTGTTGGTTTGTTTGTTTGTTCGTTTGTTGGTTTGTTGGCTTGTTGGTTTGTTGGTTTGTTGGTTTGTTGGTTTGTTGGTTTGTTGGTTTGTTGGTTTGTTCGTTTGTTCGTTTGTTCGTTTGTTGGTTTGTTAGTTTGTTGGTTTGTTGGTTTGTTGGTTTGTTCGTTTGTTAGTTTGTTGGTTTGTTGATTTGTTGATTTGTTGGCTTGTTGGTATGTTGGTTAGTTGGTTTGTTGGTTTGTTCGTTTGTTGGTTTGTTGGTTTGTTGGTTTGTTGGTTTGTTGGTTTGTTGGTTTGTTGGTTTGTTGGTTTGTTGGTTTGTTGATTTGTTTGTTTGTTCGTTTGTCGGTTTTTTGGTTTGTTGGTTTGCTGGCTTGTTGGTTTGTTGGTTTGTTGGATTGTTCGTTTGTTGGTTTGTTCGTTTGTTGGTTTGTTCGTTTGTTCGTTTGTTGGATTGTTGGCTTGTTGGTTTGTTGGTTTGTTCGTTTGTTTGTTTGTTGGCTTGTTGGTTTGTTGGTTTGTTGGTTTGTTGGTTTGTTGGTTTGTTGGTTTGTTGGTTTGTTGGTTTGTTGGTTTGTTGGTTTGTTGGTTTGTTGGTTTGTTGGTTTGTTGGTTTGTTGGTTTGTTGGTTTGTTGGTTTGTTCGTTTGTTGGTTTGTTCGTTTGTTGCTTTGTTGGTTTGTTGGTTTGTTGTCTTGTTGGTTTGTTGGTTTGTTGGTTTGTTGATTTGTTGGTTTGTTGGTTTGTTTGCTTGTTGGTTTGTTGGCTTTTTGGCTTGTTGGTTTGTTGGTTTGTTGGTTTGTTGGTTTGTTGGTTTGTTGGTTTGTTGTTTTGTTGGTTTGTTTGTTTGTAGGTTTGTTGGCTTGTTCGTTTGTTAGCTTGTTGGTTTGTTGGCTTGTTGGCTTGTTGGTTTGTTGGTTTGTTGGTTTGTTTGTTTGTTGGTTTGTTGGTTTGTTGGTTTGTTCGTTTGTTGGCCTGTTAGTTTGTTCGTTTGTTGGTTTGTTGGTTTGTTGGCTTTTTGGCTTGTTGGTTTGTTAATTTGTTGGTTTGTTGGTTTGTTGGTTTGTTGTTTTGTTGGTTTGTTTGTTTGTAGGTTTGTTGGCTTGTTCGTTTGTTAGCTTGTTGGATTGTTGGTTTGTTGGTTTATTTGTTTGTTTGTTTGTTGGTTTGTTGGTTTGTTGGTTTGTTGGTTTATTTGTTTGTTGGTTTGTTGGTTTGTTGGTTTGTTGGGTTTTTGGTTTGTTGGTTTATTGGTTTGTTGGTTTGTTGGTTTGTGGGTTTGTTGGTCTGTTGGTTTGTTGGTTTGTTCGTTTGTTGACTTGTTGGTTTGTTGGTTTGTTGGTTTGTTGGTTTGTTGGTTTGTTGGTTTGTTGGTTTGTTGGTTTGTTGGTTTGTTGGTTTGTTGGTTTGTTGGTTTGTTGGTTTGTTGGTTTGTAGGTTTGTTGGTTTGTTGGTTTGTGTGTTTGTTGGTTTGTTGGTTTGTTGGTTTGTTGGTTTGTTCGTTTGTTGGTTTGTTCGTTTGTTGGTTTGTTGGTTTGTTGGTTTGTTGTCTTGTTGGTTTGTTGGTTTGTTGGTTTGTTGATTTGTTGGTTTGTTGGTTTGTTGATTTGTTGGTTTGTTGGTTTGTTGTATTGTTGGTTTGTTGGCTTTTTGGCTTGTTGGTTTGTTGGTTTGTTGGTTTGTTGGTTTGTTGGTTTGTTGGTTTGTTGGTTTGTTGGTTTGTTGTTTTGTTGGTTTGTTTGTTTGTTGGTTTGTTGGTTTGTTGGTTTGTTGGTTTGTTGGTTGGTTGGTTTGTTCGTTTGTTGGCTTGTTAGTTTGTTGGTTTGTTGGTTTGTTGGTTTGTTGGTTTGTTGGCTTGTTGGTTTGTTGGTTTTTTGGTTTGTTGGCTTGTTGGTTTGTTGGTTTGTTCGTTTGTTCGTTTGTTGGCTTGTTGGTTTGTTGGCTTGTTGGCTTGTTGGTTTGTTGGTTTGTTGGTTTGTTGGTTTGTTGGTTTGTTGGTTTGTTGGTTTGTTGGTTTGTTGGTTTGTTGGTTTGTTGGTTTGTTGGTTTGTTAGTTTGGTGGTTTGGTGGTTTGTTCGTTTGTTGGTTTGTTGGCTTGTTAGTTTGGTGGTTAGTTGGTTTGTTGGTTTGTTCGTTTGTTGGTTTGTTGGTTTGTTGGTTTGTTGGTTTGTTGGTTTGTTGGTTTGTTGGTTTGTTGGTTTGTTTGTTTGTTCGTTTGTTGGTTTGTTGGCTTGTTGGTTTGTTGGTTTGTTGGTTTGTTGGTTTGTTGGTTTGTTGGTTTGTTGGTTTGTTCGTTTGTTCGTTTGTTCGTTTGTTCGTTTGTTCGTTTGTTGGTTTGTTAGTTTGTTGGTTTGTTGGTTTGTTGGTTTGTTCGTTTGTTAGTTTGTTGGTTTGTTGATTTGTTGGCTTGTTGGTATGTTGGTTAGTTGGTTTGTTGGTTTGTTCGTTTGTTGGTTTGTTGGTTTGTTGGTTTGTTGGTTTGTTGGTTTGGTGGTTTGTTGGTTTGTTGGTTTGTTGGTTTGTTGATTTGTTTGTTTGTTCGTTTGTCGGTTTTTTGGTTTGTTGGTTTGCTGGCTTGTTGGTTTGTTGGTTTGTTGGATTGTTCGTTTGTTGGTTTGTTCGTTTGTTGGTTTGTTCGTTTGTTCGTTTGTTG